>NBZP02000054.1:3049365-3493148 GCA_002236755.2 Dothistroma septosporum
GGCAAGCATTTCGTGAAAATTCCTTCACTGAAGTCTTCTTCTCGATAGCACATAGAGCAAAGCTCCGGAAGGTTTTGTAGGTGTTGCCGAGCTCTACAAGCCGAGTGCCAGTTGAGGATACACTGAACACCTCGTCAGTCTGCGGTGTCCCTGAGCTTGGGGGTGACGCACTCAAGGGTGGACAACTTGCCTCGATGCAGTCTAAGCCTCGGTGTGAGCATTCGCAGGCTGTGGCCGGGATTTGTATCAAGTCTTAGAAGAGCATCGGGTATGCTGACAAGTTGACAGTATCCTTGAAGGTTCATTTCCGCCTTTGGTAGAGTGTAGTGGCATGCCCATCTCGTACATGCCCTTCGTCACGCCATGAATTGCTTTGTGATGACTGAGTCTCTGAAGGCACTCTCGGATCATACATGCTTGAGGCATTGGAGTAGAGGTGAACGAATCGCGAACATGTCGACATTCTGGTGAGGCCGAGCGTGCGGGACGACGGCTTCGTTGAATGCATTCTCGTTCTCACAGCGAAAAACGAGTATCTCGATGGCATGCTGCCTTTTGATTTCCCAGGACACAAAACACAGCGTGATCGGTGAGACAGACCACGGCTTGGCCGCATCGATAATGAAGCTCCAGGCGCGGAGCAGTAACTTGGCCACTCGCGAATGGCGTATTGCTTGGACCGAAAGAGGTCCTTGTCATCTGTACATCGGCAGACATGCTGATTGGTACCTCGAGAACGTGTGCAGGCTCTTGAGGCTGAGTACGTGTACCACCTGGGGAATGCTGCCGTGATGGGTTGGCCAACACTTGGGAAATCGACCGAGCATGCTAGAGCACCAAACAGTGGCATCGAGGACGACAAGAGGTGTGACTGGAGCAGAGCAGGAATTGGCTCTGGCTTCGACGGCGTCACCAGGAACTGCATCGCGCTGTCATGCGCATAGTGCTAACCGCTCTCCGTATACAACTTGTTTAGCGACTACATGTACAGGCATGCATCGCTGCGCTGCGCTGCGCTGCCACATGGCGTCCCTCTGGCCTTGCTGCCCGGACGAATCAAGCGGTGACCGACATATGTTCATTTCTTGTCCATCTACCATGCCTTCTTCATTCACTGACTTTGCACAGAGGTTCGTCCGACTTCCGCCGAGCTCGAGATTGTCGCGAGTGAATTCGGGGGGCTCCCGCTTGTCTCCTGCTCCTTTCGCGTTTGTGCAGCTGCGTTCAATGTTGACCACAACAACGGAACACGTCAACCGCTTCACATCGACTCCACCGCCACCACCACCCCTCCTACATGTGGCCTTCTTCGCCAGCGATAACCACGAACACGGCACCTGCGAGCGTCGCGATAGCAGCTCCGCGATCTACGTCGCCTTCTCTGCGAACCGCGGTGTAGCGTCAGTAAACACCCCCATTTGCGACAGGGCGAACCCATCATGGCAGTCTCAAGGTCCCTCGCCGTCACTAGCACCAGCGCTACCACCACTACCTCCGTCCCCGCCTCCTTCACCGACGATACCCCGCGAGTGGCCACACTGCCCGAGGAGATTCTATCGAACGTCGCCTGCCGTCTCGACTCCGACGATCTCTTCAATTTGCGCCTCACCTGCCGCGATGTCGAAGGAAAAGTTCTGCACGAGTTCGCCACCCAGCTCATCGCCACCAAATGCTTCATCTTCTCGAGCGAGAGCCTCAAAGCTCTCTCCTTTTCGGAGACCCATCAACAGCGGATGTCGGGGACGAAGGTGGGAAATGGCAAACGGATGATGAGGGCGAGAGCGATGACGAGGAACTTCCGGAACTGCTCCCGCTGGATCACGAGGCTGAAGGCTCCGAAACTTCCTCGCTCGTTACTCAGGCACCTCTGCCACCCGAGGATGAGTCAATCTCAAGTTGCTGCAAGTTTCACAGTGGTCCAGACTTCAAAGCCTGTGGTCGGTCACTCCCGAGAGCGGGTAAGTGACTACATACATTATTCAACGCGCTAGCATTGTCTCGAAGGGACGGTGTTGTCCTGCACGGCGGCTCCGCCGTTTGGAGGCATCGTCCTATGGGAGCTACCTGAGAGCAAGGCATGATAGCCATCACAGTGGCGGCACGCTTAGCATTGAAGATTTGCTGACCCTCTCTGACCTTACAGGGCTACTTCATCTGTCTTCAAGGCGATGAGACCCGAGCTCAAATCCCGAAGCTGATCAAAGAGCACGATATCGCGGGTGAAGATCAGCTCGTCGATCCCTTTGGCATGCTAGGTGCAGCCGTTACTAATGTGAATGTCGGTGGTCTGCTTGGAGCCATGCCAGTCGCTGCACCGGCAGCAGGACCCGCAGCAGACCCGAATGCCGCCAACCCAGCGGTCGCACAGGCGCTCCAGAACGCACTCACGCAGCTCGGAGGCATGTTGCAGGGCGCCGGAGCCGCCACTCCGAATGCCGCAGCGCTCTTCACCGGCCCACCGCCAGCAGGTTGGGGCGCGCAGGGAGCTCCCATCCCACTGGGTCAATTCTTCCAAGGCCTAGGTCCGAACAGCTGTGTTACGGCAGATCCTCCAATAGGTAGCGGCGTCGTTCAAGAAGCAGCTGCCACCGCAGTCCAGATTCAGAATGATGCAGGTACTCCTATGAGTATGTCGGCTGCGCAGCAGGATGATGAGGGTGACGAGGTTGTTGATCATGGAGCGATGGATAATGTCGAATAGGAGGTCTGGGCCAGTCAAGTTGTTGTCAAAATGACAACTTGCTGCAACTGAATAGTGTCTTTGGCACTAGCTGATGGGAATCGAACGCAACGTCGTCTACACAGTTCTGTCTGAGCATTCTGAGATGGACTCGATTACCAAACTTGTTACTTGACGTGCTGTGAGCCCAATAGTCACCTGTCCCATGAACGTAGCCGATGATCATGCTACTTTCCAGTTGCCCAATGAATACGCCTCATCTCCCCGTCGCATGGAGCTAGCTCCTAACAAGCCATCAAACGGCCAACGCCAAAATGCCACTACAAAGTTCGCATTCAAACTCATCGTCATACTACCGAGACCAGTGCTGTCTGCGACCTCTTTTCTTCTTGTTAGCTTTCTTGATAGCCTCTGCTCTTGCCGGCGTTTGCACTCCACCATTTGCAGCAGTAGCTTGGCCATGCGGAGCGTCTTCCACACCGACGGGGGCAAGTTCCGTAAGCGTGTCCTCGTCCATATCGGAGAGCTCCTCCGACATATCACGCAGCACTGCTCTACCAGTGTAGCGTTCTTCGTGAATGGTTGTGCCGACCGGGTCGAAAGGCTCAAAGTACCATGGCACACCGCCATGGGCGAAAACGTCCTGAGACTCGGGCAGGGCGTTGCTGTCATCGCCACTGGTGGAGCCGCCTTGGCCATTGGGTGCACACGATGACCGCGAGATTGGCGGCGATAGAGGCTCAGCCGGGTTATCGTTGCGAGTCTTGGATGAGTGGTCTGGTATTGAAGAAGCGTAGCCTACAGCCTTACTTCCAGTGGCGGTCTTGTCGTCAAGGATTGGTATCGTGTCCTCCTTGCCTGCCACGTTGAGATGTACGACTGCATCATCCGTTCGTTCGTTAGCATCCATCATCTCGGTTTCGTGAACGCCTGGAGACGCACCTGCCACCGCCGAGGCATCTGATGCTGTCCGACGCCGATCGACCGATTCGACCTCTTCATCGCCATCGACATCAAGCTCCCGTGTAGCGGCCGAGGCGAACAAGCCCATTGAGTCCAGCTTGCGCAACTCTTCCTCGAGTTCAAGTCCGCGCAACTGAGCCTCCTTTCGAGTGGCCTCTTCGAGAAGCTCTCTGACGGGCTTGAGTACCCGCTTGGCCACACGCTTCAGATCCTTTTGCTCTTGCGTCAGCGCCATATGCTCCGCTGTGCCAGGCTTGTTCTCCAAAAGTTGAGCATGGATGTTATCGATGCCTGCATCTGAATCCAAGTCAACATTCTCTCGGGAGGCAAGGGCCTGGCCTACGACTCGCGAAAAGTCTTGCGAGAAATCCGCGACCGAGGTATAGTGTCGTTCGTGGAGTCGCTGTTCCAGGATCTCAAAGCCAGAGCGGAACACGCGCGATTTCTCATCAAGTCTGTAGGTATCGTCAGCAAGTGCACTCTTCTCCCTGCTGTACAGAACTCACTTTTGGGCGCGCCGAAGGATGGGCCATAGCAACGGTGGTATTGGGAAGTATACCGTGTCAACAAGCTCCCTCAAAAGTTCGATCTCCCTCAACCTCAACTCTTCCCGCTGTCTGACGTGGGCAGTCAGGTCCTTCAAATAGTGCATGTCTTTTTGGAGCATTTTGGCAAACGAGATGCGTCGTTTGAGTCTCGGCAAGCCAGCAGCACCCATACCTGCAAAGTTGCGGCGGGTAACTTCCATGCTGGAGAAGCTTTCCAGCTGCAGCTGCAGGCGCTTGAGTAGAGCGGCACCTCTGCGAGCTTCTCTCTTCAGCGTCCAGTATCTACAAGCCCTCTCAACGAACTCCTTCCGCTTACGGACGGTGAAGCGTGCAAGGCTTGCTTCTACTGCATTGAAGACAACCGCAGGGACCACGGGTGCGCCAGAAGGCAATTTCCAGCTCGACTTTGACGATTGCTTTTTTCGTCTGCCTGCTCCCGGAGTAACGGCAATGGTATCTTCTGTAGTGTCGCCACCCAGACCACCGTCCGGCGGCGGCGGTGCACCAAGCGCCTGAGCGTCGCTCTGACTGTCGGCCCACTTGCGGTCTTTGAAAGCATGCTTGTACCACCGCTTGGCTTCAATGGTCGCATGCTCGGTGTCATGTGCTCGTCGCCAATCTTGTGGGACGTGTCTGTCACAGAACGCTTTGAGTGCCGTGTGATCGATCCCTTGCTGATTCTGCGACTTCATCTTGAGGAAAAGCTTTGCGCGCCGCGCACACGTCACATGAAAAGCCTGGTAGCAGTTCTTATTGCCACATTGTATGCATGCTCCCATCTTCTGATTGCAGATGTAGCATGTCAACCTCCACCTGCTTTTTGGCACTTTGTCGACATCCTGTATCGGTTCCATAAATGTTGTATTGGCGATGGAGACTTCGGGTATCCAGATAGTGCAAAGTAGATGGCTCCACCTGAGTGTGCTGGTCTGTTTGAATGCACCATCCACATTGGGACAGAAGATACAAGTCGGTGTGCCACGGCCGATCTCTTTGCATTTCCGACAAAACCACTGCCCCTCCGGGATGAAAGGCACGCCGTAGCACTCCTGATGAACCGCCAGATCGCAGCCGTCACAAAAGATGATGGCATTGGCGTTCTCGCAATCTCCATCGTCGCAGATCGAACATTTACTATCAGGTTCCTCTCCCGGTGGATTTGGATCGCCGTTGACAGCCGCTTGAGAGCTCGAACGCGGCCTATGCGTCTGAGCATGTCTTGGCTGCGGTTTCGGTATACGCTTTTCTAATGCATGGTACTCCTTCTCGATCTGAGTCATAGTGATCTCAAAGATGGCAGGCTTGATAGCATCAACCTGAAGCTCCGCTTTCCGTTGCTGGTTGATGTCGTCCAGCCACGCCACATCCTGCTCGTCCATGTCGTACTCAACTCTGCTGACGACGACGCCAGCCTGGCCTCCTGAAAGAGCGCCATCACTCTCCAGCCTCAGGCTCACTTCTGCCTCGTCATCGGCTTGCTGACCCTCGGACAAGCGGATTAGGGCTGTTGGTAGTAGCTCGTACCGGTCTGTCTCCTGATATCCCACGTGTGCCATCGTTCGGTCCACATAGTTGACCTTGTTCTCCCTTT
This sequence comes from Dothistroma septosporum, assembly GCA_002236755.2. Taxonomy (NCBI): domain Eukaryota; kingdom Fungi; phylum Ascomycota; class Dothideomycetes; order Mycosphaerellales; family Mycosphaerellaceae; genus Dothistroma; species Dothistroma septosporum. The sequence continues at coordinate 3,055,148 of NBZP02000054.1, forward strand.
GGTCTTCTTCATATTGTAGAAAGTGGTTGTAGTGTCGGAAGGATGGCTTGGGTAAGTTCAACCTCTCTTTCGGGTTGTGAGTTGGTAAAGGCATGATGCGAGGCGCAGGCGGAGATCCCAACCCGCTGAGCATTGCCTCTGGTCTCCTTGGCGGCCTGCCAGGTTTGCGCTTCAGTGGCGATAGGGCAGGTGAGCCATGTGGTGGCTGCTCGACTTCCTCCGGCGCATCCTTCACGTCAAAGTCCGCGTTGGTGAACGACTTGCCATCGAATCCGCGAATGTTAAGCGCGTGCAGCTTGGGGTCGTATCTGCTTGTCCTTCCGTCCACCTCATCTGCCGTGTACAATAGCAAGCCTGCGTCCAGACCCAAGTCGGGGTGGAACTCTTCCCAGCTACGCTCCTCCCTCGGCTTGTATCCGTCGCTCGCCTGGCTCGCAGCTGCCGCTGCCGCAGCGCTGCTATATCGTGGGCGTGGTGTCGCGGGCTGGGGCTGATATCGCTCTGGACGTTCGCGCTCCCGGCGCGGTCTCGTCGTCATGCTTGAGCTTGGCCGCACTGCTGAGCGTGTGACAAGCGGTGTATCAGTGACTGCCACGCGCAGCGACCTGTCCGCGTGTGACGTTGCCCGCCTGGGCCGAGATCGGGACATGGTGCGCAGACCTTCTGCCTCGACTTGCTCCTTGCTGAGCTCGTGGCCGTGCTCGTCGATGTATCTGCCGCCGCCTCCAGGTCCGCCGGGTAGGAACTTGCGCCGCTTGGGTGGTGGCTCGGTGGACGGCTCGATCGACGCGAGGGCGCGCTGTTGTCGGCCTGGTGTTCGCTGGGCTTGGGCGCGTCGCGGAGACATTTCCGCAGCGGCCATCTCTGCGATTCGTGCACAGTGTGGTGAAGGAGGGAGGTGTGCTGCTGCTGCTACTTCTGCTTGACACAGGCTGGATTGCTAGTCTCAGGCCACGGCTTGCTGCCCCTGTCGCGCATGTCTTGTGAGTGCGCAGGCAGAAGTAGCCCAGTCCCGGGTGATGCGCGCTGTCCGTCGTCACTTGGCGTGTGTGATGTGTCGTGGAGGTTGCTTTGACGCTGGCTGATGGCTTCCTCACGCGTGCCTCCCTGCTGCTCCGCGTACCGTGCGTGCCCTGAAGTTGAGATGCTGGCCCGCTCTCGCCAGACCCCCGAAAACTTCCCGAAATCTCACGCTAAGTCACGCGCATGGCTGCTCGCGTGCTTGCGCGCCGAAACACACCACCGGTTCGATAGTATCTTGCTATAGATCATGTCACCTAGGTTGCCTGCGTCCTCAGAGATCCCCCAAACATAACCGTTCCGTCGTTTGTGTCATGCCTAGGACTACGACTTAGAGACTGCGATCTCAGACACTACCATGTCTCTGGACGCTAGCCAGATAGCCATCGTTGCGTCTTGGTACACACCATTATCCGTGGACAGATAGCATGAGCTAACACAAATTTAAGGCTGCTCGGCTGGCTCTACTTCTTAGCATGGTGAGCAATCCCGAACACATGTATTCCTCGTGAAAGCGTGTCCCATGGTGACGTGCTGGGTGCTCACATTTTTCAGTCGCAGTGGGGACACACTGACACGGGTGCAGGACGACAAGTTTCTTTCCTCAAGCGATATTGAACCATCGACGAAACACGACTGAAGGCCTCATGCCTGATTTCCCTCTTTTAAACGTCTTTGGCTTTGGATGCTACACATTCAGCACCGCGGTATTCTTATTTTCACCATTGATCCGGGAACAGTACGGGGCTCGTCATCCATTATCCCCAGACCCTACGAACCGCGTTAATGATCTAGCCTTCGGCGTCCTAGGCTTCACCATGAGCGTTCTGACCTACTCGCAATTCTGGCCACGCCTGTGGGGTTGGGAACAAATGCCCGGTGTTACAAGGCACGCCACCAAGGTCACACTAGGCCTGATCTCCGGCAGTATCCTTGCACTCGCCGTCTCAGTGCTGGTAGTGTGTTTGAAAGGCGAACCAGCCAATCCACGAGCATGGGCCTGGATCGATGTGGTAAGTGGCATTTTTGAACGCGGAAAAGTCCATGGCTACACATCTTGTCCTGCAGTGTTCGGCGCCTGTATTCGTTTGCTAGGTGTCGCTGCGGCATCCGACTGCTGTACAACAGGGCCAAGGAGAGCTTGAACTGACGAGATACATGTAGGTCTACTGCACAGAGTACATCAAGCTTGTGATGACTGTCTTCAAGTACATCCCGCAAGCTGTTGCAAACTTCCGCCGCAAGTCCACAATCGGGTGGTCAATTTCGCAGCAGTTGCTCGACTTCACGGGAGGCCTCGGCAGTCTGGCGCAACTCATACTCGACAGCAGCCTGCAGAGCGACTGGTCTGGACTTTTTGGCAACCCTCTCAAGCTTGGCCTCGCAAACATATCATTGGCTTTCGACATCATTTTCATCCTTCAGCATTTCGTCTTCTTTGGGCCTGTGGAAGAGAAGGCGCTGGAGGAGGACCCACAGCAGCCCCTATTGCCAGACCGAGAGAGACGCTGAGTAGTTGCCAGTACTGTCGTATCACTCCAAGCACACCGTTCGGTAGATTCAGCGACGTGTGATGGACTCCCTTGCCAAATCATGGGGGACAAGACCAGATCGAGAGTGACCCTTGCAGTCTGATGCGTACGCCTCGGATCTTGCTGCGAACTGCTGTTCCCGCAGGCACGCGATTCGGCAATTGGGCATCGTGGCCTGGGCTCGAATGCGACAAGGGTCACAAGCTTGACAACAAATGTGATCATCCTGCTTGCAACAGTACATGTAAGGTAGTGATGCAGACTTCGAGCCTGTTTTCCAGTTTTGCAGCTACGATCTGGACTCAAATGCTGCAGACCGTGCGATGCTTTGATGAGAGGCTTATGCAAGCGAGCCTCCCCGAATACGAGCTAACGTTGGCCTTCACATCATGTGCGCACAGATCGCTGTGCTGATGCAGGGACCAGGCACAGCAGGTACCCGCCAAACTAGAGAGATCTGCGATTTGCTTCCTGAGCTGTGCCTGCATTTCACCAATAGCTTAATTAGCGCATCGTGCGCATGTACATTCGACTGTCAGACGTCGTCGCAGCAGTTGTAGCAACGGACCCGGGCGGGCAAAGACGCATTCCCATGTCAGTTTCGTCCTGTGCGCCACATGCACGTGAGCTGTCATCGCTCGCTTAGTAAGACAGTGCCGTGTCAACAAGCGTTCGGGTCGGTGTTCGCGGTGGTGGTGGGCCTGCGCCGGTTGACACTTGTCACTTGACAGGATCATCCATAAAGCTTAACCCGTAGCTTTCGGCGCTTGCCAGGGTGGAACTGAAATCGCAGCGCAGGGGGGCCAGGAAGGGGGCAGAGCACGACAGCATGTTGCTCGCAGACTGCAGCCACGACTTCCTGGCAGCGAGGAGAGCAGCCTTGCAAATATGTACTGCTGGCAAACTACTGCAGCAGAAGCGGTCAATCATACCTCCCACGTCGAGTCATGCTTGAGCTGCGGAGATGAAAGTGCCCGTTCTCGCGCCGTTGCGGCGACGACACACTACCGAGTCAAGCCACTGAGAGTACGCTCGAGCCAAAGGTGCGCAAAGCCTCGGATCCTCCAGCTGCGGCATGAAATGCGGTTGGCCGGTGGTTTTGTTGCGTTCCCTAGACACGTTGAAGACGCATGCGACGAATTGTCCGCTCAAAGTCTCTTCGTGGACTGCTCGGACGCGGACGCGGCTCATGCATGCCAGCAGATGCATGGCAGGTGCACTGGCGTAGGATGAACTGCAGAACCAGGGAGAGAGTTGAGGGCGTCGACGGTGCAATGATGTGCAGAGCTGGCGGTGGTATATACAGCACTGCAGCAGCACACGCGCAGAAGTGTCTCTCCAACTCGACACCTGCGGCGGTCCTCCCACGCACGTCGACCGCTGCCACCACCTCGCTCCGCTCCGCACGACCGTCGCCAACCTACCCAATGTCTGGATGCCGTCGCGCGCCTCCGTGACGTCGCAGGTGCTCCCGCAACCTTTGATCCTGTCGGCGGACCCGATGTCGAGGCAGAGCAGCGGTTCCTCGAAGCGCGACTCTGCCATTGGAATCGCCGTGTCGGGAGTGAGCTCGAGCCTTGCGAAATTGAAACGCAGCGCGCGTCGCGAGTCTGACTCGGACATGGCTCCAGTATATCGCCTGGTACGTGTCCTGCGGTTCACTATATTCATAGTCCTGCCCACTATCGCAAGCCCGAACACTACTTTACTTGACACCCGCCCTATACCCCTCACAGGACTTGCACTTCTGCGGTAATCTATTATGCTCGTCGGGTGGGCGTGCCCGTCTGCGCTTTCCGTCACGATGCCGCCGGGCAGCGTCATTACACCCAGCTGGAAACAGGCCCTCGCGAATAGGCTTTCTGGCGCGATCAGCTTTGCCTGTCGCCCATCGTTCGTCAGCGCATGAGTCCAGATGTTTTCCCCTTGCTGGCGTCCGTCCTCTTCGTTGACCTTTCGTTCCGTACCTGCATATCGATCAGCGCTACTGCACACCAACCAATGCGTGTTATGGGCAAAGAATTCCGCCTCAAGGCCTTCAGTTCGGCTTACGAGTACGGTCAACAGTATCCTCACCAGTCCGCCAATGGACGCCGCGAGCTGCGTGCAATGGACAAGGAGAATGCCGCCTCAACGCCTCGAGTGGCGCAGACCAGCGCGCCGGGCAGCCGAGACCAGAGTCGCAACCGCAGCAAAGTCAACAGCGTGGACACTGCGATCCACGCCCCGTCCCCAGCCTCGCGCGACGCCGTGAACGAATATGAGAGCGAAGACTTCCAGAGGAAGTACAATGCACGGCGAGCAGTCACTCAATCCGATGGCACGATTGGTCGTACTAAGACCGTTGACAGTCCAGACACAGAGCTCTCACCCGACTCGCCCAACTTCTCCGGCATGGACGACGGAACCGGTCAGCCAGCCGTGATGGCCGGAGCCTCTGCAGAATACTCCAAACGTGGGATCTCCATCCCTACCAGGACCAGGTATGGCTGCACGTCATTTACGGGAGATTGGCGTCTTGTAGACGTAACAAGGCTGATAAACCCTTAGCAGCAATGGCAGCAAGCAGCGCTCAGCTCCACAACAAGCTCATGAGCCGATGCCTCAGTCAAGATCGAAGTCGCCCGTACCGCGAGATTCGCACCAGCAAGATAGTCCACCTTCGCCGGAGATTGCGGATGAACACAACTATGACCCTGGCGCGAGGAGCAGTGCGGGATCGGTATTTTCGCAGGCAACGTCTGCCACGTCAATCCATACTCTGCCACCTCTGCAGACCAAAGGTCCGGACAACAGCGACGCGCAATACTTGGAGCCTGTGCTTGAAGACGATCCCCGATCCTGGGATCTCGTCGGTCCAGCTTCGGAAGAGCAACCGACCGGCATGTATGCACTTGAACAACGTTCCGAACAATTGTTCAGCGCTGAGCACTTGAGAACCATTTTCGACGACCCAAAGCTACTGTTGAAGTTTACCGGGTTCCTCAACTCGCACCGTCCCAAGAGTATTCCAATCTTGATCTACTATTTGGACGCCTTGAAGGCTTTGCGCGCGATCAACTATGCCAACGCCATTGCAGAGGCTCTGGAGCCGATTAAAGGTCAAGGGTTTACCGATGAAGTGGCCAGACCGACTAACAATACCGCTCTGGAAGAGAAGGCGAATCGCGCATTTGACGTTCTGGTGCAAGAAGACCTCCCAGCCTACATTGCCCATATCTGGATTCAGGTCGTTAGCGTGAGCATTCAAAGACGGATCACTGGGACACTGGCTCCACATTTGCGTGAAGCTAGTGAAGGCCTCGCCGAGGTTTTCTGCTTGACAGATCCCAGTAGAACTGACAATCCCATTGTCTTCGCCTCGGAGGAGTTCACGCGTACCACGCAATATGGTATGAACTACATCATCGGCCGGAACTGCCGCTTCTTGCAAGGTCCACGATCGAGCCCGCATTCTGTCCGGCGTCTAGCAATTGCATGCACTCAAGGCAAAGAGCACACGGAGGTTTTTGTGAACTACCGGCGCGATGGTAGCCCTTTCATGAACTTATTGATGACTGCGCCGCTCATGGATAGCCGTGGAAACATCAGATACTTCATTGGCGCTCAGGTCGACGTATCTGGTCTGATAAAAGACTGCAGCGAAATGGACGGGTTGGTCAGGCTGCTCGAAAAAGAGCAGGACGCAGAGGAGCAGAGCGAGGAAGAGGCTGAGGCGAATCACAAAGACGAATTTCAGGAACTCAGCGAGATGTTCAACGGCGCGGAGCTGGACACGGTCCGAAAGTACGGTGGACGTATGCATAAGGAATATGTGGACGACAGCGACCGGGAAAGTCTGCATTCTGGGCGACCGAGACTATTGCTGAAGGATCCCAGTCAGGACATCATGGATAAGTCGCACACGTCCATTTCGGACATGGCGTCTACCGTGAAGGAGAGGATCAATGGCAAGCTGGAAGGCATCTACCAGCACGTGAGTCGTTTGGTCGGCGCACTGTTCATCACCCTACTGACTTCGTTCGCAGTACCTGCTCATTCGGCCGGCGCCGTCTCTCCGCATTCTCTTCACCTCCCCTTCTCTTAGGGTCCCCGGTATACTTCAGTCGCCGTTCTTGAACCGCATTGGTGGCAGCAGTCGCGTCCGTGCAGACCTGGGAGCCGCGCTAGCCGAGGGACGTGGTGTCACGGCCAAGATTAGGTGGCTCACTCGTCCGGACGAAGACGGTGAAGGCGAAGGTCGACCACGATGGATTCACTGCACACCGCTATTGGGGCACTCTGGTGCCGTTGGTGTCTGGATGATCATTCTAGTGGACGAGGAAGGCTCACTTCCAGGCACGTCCTCTGGCAGGCGCTTTAGGCAAGCGCCTCCAGTGTCGAGCAACATTGGAGGCAAGGAATGGGATCCGTCGCACTCGAAAGAGCGGAGGAAGCTTAATGCATATGACGCCCAGAGCGAGAGGGCGGGAAGCAAGAATCCCGACTACTTTCAGCGACCAGTCAGTCGCAGTGCCCACGGTTCTGTCGGGAGCCCGACGCCCAGCAGAAACCATGCCCCACACCGTCAGACCTCTCATGTCACCAGCGCCAATGCGAGCGAGTTCTCTTTCAATCTCAAGCGATAGCTGCGGCGGAGACACGAAAGGCACACACTGACGACTTTCGTGGAAGCACCAAATATGATGAGCGTGGCGTTCGAGGCGTGTGGGAGAACCGAGTTTCGTGAACAGATACCCCGGAGCCGCAAAAAGTACAAGATCGTTCTACACAATATGCTGATGAGATGAGAAGTACTTGAGTGGTGGAGTATCTGTGGCATTCTGTTGTTACGATATGTGGTCCGATCTTCGAGACGAGATGTAGCATTGACTTGTAGGTGGAAGTAGTGGTAATGAGACCTGATGTCGTCTTGTAGCCATGGTGGCAATTCTATGGAACAATGGCTTCAAGCCTCTTGCGCGATCTGGGGCAGCTCGATAGTCTTCGGATCGAGATGCGAGTCGCGAAGACGTAAAGCGTGCTGGCCGAGCTGGCAACATTTCCAGAGGGATCTGCGCGGATATTGTCACATGCTTGTGGCGGCAGTAGTGCTTTCGCCTCGAAGCGAGTATGAGAAGACTTGCGATGACGGTGTTGCGCTGAACGGTAATATTTACACCGGAGAGAAGAAACCTCACCATGTCCCCGCTGGCGGTCGCTGCGCCATCGGTGAATGCGAGTGAGGAATCCTCCCAAGATATGCCGGAGTGGATCACCGCTAGCGTGATTATTTCGCGTGTTTGGAAAATCACTTCTATTGCCACGACAAACAACATACCGTGAAGTTTACACGGCACATCACTTTAATTGCGCCTGCTCATGACTCCTTCAAGAAGCCGACACGACCGCACTTCGCACAACACCACGCCCTAGAATGCAGGCCGAGATGGCGCGTCATTCGGTAGGTCTCCCCAGCACGATCCCCCCGGCGGCAGCGATGAGGGAGTGGGACGGATTTGGAGTCAGAGCGCGCGAGAGGATGGATGAGGAGAAGCACGAGGACGAGGACGAGGCGAGTGATGTGAAGGAGGACGTCAGGGCGAGCCTACGAACACCAATTGCACGTGGTGCAGTGTCACACGACTCGGACTTGGGAAAGCACAGTACAGACTACTTCAGCGCACAGCCAACCAAACAGTGGCGCTCGAGCGGACACAGCGAAGGATTCTCCACGCCTTACGGGACAACACCCGGATCACACTGCATCTGTGCTGAGGGGTGTAGGTGCAGGGACGCTTGTCGGTACGATATACACTTGTGTCGGTGCAAAGCCGCTCAAAGTCAGCCCAAACTCTACTCGGTACAGCCGCCCTACTACGAGAACGTAGAGCCTCCATCTGACACTTGGACTTCGCCGATATCACATCCATCTTTTGCGTCGATGTCGAACAGCATGGCGCGGTTGCACATAGCAAGGCCAACGTCGGGAGAGCCTCAAGTGCCTCGTATGGCACACGGACCTCATCTCACGGGCTCTATAGCAGCGCCGAAGGTCAGGCAGCGTTCGAACACCGCAAAGAGCGACCTGGTCTACGTCCCCGATGCACCCACACCACCAGCAATGTCTGCCACCAAAGATGCTTACCCTCTGGACTTCTACGGGCGCAACTCGGGTCAGAGGTTCCCCAAATTCCATCGCAGCGACGCAGGTCAGCTGTCCCCAACAGACGGCCCTGCCAGTCGCAATAACGCATCCCGCAAAGCTGTGACATCACCATTGGCGGCCGATCCAGGTCTGGTTCACGCCGACGATGTTGAGGGACAGTCACGCAACCCAGTGCCGCCAATCAGAATGAGACGCCACGTCAGAAACATCGATATCTCCAATCCTCCCATCCCCGATCCAAACAGCACCTCCTACGCGCAAAGCTTTCCACTCGCCTCACAGGGCAACCCTCGCGGCATCGAAAATGAGTTTGGTGACTGGGACACTTCTCACATCAAGACACCAGTCTTGAAGCCGCTGGGACAAGGTGGAGGTGTCACAGACAGAGTCGCACACGTTCGCCATTCTGCAGATTCGACTGCATCTGCTTTTCAACGACAGCGTGACATCGAGGGCACTACTGAGTACGGCAAGGCGATAGCACCACCACCTTTGGCACTACGCCCGCCATTGACCCTTTCGATGCCAGATTTCATTGCTCCACGACCGGCGTCGAGACAGCGCTACGTCCAAGCAGGAGGGAATGCCAGACTAGAAGATCGTCCGGAGATATCCAATTTTGCACTTCCGCCAGCATTGGATCAGGGTTTAAGTCTTACGAAAGAAGAATTGGAGCAGCGATTGTTGGAGATGTCTCCGCCACGACGAGACAGCGCCTTCTCATCAGCGCGACCGAGCCAGGACAGCGTCTCCAGTCCACCCGGCGGTCGTGTTTCGCGTGACCTCGAGGAAGATGCGTTCAGGGGTAAACGAAGTAGGACCAGCAGCAGTGTCAGCTCGAAGATCAAGCGTATGTTCTCGAGACAGCATAGCTCAACAGAGTGATCCGCGATGGAGCAAAAGCAAATTTGACCGCTATTGGAAGATGCGCTCGTTTTGTAGAGATGGTGGATAGGGTTCGGTCTTGGTTCAGGGTCATTGAGGGTACGTTAGCAGAACGGACATTGCGGTGCAGGAGGCCAGGGAAGCGGACAGGCGCACTCTGCACAGGCACCCGCTAGAGCTAGGAAGGCGGGACTAGCTCGCTTATGGAATGTCAAAAGTCTGTCACACTATTGTTACAGTCAAGGCGGTACGGTAGCGACCGCCTCAACTCGTTGATAATGTAGTCGTTCATTCTCCCGCACCAGCGTGGAACGCCTCAGTAATGGCTGTGACTCGAGCTTCCCATGCTGTATGATTTAAGCGGTGCGAGGGGATGGGACGGTGGCGGCGGTGATAGAGGAGAAAGAGAAGCTGGCCGACATGCTAATTGATACAGTGGCGCTATCTGGAGATGTACGGTAATCTTTAAGAAACCCGTCCGTGTCAAATGTGGATCAGAGATGCCTTCTTCGCGTCCGTTTGGTAACAAGGAGTGTGTGCCGAACGCAGAGATCATGCTGCTTCTAGTGACCGCTTTCGCCCTTGAGCCCGGTGAAGGGAGAGCTTGAGCAGTGTCCTGCAAGTCAGCTCATCTGATACACGCTAGGCTTTCATCATCTGTTCGCAGCGGTCAGTATCCGCGGCACGTGAGCTGGAGATTGGGGCACATACATGTTTTTGACTAGGAGGGTCATTGAAGAAGAGGAAATGAGAGGAAGCGCGAAGCACGAGATTTGAATGTCGAGGTTTGCAGCGGGATGAGTCAGCCTTTAGCGGCGCTAACGGTTCCGGCGGCCGCCTCGTTCGATGCTCGGCTCTGCTTGACTTCACCCTTCGTGCATGCATCGACACTTTTAGACTGTCCATCGAATGCTTCATGCTGTTCCGTGGTCGTCATCGGACTGCGCACAAACAGCTGCTGTCGAGGTGGCAGATCTTGCGTGGATGGCTCGCCACGACGCACATCGGCCAAACGCCATGGCAACCGACATCTCGAACACACGAAGCGAAGAGACATTACACCGGTCCGGCTCATGACGGGGGCAGTTCATCGATACTAGAGAGCTACAAGCAGACCATCTCATTCCCCAAGGCTACATGCGACTTCCAATGCCTGGCTCAGAATGGTGACTTGACCAACAAGCAGATTGTGTTGCATGGCTATCTTGGAGCACGCAGAGATGCGTCCAAGACACTCACATTTGCCGAGCTGCACGATATGCAACTAGCTTCAACCATCCAACTTGTATCGGCATTAAAAATTCAGATGGATGGCACCAGCAACCCTCATGCGCTTCTGCAAGGTCTCGAGGAGCATACCCCGGTGGCAGTTTCAGGCACTGTAGTCTCCCGCAAGGCACCCAGTGCAGCAAAGGCTGGCAATGGTTTGTCGTCTGTTCATGGCCGCATCATCGATATCGAGATCCAAGTCGAGAAGATTACTCCGCTCAATCGCTTTCCAAAGGACATAATCATGGCCAAGGAGACCGTATTCCCACCAGAGCAGCGACATTTCCAGATCCGGAATGATACCAGCATACGCGAGGCTCTTGCCTTCCGGAGTAAAGCTGCTCGAGTGGTAAGAGACGAGCTTTGTGGCAATCACAATTTCATAGAGATCGAGACACCACTACTCTTCAAATCGACTCCCGAAGGAGCGAGGGAGTTTTTGGTACCGACACGGGCTCTCGGAATGGCGTATGCTCTGCCTCAAAGTCCTCAGCAGTATAAACAGATCCTCATGGCGAGCGGTATACCACGATACATGCAAATAGCGAAGTGCTTCCGCGATGAAGACTTGCGGGCTGATAGGCAGCCGGAGTTTACACAGGTTGATTTGGAGATGGCTTTCGCCTCGGGTCAGGATGTGATGCTTGTTGTCGAGGCAGTGGTCAAGCGTCTGTGGCGCGAGATGGTAGATGGCTTTGACACCGCCGAGTTCCAGGATACCTCCGAACTGAGCTTCCCAACACTGACTTACCAAGAGGCAATGTCAAAGTATGGCTCGGACAAGCCGGACCTGCGGTATGGCTCGGAAATTCGTCGAATCGAGTACATGCTCCCACAAGACCTAATTCTCAAGATCGGACCTCTCACAGAACCGATCGTCGAAGTCATGAAGATCCCAATCGCCACGGAGCCCAACGACAGCAGGAGATTCCTCAGCATGTTTATGGAGTCCCCAGAGGCTCAATCCTTCGTTCGGAATCCCGAAGGACAACCGGGTATGTTCATATACGACACGCGAAAACCTCTCGGGGGAATGCAAGTTCTCGGCTTCGAAGCCGCCGAACAGCTCGAGGAAATGCTGGAGCTCGAAGAAGGAGATCTCGTCGTATACCAAGCTCGCAAAGACACGCCCTTCAGCGGAGGCTCAACACCAATCGGCAACCTTCGGCTCGCGCTTCACAAAGCAGCAGTGAAGCATGGCTTTCTTCCCGCGCCGAAAGGCTTTGCCTTCACGTGGATTACGGATTTTCCACTCTTCTCCCCAATTGAAGATGATACTCTTGGTCAAGGCGGAGCCGCGGGTATTTCCGCAACCCACCATCCCTTCACATCTCCCCAAACTCCCGAAGACGTCGATCTACTGCTACAAGATCCTCTCCAGGTCAAAGCAGACCACTACGACCTCGTCGTCAATGGCGTCGAGCTAGGTGGCGGGAGCAGACGTATTCATAATGCTCAAGTACAAGAATTCGTCATGCGAGATATCCTGAAGATGAGTGCTGAGAGGATGCAGGATTTTGCTCATCTGCTTGAGGTGCTGCGAGCGGGTTGTCCGCCACATGCTGGGTTGGCGCTTGGGTTTGATCGCCTAATCGCGGTAATGTTGAGAAAGGAGTCGGTGCGGGATGTGATTGCTTTTCCGAAGAGTGGGAGAGGCGAGGATGTCTTGGTGAGAAGTCCAACTCAAATGACGGAGGAACAGCTTCGGACGTATCATTTGAAGCTTCGAGCGTAGAAGTGATCCAAAGGGCATCTCAAGCCTGCATACAGCTTGCACACAGCACTCACTGTATATTATCGCTGTGTATCATAGTGTCTTTCACCTGTTGCATATCCAATCGCACATCCTCGTCTCAACTCTTCGTAGCTCATGCCAGCTTATGCTCACTACTTCTACACCTTCTTCTTACCAGCCAGACTGGGTGCACCACTATCTTTCAGACCCAACTGCAAGGCAGCAACACCCAGAGCAGTGAAGAAGATGTTACCCCAGACTCCAATCTCCATAGCCACAGTGTTGTGACTTGGCTTGCTCCAATGTTGATAAGCACCTACGCCAGTCGCAATGTGGTGCAGAATCGTGATTACCACAATCGCTCGGGCATAGGGCTTCTTCGACTTGGGTGGAGCATCGTTGACGAGCGTGGATCCTGCGTACTGAGAAGGAAGGGCTACGGCATCGGCGACTGCGAGGAGGATAGCAGCAAGGGCGAGGAGGGAGAAGGCATCGGTCCTGGTGGTGTACAGCTCGAGGTCTGTGAAGTGTCAGTGGGTGTCGAGAATAGATTCTGAGGCGATGGTGGTGCAATACCATTTGGTGTCGGCAGGCCATCTACAGGCGGTCTAAACCAGCCACAGACCGTCTCTGGGTCGACAATCCTCACGATACCACGCAGGAAGTACCAGAAAGCGGTGCCGAAGACATAAGCGTGGTATGGCTGGAAGTGCGGCATTAGCTTCAGGTACAGCCGTGGGAGCTCTCAGGTGCTCACGTTGGCCAATTCGCCAATTGCTCGAATCAAAGACATTGTGAAGGGTGTTGTTGTGTAGTGAAGGATGTTCTCGAGCTTCAACAGATTGATGAGAACGAAATCAAGAGTGTAGAGTGTGTTGACTGCCCGAGAGGTGCACTGGCTCGCGTGCGAGGTATAGTTGTGAGCTGTCGGTACGTCACAGGCCGTGCGTTCATGCATACACTACGCTGTAAATGGTCGGCCTCCACAGCTCGTCTTCAATAAAATCTCACCACACCAGCAGCCATAATCCCGGCAAGATCGATAGCAGATCTCACCAGCAGATGGATCGTTCAACGTGATTCGAGCATCTAGACGCACGTCATGTTTGGTGCTGTGACTCCATAGCCCAGGACCTCCAATCCAGATATTGCAGCAATGCCTAGACTGAATTCAGGCTGTCGAGAGGACTTGCACCGGATTCAGTGAAGTTCTACGCTGAGCCGCCGTAATTGTGCCAGAGACTCAATGTCGGCAGTATGTCTCCTGTGGCGTCGACTTCACGGCCTGGTGCTGGGCTTGAGCCTGGGACCAGGTGGTGTCAGAGGCTTCAGCTCTGTTCGCGCCGCACTTGGCCTGGAGATCGCTTTCCGCTGTCTGCCAGCGTGCAAAGCGTTGTCTTCTGGGATCTGTTCCCACATCTTCTCCCACACGCCTGGCGCCGAGCTTCTGTCCTTGCTCTGATCTCTCTGCACATAGTATCTCCCGAGCAGGCGTCGCACAAACGAGTGCCACAATGTTGCTTCGTACGGACTGGCTTTGTTGACAAGCGGAGTGTGCTGCAGGTTTGAAAGACCTTCTCTCCAGCCTGGCGCATGCCTCGTCAAGTCTGCAAAGTAAACGTCCGTCTTAGTCGGCCACGGGAGCACCTTCATACACTCAAGGCGAAGTCGAGTGTGAGGTGGAACATTGTTGGCCAATTTCAGGAGGCTTTCCCTGGTGCGACGAGCACGTGCTGGAAGCTGTATCTTGATGGCGTGTACAGAGGGACCGCTTGCCAGGACGACGGCGACCATAGGCACTGCCGACCCAACGATGAAGGCCGGCAGCATCCAGTTGGAGTGCTCAGGGGAGAAGTAGAAGCCTGGGGCGTAGAGGCAAGCGCCTACTCCAAAGATGACAAAGGTGCAGACGCGAGAGAGGCCGAGCCAGAGCGTGGCAGCAGAGCCGAGACGATAGACGTTCAGCCATTCGGGGTATTTGTAGGCTGGTCGTGGGTTAGCACATGTGCGGATGGTACAATTAGAGACGGCAATCAGGGGCACGTTACCTTACCTTCGCTTTGCTTCCTCGCCGCAGCTGGTGGGAACGCATATCTAATCGATCGTCCAGCACCACTGCCACTGCCACTGCCACTGCCAGCGATCCAACGCACAGGGCCAATTGGCGTATGGCAGAGCGTTCGCCGCCGCAGAACGCTCAGCATTGCAGTCTTCTCTTCACATATCAGGAATCTTCGATGCACCACGAGAGATGGAAGACAGCGGAAGACGCGACTTGGTGCAGCCGCGGAGAAGAGCCCCGCTCGCTTGCTGGTGGTCCAGGTCCAGTGCGATCGATGCATGTTCCGCCGCAACGTGTGACGCTCTCGTCTCCCGGGAAGCATTGCGCCTGCACATGACAGAAACATCTTCGCCTACCATGGCCATGATGCTACCGCGATAACGACACGCGACCATGTTGCAGAAGCTCCTCGGCCATCTGCTGCTGCTACTGCTACTGCTGCGCGAATCGTGTCTGACCAGCGTGCACGCCTACTCGACCCTCTCCGACGACACGCTGCGCGCGCTGCCCACCCCCGGCGACGACTTCGACATCCACGCGGGCAAGCTGCTGGCGCCCATCCTGCGCACGCGAGTTCCCGGCACCGAGGGCTCTCGCGCAGTCTTGCAGCACTTTGTCGACTTCTTCAGCCACAATCTGCCGGAGTGGAAGCTCTCCTTCCAGAACTCAACATCCACTACGCCCACGAGCAGCGGCAAGGAACTGCCCTTTGTCAACTTGATCGCGAACCGAGATCCGCCGTGGTCGAAGGGAGACGGATATGTGGCGAGACTGTCGCTGGTCGCGCATTACGACAGTAAGCTCACGCCTGAGGGCTTCATTGGGGCCACCGACTCAGCTGCACCATGTGCCATGCTGCTGCATGCCGCTCGCTCGATCGATGCTGCTCTGACTGCGAAGTGGCATGCCATGTCTGCAGCGGGGCATGCCGACGACGATCTGGAAGCTCACAAAGGCCTTCAGATCCTCCTGTTGGACGGCGAGGAGGCCTTCCAATCGTGGACCCACACTGACTCCCTCTATGGCGCAAGGAGTCTGGCAGAAGAGTGGGAGACTACAATGTTCGGCTGGGCCGGCGGTGTCTTCGAGTCTCCGCTCAGGACCATTGAGCTTTTCGTTCTGTTGGACCTACTAGGCTCCAAGGGTCCCCAGGTGCCGTCGTACTTCAAGACAACGCACTGGGCGTATCAGAAGATGGCAGACGCAGAGACAAGGCTCAGAGCAGCAGGCATATTCAAGAGTTCGCCGAATCATTCCAGCAAGCGAGCGGAGGAGCGAGCCAAAGAGCCCATATTCCTACACGAAGGTGAAAAGAAGGATACAGATAGATGGGTGGGCGGCTACGTCGAAGATGACCATGTCCCATTCATGGCTCGTGGGGTCGAGATCCTGCACATCATCACCAATCCGTTCCCGAGTGTCTGGCATACCATCAAAGATGATGGTGAGCACTTGGACCTGGATACGGTGGAGGATTGGGCAATGCTCACGCTTGCTTTTGCAGCTGAGTGGATGGAACTGGAGGGATTCTTTGACAATGTGCGGTCTACAGCGAAGAGCAGCATCGCCGAGGATAATGGTAAAGACGAATTGTAAGTCTCAGTGTTGTGCACGAAATTGTGAAACGCCAAAAGATATATTCACTGATGTAAACTAGACTTGATACCCAAGACTTAGAATAGTCCGCAATGTCAGACCGCTGCGATCGAACGACTTGTTCCGTTGTCCCAAGATCTATAGATAATGCCGCGACTAGCACGAATGCGCCATGCAGATGTGTCCGCATCCGGTGGAGTTGCACAAAGACTTGTTGCATTCTTTGACATTGTGTGGGTGGTAACAGGATCGTAATTCAGCCCTTGAGAGCACGCAGCTCCTTCCGTAATAGCATAACCACAGGTTAATGCAAGCATGACACGCACTCCACCACCACCACCTCCACGAGCCAAGCGCTTCATCGATGCTGAGTCGTACAGGGGCCACCGCAGAGCCAGCCCACTCTCTCCCGGTGTTGCTGCTGCCACCAATCGAGGCTTTGGCCCGGCAGGTCGGCCCAGGCAGACTGCGCGGAAAGCAAGCCCAGCCCCGCGAAGACACGCAACCGGCCGAGGTGGCGGTCCCTTTGCATTCGACGATGCTGAAGAAGACAACGACGACAACACTGATGGCGATAGGGACGACGATGAGGATGGGCACGATGGCGGCGAGCACCCTGCAACGGTCGTTGATCTGACTACGCCGTCCTCCACCGGCAGTCGTGAAGACGACCCAGTTGATATTTCATCGGACGAATCGAGCAGTTTTCAAGACGACGAAGACCCTACAGATGGGCCTGGCGGTCAGTCTGTGGGCGACGATACTGCACGCGAAGAGGAGTCGGACTATCGTTACGATGCCACGCCCAAGCCAAGAAGTTCAGATGGAGAACTCTATCCTGAGGTGAACACTCCTATCTTCTCGCGAGAAGCGCACGATCAACTTTCAAGCGAGCTCCAGCAGAGCATAGAGCGCGAGCTCAACACCACTGGCATCATCGGCGATATACCACAATACGGCATTGGCCATGATAGAGAGGACGATGGTTGGGGAAGCTTGCACCGAACTCCTGCTGAGATACCTCGACGGCAACGAAGTGCTGGTCCACCGTCAAGGTCGATCCCGAGAACTTTCGGGGGTGGATCTTTCGGGTCTGACGGACCACCGATTTTGCCTCCACTTGGCACACTCTTGCGTCAGAGCGATGGACAGCGCCTTTGCCAGCGTGGTCCAGGTGAGAGCGTTGACGGTGCTGACAATGCCCCTTCACGATCTGCGAGAAACGGTTGGTGGGGACCAGAAAATGGACGGCAACGTAGCCCAGATTGTCGGCAGCGACAAAACACTGCCGATCTTTCAAGCTACAAGTCCTCAGCCTCGCCCGAGCCAGAGCATCCAGCACTGAAGAAGCTAGAAAACTGTGAGCGCGAGAGGAGCGAGCTCAACGATGCAATTCGGACATTGCAGCAGGAGATCGCTGATCTATATGCCGATAATTCACGATTAGGAGGTGAAGTCGTTGAGCTACAGCGGCAGAATGATGATCTACGTAGAGCAAACGATGCCGGCAGTACAGAGTATGTGCAGCGAGTGAACCCTGAAGACGTCTTCTTCCACGAGCCCGATGACGAGTCGGTTATTGATGACGATGTTGAGGACGCGCTCCAGAGATGTGAACAACTTAAGGCATCTTTGCGGCGTCGCAAAGACGAGTGGAAGGGTTTGGCTCAACGGGCCGTTCAAGCACTCTGGCGCTTAAGTGATCAATACGCTGATCAGACGACACGATTAAAGTCCCTGAACGATGAGGTGGTGAACCTGGAGGAAGGTCATGCGAACTTGCAAGCAGAGCTCGACGAAGTGCGTGAGGACCGTGATTTGCAGAGTGCCACTCTGGATGATGTGCGAACCGATGCGGTCGGATTGCAGCAGCAACATGAACGTCTGCAGCAAGAGAATCAACAAGCGCAGGACCGCAATGAAGAGCTTGAGCAAGTCTTGCGAGGCCTGCAAGATCGAGTCGCTAACCGGGGGAATCCACCGGAAACACCTCAGGGTCGACCGCAGGGCAATGGGTGGAGTCTGGAGGAAGAGTGCGACGAAAAACGCTGGGGAGATCGGGAGGTTTTTGCTGACCTTGGGGCGCGGATTCTGGAATTAGAGACGCGATTCGTGGAAGCCGAGACACAAGTCAACTCATCTGAGGTAGAGCGTGAGAATAACGTTGCTGAGATGCAAGCTGAAATTAACGACTTGAACCGACAGTTGGCAGATGCTATCAACGACTTCGAGCAGCAGAGCCAACTGAGGGAAACGGTAGAACGAGATGTCTCAACTCTGAGAGCCCAGCTGCAGAATGTACAAGCTGAGGATCAGGTGCTTCGCTCGCAGGCCACGAGACTGAGTCATCGCCTTCGCAACGAGGAAATTGGTGCGCCAGCTGGGTCACAAGCTCAGTCTGACAGCGACGACCTGCAAAAGCAGCTGCAGGAACTCCATGAACGATATGACGGGATCAAGAAGCGACTGGATAACTGCGAGAAGCGTGGCAAAGGAGCAGATACAGAGCGCGGCGATGAGGAGCTTCGACAGGAACTTATCGATAAGCAGAAGGAAATGCAATCCATCATCGACGACCTTTCTGCTCGGCTGAGCAATGCCAATGACAGACTAGACAGTGTCGGTAGTACCTCACCTTCGAGGAAGCGTAAGCGTGGTTCGTCAGCCAGGCAATCAGAGGACGACATGGGCGCAGAGCTCCAAGCGCGAATCGAGAGTCTTGATGAAGCAAACACCAAGCTCGGCGCTGAAGTGGACAGGCTCCAAAAAGATTTGGACGAGTGCCGCAAGCATAGGCAAGAGCTGGAACATCGCCAACTTGCTTCTGTCGAGGAAGAGGTTGACGATGAGGAAGAGGGCGGTGATCCACGGCATGGTCCACTTGCGAGCGGTAGAGGTAGCAGAGGTGGTCGCAGAGGACGTGGTAGTCGAGGCGGCCGCGGTGGCCGTGGTGCCGGTGGTGGGCGTGTAAAGAAGGCTCTGTCAAAGCCTGCGACCAAGAATGCCTCGAAGCCTGCGGCAGACGTTGTGCAAGAGTCGATACACATTATGACACTGAGGGAGAGGAAGCCCAGAACGGGTTAGGGGCGGAAGTGGGAGCGATACAGCAGAGGGTTGTCTTTGTTGATTTGGTATGTTTCGTATCCCAGTATCTCTATGACTTCTTCCACATCCGGATGGTCAACAATGTCTTGGTACTGCTAGGGGATGTATTCCCAACCTGCATCGTGGAGTCTACCTCCAATCATGCTCATCGTTTGACTACCAGCAATCATGTCACAAGACCAGATAACAAAATCTCAAGAACTCTACGAAGACCGAAGCGCCTCCCGCATGGAACTTGAATGGCTCAGAAAAGAGCTCGTGGTCACGCGTGTCTCCCACGCAACCGAACGCAGATACCTTCGACTGAAGCTCAAAGTATCTCAAGCGGAAGCTGTCAAAGCCCCTGCTCTCGACAGGCGCGTAAAGGAGCTTGAACAGGAACTCGGAACCATCAAGTCTTTTGCGAATATGAGACCACAAGTCCATGGAGAAGCAACGAGGCCGCGAAAGGAACTCGACGGGACTAAACAGCTCAATACTCGGCGGAGGAAGGAGAACAGTTCGGTTCAGCAGTCTAGAAGGACTGCTACACCTGAACCTTCGGACAGATCTGCCGTTGCTTGTACAAGAGCTGGCCCGAGGACGAAAGGGCAGGCTGGCTGGAAGCTAATAAAGCTGCACTGGCGAGATCTACAGGCGAGGGTGCGGGTGGCACGGCGGCTGTTGGGGTGCATCTCCATCCTGCGGAGGTCGCCCGTGCGAAGGCTGCTGTGGAGGTGCGGAGGCAGTGAGTCAGCTTCGAGGTTTGACGGAGGGATTTGTTGCTGGCTAGGGGAAACTACGATACAACGAGGTCACCGAGATTATCGTCCGATTGCGAAATGCTTGATCTCTGTCGAAATTCCCTGTTTGCTTCAGTGATTGTATACTCGAACAACGGTCACGCGAGCCTGGATCTCGTGTCAGCGTTGGTGTCGCTCGGACCTGGTTTCCCGAGTGTGCACCGTACGCGCAGGCTGAAGCGGAAGCAGACATGGCACCGTCGTGCGGCAAGTGAACACGTATCGACGATATTGGAGCCACTCGGAAGAAGGTTAGACTCGAGAGCAACACGTCTGAAGGCAGCGAGACTTCCAAGAGTAGTGAGCTGCTTAGAGAGGGACCGATAGCGTACAATAGTGCCAAGGCGGATGCGACAACAAGAGCGAAGCGCAATTTCTCCGTTTCGACCCCAAAGCGACGTTCGTTTAGGTAGTATACCATAAGCGAGCACAACAGCGTCGTTAGACTTGCACAGGCACGACGGTCGAGTAATTCAAGGGCGAATGCTACCTCTCTAGCTCCGATCGCAGACCCAGAGAACCTAAGGCGATATCGCGACAGCGATAAAGACTACTAGCGGCATGACTTAGTGAATACGAAGATGTCTTGCTTCTCGAACGGAGTCGTGCAGATGCCGGGGGCTGTGCTGTGCTGTGCTGTGCTGTGCTGACGTACTAGTAGGTCGAGTACATGTGGTTGAGAGGTGACGTCTCATGCTGAAGACCGACGCCGACGGCGAGATGAAGCCGTGCGACAGGGACAGCCCGGAGGGACTCGGAGAAATCGAGTGCAGGGCTGTGGGTTCCTGGCCTGCGTTCCCGTCATAGGCAAGCGTGAAGGGCGATCGATGTTGGTGGAGCTCCGGGGTCGAGTTTGGAGTGCATGTACACCCACCTACTGTATGTACACGACGGATTGAGAGTGCTAGAGTGCTCCGTGGATCACGAGACGACGCGCTTCGACGACACACGCTAACAGGCTCCCTCCACAAGACACGCGATCACGTGCACGTCGTCTCTTTGACCAGGACTCCAGACTCATCACAGACACGCGCAGCTCACGATTCCCAACATTCCAACAATGTCCGGCCATGGACGACATTCTGCAAGGCCTCAATGAACTCCAGAGAACCGCCGTAGCTTCTGATGCTGCCGTTCTGCAGGTCCTGGCGCCGCCGGGCTCGGGCAAGACCAAGACACTTACAGCACGCGTCGCGTACCTGGTCGCGCATCGCCAGCTGCGGCCATGGAACATCATCGTCTGCACGTTCACCGTCAAGGCGGCCACCGAGATGAAGGAGCGCATCAGGAACTTCGTCGGCGAAGACCTCACGAAGCAGTTGCAGCTAGGTACGTTTCATTCGGTGGCGCTGCGGTACCTGAAGCGCTATGGCCATCACATTGGACTCGCCAAAGACTTTGGCATCGCCGACTCGGCCGACAGCAAAGCCATCTTGAAGAGACTGGTCAAGAAGCTCGGCCTGTCTATGGAACCTGGGCAAGCCCTGGGCAGGATCTCATCGCGGAAGGTGCGAAGCGACGACGACCCAAAGTCTGGCAAGGGTCCTGCGAGAGGCGTCGAACAACAAGAGTTCCAGAGGTTGTTTGACGAGTACGAGGCTACGCTGGGAGCCTCGAATCTGCTGGACTACGATGACATTCTGCTTCGCTGCCACGCCCTGTTGAAGTCACATCCACAATGCGTGTCGAATGTGGAAGCAGTCCTGATCGACGAGTTCCAAGACACGAACAACATCCAGTACGATCTGATGACTCTCTTCGCTCAGCACCGCAACGTCATCACCATTGTGGGTGATCCAGATCAAAGCATCTATGGCTTCAGAGCCGCAGAGATCAAGAATCTGTCAAGAATGAAGAAGCATTGGCCAGATACCCTCACGATTAACCTCGAAGAGAACTATCGGTCGTCCGGCGCCATCCTGCACGCTGCACAAAACATCATTGAGCAAGACGAGAGTCGGCCGCCGAAGAGGTTGCAAGCGACGCATAGCTTTGGCTTGAGACCAGTGCTGCGAAAGCTCCCATCAGCATCCTCGGAAGCAGAATGGGTGGTATCTGAGATTAAGCGGATGCAGGCTTTGTCCGGCAATATGATGCAGCCAAGCGATTTTGCAGTCCTGCTGAGGTCTGCTGCACTCTCTCGTGCGATTGAGACTGCACTCGGCAATGCTGGCATGCCGTATCGTATGGTGGGCGGCATGCGATTCTACGATCGGGCTGAAGTGAAGCTGATCGTGGACTACCTCCGTGTCATACACAACCCTCACAATACTGAAGCTGTCGAGCGCATCATCAACGTACCTTCTCGAAAGGTGGGGGATGAGACAATCAAAAGGCTTCGCGAAGAGGCCAATGAAAGGGAGATCCCATTATGGTCGCTTGTGCTCGAGATCGCACAGGATCGATGCTCGTCCAAAACGAAGCTGACAGAGCCTGGCCGCAAGGGATTGAGCTCATTCGTCAACGTAATACTAAGTGGCTGCAAGAAGATGGAATCCTGGCGGCCCGGAGACGCGTCAATCGTCGACTTGATCAACGTGGTTACGCAGAAAATATGCTTGCAGGCATACTTGAAGCAAAAGTATGCTGATGATGGGAGTCACGAAGCCCGTTGGAACAATGTTGAAGAGCTCATCGCCCAAGCTGCAGATGCCATGGCTCCTGGCAAGCTCGCAGAGCTTGGTGAGGCTGACAGTTTGCCAATCGTGGACGACTTGGAGCAGCGGATGGACTCTGCTGAAGACGCACTTTCAATCTTTCTGGCTAACATCGCGCTGACAGCTTCAGCCGAGAAGAAGGCGGAAGATGATGGTGAGCAGGTACAGCAAGTCACGATCTCTACCATACATGCCTCGAAAGGACTGGAGTGGCCCGTTGTCTTTATCCCGGCCTGTTATGATGGTTCGATACCTCACTCACGAGCAGAAGACCATGACGAAGAACGAAGACTGCTCTACGTCGGCATGACTCGAGCGCAAGCGCTGCTATATCTTAGCTGCCCGATCAAGAATTCACGACGAGAAGAGACGTCGATGTCTGCTTTTCTGACCCACATGGGAGTGGGGAGGTTCTTCGAAGAGCATGGACCCAGCCTACCCATTGCCGTGATCACTAGCTTATCGACCACTCTTCGACGAGAATGTCCGTCGGCTGCCTTGATCGTAGAGACCAAGCGTGCTTTGGAACGTGACGAAGACAATCACTGGCCACTTAATGGAGAGCCCGTCATCGAGGAGACACTGAAATGGGATTGCAACAAGGATACTCCGCTGCCTGGCTTTGGTAAAGCCAAGGTTGCAGCATGGGCGCCAGAGACTACAATGCAGCGCCAGCAAAACTTCTCCGTACCTGCTCCACCTTTGCAAACAGGATTTACGAGCGTGACTGAACGATATCAAGAGCTCATGGAGCAAGCCAAAGCGAGTCGAATCGACAAGCGGGCAGAAGAAAGCAAGGAGCAGCCAAAGGATGCGGCCACGACCACGAAAGGACGCAAAAGGCAGATCGAAGGCCAAGGCAGCATTTCCGATTTTTTCAAGAAGCCCAAAGACATCACTCAGTCAGCGGGTCAGCCCGAGCCACCACGCCCATTGCGCGAAATACCGAATGCGGCAAATCAGCGTGCTCCGCCTGCGATCCGTACGGCGCGAGATCCGATTCCCAGCCACAAGCTTCGAGCGACACCAATGACTGGAAGACCGCAAACGACAGCCAGAAGCGACGCCGCTGGTAGCAGGTACGTGTTCCTTTCGAGCCCTTCACGCGAAGGCAACGATGGACAAGACGAGCCTACGAAGAACGTCAGAGAACAAGATCACGACCAGCCAGCTACGACAACATCATTCAGACCAGCTACAACATTCCACACAACTTCCATATCGAAAGTTTCCGAAACCCAACGAAAAACACTCGGCGTGCGGAGGAGTATGCAAGGATGGAATGCAAGACGCAAGCCGTGACTTAAGATTCCGGCATCAGAGTTCGTTACGACATCATGAGTCTATGATCTATATGCATGCTTTCCCCCGAACAATGCCTCGCTCACATGGTCTAGACGTTGAAGTCAGAGATGTACCAAGTCAGGTTGCTTATACCCGTCGGTTTCGCCTTGCTGGCTTTGCGCAGTGAGATTTGTTGTCGCACGCATGCCGCCTCTGCACTCTTCATCAATCCTTCAGGCCCGGAGACGTATGTCCACGCCGTGCCTTCTTTCTGGCTTTTGGAGGCTCCGCAGCCGAGAGCAGGAGATGTCGACTTGCAAGCCACTGGCCCAAGGAAATCATCCAGAGCGTTTTGAGGATCGACTCTTCCGGCTTGTGTACTGTCGTGAAGCACAAGCTCCATGTTGGGGCACTCCTTGACTGTTCGACGCAACTCTTCGACTTCCTGCAACTGCCAATCTGCTTGACCTCTCGTGCTCCAGATCAAGCGGAGAGATCTCTGTGTTGGTGGCTGAGAGTCACTGTATTTGCCTGCCCACCAGCTTGCAACGGAGAGCGCTGCGGTGACCCCAGTGCCTCCGACGAGGAGCAAAATGTGATTGGCGGCGTGCATCTCAGGTACATGATGGTGGTAGGGACCTTCTATCCTTGCCTATGGCGTGATGTCAGCATTAATCCTGGCAAGAGCAGTGAGTCTTGACTTACGCTCAGTGATAAGCTTTGCCCTGAGTTGGCGGCGTCGTGTGCAAGGTAGCTCAATTTCCATGTCCACTCTTTGTCACGCTTCTTGTCCCCTTTTTTGGCTGGACCTCTTTGGAATAGCAATACTGGGCCGGATTCTGATGCGGTTGAGTAGACGGCGGAGAAGGGATGAGCTTCGAGACGACTTATTTGTCCAATATTGAGGTAGTATGTTGCAATTGGACTCGAGCTTGACACTGGAACGACCCATTTTTGACTGCCTTCGGAGAGATGGCCAGACTCCAATGACTTCTCTGAGCCGCTAGGCGCTGCTTTGGAGTCCGAGGGTAGGCGGATGCGGCACCAGTCGTTGCCGGCATATTCGACTTGGACTTCCTGTTTGGTGTACAATGAATTCTGAGTCCGCCACAACCAATCGGCCACCCACAGTACGAGGCCCGGCAGCAAGAAGTAGAATCCTGTGCTACTGTGCACGCAGAGTGCCCAGATTAGCAGGAAGGCAAGGATGATATGGGTGAAGTAAAAAGCGTTGTAATGCTTTCGTCTGAGCCACTTGAAGTGACGAGTATGATCAGTCCCTCATGCATATCTCGCGATGACATTCTTGTCGGGACTTGACTTACGGGGAGTCCCGTGATGATCATGACTGGAATGAGTACCCAGCCTGCGATCAATCCGATAGGGAGCGTGAATGCGTAGTAATAACCCATTGCGTCTGTCTCCTCCCAGCTGTATGCGGGATTATCGGTTTGGAAGTGGCCCTGTACCTGAGTTGACGCTTTGAGGTACGCATCGAGCCACGACTATGCGATCTGTTAGCTACATGTATCCATCGATGGCTCCTGTGGGGCTACGTGCGAAGAAGAACAGGCCATGGATTGTGGCAAACACGAAGAGGCCATAAGCCAGGAGCTTATGCACCAGCAGTAAAGTTGAACTGTGAATATTGAACGTATTTCCCAAAATGCTGTTCCTGCCAACCGGGATGACGACGAGTCCCGCCCAGATATCACACCAATGCCCGGTGATTGAACACCAAGCAAGCCGAAACATGTGCTCAGTCCAGTCTACCATTGCTCCGCGATCGAACCAGAATCGTTGTTGCACATCATACCAGTATGCAGTGCTCCCGAATGTTGCTCCTAGTATCACAGCGCTAAGCAGGAAGGCGCCACCGGAGAGTGGCTTTCCAGCCAAGGGTACGTGCTTCTCCGAAACATGCCATTGCGACAGTCGTTGTAAAGGGAAAGACCATGTTCGAGCTGTGAGGGACAAAAGTATCGCAGCTAAGAGACCGTAGAACAGTGCGATATGGATGCGAGCGTAGTACGGGAAGAAGTACTCCACGCAGTATGAGCTGTAGCAGGGAGCATAGGTCAGACCAATGGTAAGGCCTGCGCAGGATAACAACAATGTAGGAGCAATAAGGTACGACACCTTGTGCCTGAAAGATGTTAGTGGCATTGTCTGCATGGTCGATCAAAGTAACAAATCCGGACAGTACAGCCGCCCTTTCGGCAGAGCGACAGGCAATCATATATCAACCATCACCATTCCGCCAAGGCTCGTCACCAGCTTGATTCCATTCCGATGCCACCTCCAGTCAATGAAGAAGCAAAGATACACCTAGGCGGCCATGGATCTGTGTACGTGCACCGTGCTGCTCAATGTTCATGCGCCAAGAACGATAATGATTTCACCCTCGAACGCCGAAGCGGCCAGAGTGCAGCCAGCTCGCCCAATGACAACGCAATATTGGTCGACCTCCACCCGAAAGCGTCGCCATTGTGACTGTTGGCACTTCAGGGAAAAGCAAATGCTTGCGAATGTTGCGCGCAACGAAGGCATCGGGGCCAAGAAAAAGGTGGGTCGACGCTGATTACCGAAGTTCGACGCCTTCGCCTTTACGCACGATGATGCAACTCGGTGCATATCAAACCATCTAAACACGACTGCCTCGCGCTTTCTTCGCAGATTGATGATCCCAGATGTCCATTGGCGTCGCACACGGCCTGTCAATAAAGCCTGTGGCCTGCTTGAGTGTGCACAAGTCCTGAGGCTTCGGGCTGTGAACACATTTGTGAAATAACGATGTTCTCGTCACTAGCCTTACCATTACATCTTCGTCCGGGTCATTTGCCTGACCAGTCAATATGGTTATCAGTGTTCTGCGGATTGTTTCGGAGCCAGCAGAAGCCTCAATTGACCCCAGAGCGTACCATGTTGATCCCCATCGGGATGCCAATCGAGTATAAGCCAGGAACCGTAACCTACATGTAACATATTCGGCATTGTTACGTATTCGCGCTTCACCGTTGTCAGGAGCAATCAGCACGTATTATGCAGGCCAAACATCGGAGGATGAACTTGCATGGGCACGTTTAATCCAGAAAAACGGACCTTGCATCAATGCCGTCCCGTAATGCGACCTGTGACCCAGACCAGGCAAGATACAGCGCGTCGCACTGCGTCGGGCCGAAGCTCGAAAAGGAGGCTTACAGCGTACAGAAGCAGTGCTTGGTGGGAGCTTTAGAGCATGTTGCACGCCGGATGATATCTTGAAAGAAAGCTCTCGGACGTTTCGATTTTTGAGGTTCAGCACAGCATCCCGGCGAGGTGACTATTCAGGCGCTGCAAGATTGGATGGTGTATCGCGCGGGGAGCGTTATTTTGTTGATACAAAGCCACGGAAGACGATGAAATCTGCATCCGATCTTCTTTTGGTGGCATGGCCGATCGGGTTTGAACAGTACCGATTCTCACCCCGAGGTATCTGAAACATAAGGCTGTCGTTGTCTTGGACATGGCCATGATCGTAGCTGAGATATCGAATACAGGGATGCGGAAGTGGTGTTGAGTCCCCATGTGCTGTCGAAGCCCGAAAATGCAGTCAACGACATTGCCGACGCGCCCAAATTCCAGGAAATGCGCGATACTCCTAATTCGAGCAAGCGTTTAAGAACAGTGGTTTCGAAACCAGCTCTGCTGAATGATCCGAATGCAGGCGATGGCGAAGGCGAAGTTGAGCGAAGCGCAGTGCTACGACTGGCCACATGGAGTACTGGCCAGGCTACCGTGTCACCGTGGCGGTATCTGAGAAAGCGACTGAGCAATTTGTACGTGGCTCTTGCCTGCATCGAGCAAGATCGCAGTACATAGGTCTCTGTCGTTGGCAATAACAAGAGATAGGTCCGGTCGTCTGCGCACTGCCTTGACGTGGATAGCACCTGCAGTGCTCGTGGCTAGTAGCGATGACATGCGCTGCACCCATCCATTCTCGAGGGTCAACGGCTTTCAATTCTCGATATATATCTCCTTGACCTTGCTGGCATAGCTTGCTTGCGGCTGGAGTATCGACCGCTCGATCTTGGGCACGAAGGGCCCCCAAGGTCGTTGCAGCTGCGCGAAGAGTCCAGAAACGTTTGGGTCAGTATGGGCGACTTGCATGATCATCCGCATTCGCATCAGTAGCTTCTTGCCATGCTGTCCCGGCAGATGTATTCCCAAAGACAGGCTCTCCCAGAGTGGTGAGTGTTACTGTAGGGTTGAAATGTTGACTTGTTGCATGCGGAGTGACGCGGAAGAGAGCCGACACTTCTTGGCGGTTTGCGTCCGACACGTCTTAGCCGCCTTCAAGGAGAGCAACGCCTGATGTCTGATGCATCGCGCCTAAACATGCCACCAAACAGATGCTACAGTAGCACCAAACCCGCACCTCCGTCGCCTCGCCCATACCAACAGACCGCACCCGAACAGCGATCGTCTCGACGTCCGCAATGCCCAGACACTCCCGCAGCCGTGGAGCAGAAGAAGAGTCTCATATCGCGAGTATGGCCATTCAAGCTTTCGCAACAAGGACCCATCGACATCGGCATTCGAGACCCCGCACGAGGCGTTGAGGCAGCGAGGAGAGTAGCGAAGGGTGGGGTTCTGGACTCGCGCTACAAACCGACTGCGAGCCGCGTCACGGCATTGATTGTCGCGCTTCCGATCTCCATCTACCTTAGTTATGAACTGATCCAGAGGCGGTTCATGGGCAAAGAGCGGAAGAGGCATGTACCTCCACCAGCGAAGCCGCCTGAAGGCAGCATGAATCCAATATGAAGAGCTGGCAAGCAATTATTACCCGCAAGCTGGAACGCTATGCACAGCGACATACAACAGAATCTGCGGGCTCGTGTCTCAACTACCAAGCTGTATGGCCACCATCGATTCTGAGATCAGCCCCAGTCATGAAGCTGGAAGCGTCACTGATCAGAAACACCGCCGCACCTCTGTACTCGTCGGGTCTGCTCAATTTGCCCAGCATATTCTGTGTTGGCCAGTCGCGCCTCCGCTCGGGATACTGCTCAAACAGGGCTTCGACCATAGCAGTCACGATGTAGCCGGGCGATATCGTGTTGACTCTTATGCCATGCTGTCCCCACTCCGCTGCCAAATTTCGAGACAACTGTACGAGCCCAGCTTTAGAAGCATTGTAGGCGGAGCAGATGAGGCCCTACTCGAAGTCAGTCAACTGGATTTTGCTGGTCATGGCCTCGATCGAAGGCATACCCTGTTGGCAACTGCAGCGCTCATGGAGGCGATCATCGCTATGGAGCCGCCGTTTCCATGTCGAATCATCTCCTTGGCCACTGCTTGAGCGGTCATGAACGTGCCAGTGATGTTGACCTCAAACATGGTGTTAGCATCCTTGGCACTGTATTCGAGGGCCGGCGTTTCTTGCTGTATGCCAGCCGCCGCGATAAGTCCATCAAGCTTGCCTTGCGTCTCGGAGATATTGCGAACGATGTCGTTCAGCTGTGGAACATCTCGAACATCAATCTGTCGGTAGTGTAGCGTTGTGCCTGCGCTCCGTCAGCTAAGACTGCAGATCCACACATCATCACCTACCGAGCTCTTCGGCAGCCCGCTTTTGCACCCGGAAGAAGTCTGGACTCGGCTCTGGCAATCTATCCAAGGCATACACTGTCGCTCCCGCTTCCAGCAGCGCTTCCGCCTGAACGAGACCGAGACCCCGAGCTGCGCCAGTCACCAGCACGACCTTGTCATTCAGATTGAACTCTGGTAGTCTCTTCGTTGTGCCCAAGTATGAGCTAGAGCTTTGGTTATTTCGCAATGCTGCCGCCTCTTCTTTGGGAGCCTCTGGGGGACCTCGTCCAGGCACGGGAGCGTTACCTATGGGTCCGCGAGTAGCGTCGTGCTGTAGTCGATTCTGCCAAAGTGGCAGAGACCGAGGGGCGAGTCCGGCTGAGCGAGCTGCCCGTGGCGCGTTTCGAAGAAGGTACGTCATGGTCCTGCGATGCGATGACTGCGAATTCGGGAGTCTAGAAGCTTTTCAAGATCGTTATGATGGCGCCGTGGATGGTCTCAATCACTGATCACTATGCTTCTGATCCATCAGGTTTGGCTGGGTTCAACGACTAAGAGAAAGGCAATGCCGGACTATCGTGAAACGGGCTTGTCGAGCTTTTGTGCGAGCGCTGTAGCTACAGCTCCACTCTGGTGCTTCGCCCGACTTTCTTCATGTCATGCAGAAGCGTGGCTTGAACCTAGTGGCTTGCCCTCCAGCAAAACCACGCGGCTGTTACCTCTGGAGGAAGTGGGGTCGGAGGGGCATCGGCAAGCCATTTCGAGGCTTCCGACGAAGTCGACCATCACGTGTGCGGCAGTTCCGACCACGTGAATCACGTGCGGCATTGTACGACAACAGGCGGTGTTCGCAATGGTGTTGGTGCGGCAGAGAAAGACGTTGCAAGCGGGATTGGGAGTTCATTACGTGAAGAGGTGTGCCAACTGGCCAACAGCGTTTAAAGTAAACAGGATGTGCCTCCGCCTCCAACCGCGCTCAGGTCAATGATTCATCTCTTCCACTGGTATTGTCGTCGACCGACTAGCCAGCAGGCATCGAGCTGCCAAGTTCCATAGGTGCACAAGTGAACATCGTCTATGTCGGGACGATGTAGAGGCCGATCGGGCAAGGATTGCTGCAGCAATGACATGTCAGCATTTCCACTCAGGGCAACAGGAATAGGCCGGGAGCTTGCGCGGCTTCGTGCCGGGACTCTCTTACTAATCTTGAAAGAAGTTCAGCTTCGAATTGCCGACAGGCTTGAGCCAGATCCCGATGCGCTCGCCAGCAGGGCAATCGACGTTGGCAATGTCCTGCGCAGTGCCTGGTGCGAGGGTAAAGTATCCTGAGCGCAGAAAGAGGTCAGCTTTCCGAGCAACGTATGACATTGCCGAGATGGTGTCATACCGAAGTCTTGTTGAACCTTTGGAGCAGAGGCATACGTGGTGGACTCTGTTGCTGGGCTGGAGAGAACTGCGAACTGGAACTGGCCATCACCACTGTACTCGAAGGCCGAGGTCTCCAAGTCCTTCTGTTCGGGGAAGAAAAACTTCAGACCGCAGGTGTTGCCCTGTGAAGATGTCAGACAGAACGCCGTCTCGAAGATGGGCTTGAACCAACCTTGGTAGATGCGGGAATGTCGAAGTTGAAGATGGACGAGATGCTGCCCTCGGCAGTGCCGTTGTAAGACGTGCCGAAGGACTGGTCTGGGTGCTTGGAGTCGACAGGCACGATGAGATGCTATCAAATGTCAGTCATGTCGGTGCCAGTGTGTGCGTGCTTCGGAACTCACTGGGAATTCAAAGTCACTGATTTTGCTTGGGAGTTCAGCCGGACAAGCACTGCTTGGTGGAGCTGGAGCTGGAGGAGGCTGTTTGGTGGCCTGGCAGTTGTCGACGAACAAGGTCACTGGAGTAGTCTTCGGCTCATCCATGAGGGGCTTGTCGTAGATGTTCCAGCCGCCATTGTCACCTGTCGGCGCTCCATAAAAGGAGGTACTGCCGTTCACGGCCAGTTTGCCATCAGATCCGACGGAGAACCCAGGGGTAGGTGTCGCGCCTGCATCGCATTGCCACTGCCCGGTCGGTGGGGTCAGGATGCAGCCGCGGCCGTTGGAATCCGTCAGTCCGCCGTTGGCGTTGATGCAATATTGGCCTTCTGGTAGTCCAGTCTGTCCAATGCGGTTCTGTCCGTCGAACAGCTGGTCGACTTGGCCTCCGGGTCCGCCTTCAGCAGTGACGTGGAAACAGCACCCAGTCCCGGTGTTCTGAGTGACGAAGGCATGTGCCGCAGCCGGCAGCAAAAGGACTGCAGACTTCATTTTCAAGCCTGGTCTTGAATCGAGTCTTTGGCGGACTGTGCAAGACGTGTCAGCGATGCAATCTCCAAGGCGGGTAAGATAGTCAGGGGGCTCCTCACAGCTTGCTGACCGTTGAGATGGTATAAGCTGATGTTCTTGATTGAATGTAGTTCGCGGGTCAAAAAGCATGCGGTTGATGCAAATTGTTGTTGTCGATGTTGATGTTGATCAGAAGAGTCGAAAGATGGTTCGAAGTGACTGTTGACAGGTCGATGAGCGCTCTTGCAGCTCGAGATCGTCATTCCGGCGATTCGCACCCTCGTACTTGACCCGCCACAGAGGTCACGGGTGCGCTTTAGGAAATTGCGAGCTGAAAGAGCTCGTGAGCCTGCCCCCGAACCTGTGTCGCTCAAAACGCTAGGCAGGACACAAGAGGACGTGGATGTCGCTCTTCCGCGAAGGACGGTTTGCACCTTCTTGGCGAGGCAAGAACGGGGGGGGGGGCGGGAGTCAGGGCAGCCACGGAATCGGGCGGGGGTCACGTTTGCGAGAACACTGCAAGGCGCGAACGGTTTCCAGCATTTCGCACAGGCCCACATTCCAAGCGTTCCAGCGCGACTCACGTGCGACTCACTTTCCAGATCACAGTCTGCCTTCTGTCTTATTTAACGCCATCTCACGCCGCCGTCCGCACTTACCCACCCGGTCTCTACGATCCTTCCATACCGTATTTCCGAGGCGATGGGTACCTTCCGACGGCTATCGAGCAAGAGCGTGGCAAGATATAACCTCCCCTTGACGCGGAGCCATCAATGGCACCGGCACGAACTTCAAGAACGCCTCAGGTCACAAGACTGCATGTACGCACTTTCCGCCGTGACGAGATGGTCAATCGTGGGTTCGCTGCTTCTTCTTTCGCAACTTGTCCCCCCCCCCCCCCCCCCCCTGGCAGCTGGTCAGCGCCGGGGACGCAGTACACCTCGGCGAGATCCCATCTGTTCTAACCCTACGGCCTCGAAGCTGTTGCAAGCATTGCCAAGCCCGAGCATTGTCGAAATAGCTCTACATGTCTCGAAGAACACGGAGCTCTGGCAACAAGAGGAATTTGCGCAGTGCCGTACTGTTCAACCGCATTCGACACTTGTCACCACATATCTTTGACCCGGAATCACCGCAAGAATTTGCGCTCTAATTGGAGACGGCGCTCCTCGCTAATCATCTCCTCAAGCTAGTTCAGTCCTGCATGTTCCTCCACACATACTATGGAAATCCACGTGGGGTGGTGCATCATGGCGGTATTTTCGTGAAGCACGACACGACATGTACACCCTGGACAAGCCATACTGGCATATATTGCACCATGGCCACCGCCTGTCTGCTTCCTGGCAGCGACTTTCCTTCATGGTGACGCTCAAGTATGCCTTCTCACCAGGTTTGCCTTCTAGCCACTCCTGTCTCTTGCTTGATCACTAATGAGCACGTCGATACCTACCTCGACTATGGCTCTTTCCCTTTGAACCCGGTGCGGCCTCGATTTCGATACTGAATGCCTGGTGCATCAGTCGATCTGGACGTAGTCGCCGACGACCTCAAGAAGGCCATTCAGGTCCGCATAGGAGGCCTAGAGCTTCTCGGATACTATCTTTGTGGCAATACACGTCCGTCAGTGTAGGCCGGGCCAGGGCATCGACGTGCTCCCTCCGGGCGTAAGCTGCAAGCTTCGCGCTGGTGGTGGAGGTGCGAGGACGTCGGCTAGTGTTTCCTTTCAGTTCATCGCGGAGGGCGGACTAGTCCCTGTCGACTGGACGACATTTGGATGGGGCGCAGGGGCTTGGGCCGATGTTACAAATGTCGCACTGAAGGCAGCCAAAGGCTCGAACAAGCTTGTAGATCTTGCGTTGAGAGAGAGCCATTCTTGGAAAAGTCAGATACCTGGAACATTCACTTACGATATGCGCTTTTGACAGGTCCCAAGTAATGCGCTTGATCTCCGCGCAGTCCAGCGGTGAAGGCATCGTGTGGGATCTCCTTCCCTTCAAATCTTCCGTCGAATTGGGAGGCGCCTTTGACGACTTCATTCCCGGGGGTCTGTGTCTGCACCCATTGGTCTCGTCACCTCGACACAATCCGCAAATATTCTGCTTCTTCTGGTTGGAAGGGGTCCCATGTACTACAATGGTTGAAGTAACATCTGCTCCGATAAACTCCGAAGGACATGCCTGATCAAGTGGCGTATGATGGGCGTCTGGAAATAGTGTCCCCTTCGGACTCGAAAGGCGTAGAATACCAGATCTCCGCACACTACGAGACACAATCGAGCTATTTGGAGCAGCAAACGCCGCTCGCTTCGAATGCGCCCTCGCTACAGTCACCCATTGAAAGCTATGTCCAGAACGAGAGATGGGACTTTGACCATTTCTCAGCCAAAGGAGCCAAGCTCGTTACTAGATTCTGGACAAGTATCAACTCAGTGATGAGATGAAGCAGCTATTCAGAGATGTGGGGAACTACGCATGGGAAGACAACATGGACTCAGGGGTCAGAACGCTCGGTTGGTGGAGTCCATGGCTTTTGGAGGTCTGCTCCGCAAGTAGAGGCTACAACTTCAGGAGATATCTTCCACTGATATACTCATACAACACTGAGCACAACGGTCTTCTGGCTTTCCCGGATCACTAATACACGGACGCAAGCGATGTAGGAGAGAGCCATTCGAACGACTATCGGCAGACACGGCGCTGAACAGAACATACCTTGAAACTTTGCGAGACTGGTCTACCTCCACTTTCGAATCACAGTTCTCTGCTCAAGTGGTGTACAATCAATGATCAGTTTATCTCTGGCAGGAAACCAGAGCTCGATGATTGCCTTCGATCACTTTCAACAGACCTCGAAGCATGCGATCACTTTCCCACGGGAGGTATTCGGTGCCTCCTGCGACGACGAGTGACCTTCATCAAAGCCGATACTGCGACACAACCTGCTCTGTTTTCGAATCGCAGTACTGTCAGTCCTCCGGTACCTAAAGTCGCGTTAGCCCTCGATGACTGGACGCTCGTTGTAGAAGGCTGAACCCAACCAGCCAATCTCTAGATACATCAAACGAAGGCAGCCTTGTCGAACACTATGCACCACATCACCGCCCTGCGGCCATGGCATGCGTTCTTGGAGCGCAACATATCAATTCGCGGCCTTCCACACAATCAGTTTCACTTGGACACCACAAACGACAGTGCTGACGTCGCCATGCTTGAACTAGGTGCTATCATTGACACTGCAAGAGCATGGATCAACGAAAATCGGATCCCTCCTTTGGATCCTACGAAGGCTCGGGCGGATATCGAAGAGTGTCTGCAGCAGGTTACGAACATAGTTGAGACGGTTGTAAGCACTACTCTCCGCAATGTTTTGAGGACGATGTGGAAGGAGTCCAAGTCGAGTGGAACGCTCTGAGTAAGTCTACAGCAGAAAGATCAGGATAATGGACTAGTTGGAACTGTTACGATGGGGCCGTACAGAACCACAACTATAGCTTGGCAGCTTCTGTATTATTCATTTTTGTTGGTGGGAATGTCGTCTTGCCAGGTGCGATGTCGTCGTGCCAGGTGCGAATCGTGGAAATGTCGTTACCTTCTCTTGCGCGAAGCAGTTCTACACACGTGACTACGCGTTGCTGTTCAGCTCAAGATCGAAAGTCGTCCTTGCATCCTGCATCTTCTTGCACGAGCCCCTGTTGCGACACTTTTCGGATCATGCCCTCGTCAGACTACAGCAGCGCAGTCGGTGGAGGCTTGAAGCTCAAAGGCGCAGGCGGAGTCGACAAAAAGAAGAAGAAGAAGAAGAAAGCGAAGGAAGGGAACGAAAAAGACGATGGCTACAGGCCAGAGAAAGCTAGCGACAGCAACAACGCACAGACTGCATTGCAGAAGGCACTGGCGGATGAGGCAGACGGGCAGGCGAATGGCAAAGTGCCAGATGCGGATATGAAAGAGTATGGGAAGACCGAGGCGCAACGAAGATTTGAGGAGAGGCGGAAGAAGAGGGTATGTACACCTTGATCTGGACAGGCAAATGTGCATGTCTACTGCATTAGCTGATGAGGTATCCAGCTCGATGAACGTCTACAGAAGGAGGGAGTGAAGACACACAAAGAGCGAGTGGAGCAATTGAACAAGTACCTCTCGACGCTTTCGGAACACAACGACATGCCTCGCATCGGACCTGGCTAAGACAGGCTGCGGCCAGATACTGGCTTCAATCCACCTTGCGACCCAAAGATCAGTCGCTTGTCGCATACCGCACATCGGACCCACGAAAGGAAACCGGGCGCGCAGAATCACGAGCGCCCATGTAGCTGGCTCGATGCTTCCAGGCCCCGCATGGAAATATGTTCAAATGACACGGTCGTGAAACGGATCAAAGGAACCAATCCCGTGAAGAACAACAACATCGCTCTATTACGAAACTTATATGAGAAGCTATCGTCCTTTAACAACCTCACCAGCGAAAAGGCAATCCGTCGAGTTCATAACTCGCCTCAAAACATCGCTTGTGCGCCGCACCTGAATCTGGTAAGAATGAGCAAAAGCCTGGACCCTCTCCACCGATTGCGTCCGTCCTCGTCGAAAGCAAGTCTCAACGCCGAAGCTCCTCGAGACACCCGTCTTCCCCAACACCTCCCCGTTCTTCGCCTGGCCCAGTGGCCTTGTTGGTCACAGACCGATACCTAGTCCGATCTGACGCTATAAGCTCGGTCGATATGGATTCTGTGATCGCCTTTCTGCAGCTCGAAGTCGATGCTGTTGCGACTTGTGGTGGCCTGGTGGCCCATGCCGGCCTGTTTAGAACTCGGGCTAGCGCCGGAGAAGCTTTCAGCACGCTCGTCGACAAGAGTGCCATCTGTTGTACTGTTTGAGGTCAAGTGTCCCTTCTCATTACTGTCGTTGTTGTTGTTGTTGCTTGCAATGGTTGATTTGCGAAGGTTCTGCTTGCGCCACTGGAATGGTGCGGCAATGTTGATGTTTTTAGCTGTGTTGGTCGAAGCCCAGATTGCTGACAGAGGAAGAAAGACGGCAACCAACAGTGGCATGATGGTGTAGACTTGAGAGTTGCGGAGGTAGAAGAAGGAGATGACGCCAAAGAGACCTGGCCGAGGAGTGTTAGTGCATGGCTTCGGCGAGCACGGGTGAAGAGAGAAGAAACATACCTGGAATGAGCAAGGTCTGGCATCCCATCACAAAGATTATTTGCATGGGACCGAACTGCTTCATTCCTATCTTGCGTCGCTGGTAGATGGCGTGGCCAAGCTTGGCACAGAAAGCCATGCTGAAGATCAAGATGCTGCAGAGGGTGCACACAGTACTGCCGAACTGGACTTTGTTGAGTTTCGCAACCTTCTCTTCCGAGGCTCCATTCACGGTCATGGTCCAGACGATGTTCAATACCGCCAAGGCAAATCGCGCTGCCATGGTGACAAGGACAACCACGGCTGAGCCAACAGCAAGGAAGAAGCGGTAGCGTTGCCGAAGCGTGCAGCAAACGATGCGAACCTGGAAGAGAAGAGACAGCTCCACGGCAGCAAGACTGAGCCAGCCGATAATTTCGGCTGCGATGGAGATGTTGAAGGCGTTGCCGAGATTGTCGTAGATTCCAAGGCACCAGTTGTAGTAGTTCAGAAGCGGACCTCCGGCATTAACCAGCATGAGGATGGCTCGAATCCAGAAGGCTACCAGTGCAGCCATGTTGAGGGCGAAAACGACACTGCGGCGCTTGTCTGCTTTGGTGAGAAGTGCTAGCAGAAGGATAAGCACCGTGGTGACTCCGACATGAACGCCGTAGACAGATGCCATCTCAAGCAGAGCCTGCTGCAACATGAATATGGTGGCGATGCTGACGTCGGTGCCTGTGACGCCATCTGGATTCACAAGGGTCAGGACTTGGTTGTAGGGGTCGAAGGAGGTGTTGGTCGGGGTGGTGTCCATCGTGAGCAGCATCCCGCGGTACTGCGATTGATTGCTGTCGTGATGCTGTGGCAGCTGCAGTTTGCCCAGCGGGGGAGGGCGTGCTGAAAGACGAGGATAAAGAAGAAGCGGCTGAGAAGTTGATATGGTGTGGATCAGCTGCAAGTAGTGGGCGTTCGAAGGTGCGTGAAGAGAACAGAAGCGAAAGAGTCGCGATGGAACCAGGAGGCGTCTTGTAGAGCTTCAGAGACAATTGGGGCTGGGCAACTGGGGAGTGGTATTGTTGGGCAGGCACTCGCAACAATACCAAGGCTGCGGCAATTGTGGAGGGGGTGAGGTCGGCTGAAGCCACCAGAAGACGAATCGACGACACGAAGAAGTATTGTTGATGCGGATGCAAGGTGAAAAGACGCGCGAGGTAGCGGATGGTGAAAGTGGGCGTGGGAGAAGGTGTGACCTCTTTCATCGCTCCTGCCCAAAACAGCGAGACGAGCGGATCCTGGTCGAGTGGACTCAGCGCGAGATTCACGTGGCGAGATACACTGTTTCAACGACCGCACGCCGAAGCGACCACTACGCAGTTACCGAGCACTATTATGAGTGTGGACATGGTCAAGTCGAGGTTCGATGTCGTTGCTGCTTGTCTCGGCCGCTGCAGAAAGAACAATACCAAGCGCCCGGGCCATGCGGGTGACAGGGGTCGAATCTGATGCCTCCACGTGGACGGCAGCTTCGCGAACGCGCTCGAGCACTCTTCCCGGACCGCGCAGGTCGATGTTTGGGAACATTCCGAAAGGGGTGGTCGGTGTCGAGCGCTCATGGCGGTGGTGACGGCCAGGTCGCGCTCATCTGCAAGCAACGAGATGCGCGTGCCTGCGTCGCTTGACCACGGCGCTCCACCAATGTAGTGCGTGCGTCAACGGGCAGTGCGCTGGTCGAAAGCCCCAAACGACCCGCTGCAGCCCCTGGAGGACGGCGTATGGACTGCTTGCGCAGTGAAGCTGAGCGAAGGTCGTTGCGCGTGTCGTGCCTTCCTGCCTGATCGCAATGCCGCCTGCGCCATGTGTCGTGAAAACGCGTTTGACCCTCTCCTCAATTCATCTTCATCTCCGCAATACATGTATACACCATCGCACATGTGACGGCTACTGTTCGACTAGCAAAGTCATGACTGGATGGGAAGTGATCCTGCGCTGCAGGTCCAGCTCGCGCACCGAGATTCTGGAACTGCCTCTCACTACCGCTGCCTACGAGACAAGTGACCTGGTGTACTCGAAAGGAGCTCTGACGCTGTGTCCAACGAGAGAGTACAGCCCAGGTTGCGGAATAGTTATGGGCCGCATCTGTGAGCAGCCGCCGCACTACATGCACACTGTTTGCACCTCGCTGACCACGCTGCAGCCGGGTTCCCGATCTTCATCTTCGAGACCTACGAGCGCCAGACTGTCATTGAATTTGGCCCCGCTGACGATGAACATGAATATCATCATTACACCCACTCGCTCCCGCCAAGCACAGTGACCGCAGGCCGAAATCACATGCACCTGCGCCGCGGTGATACGATTGCGTACAACCAGCACGGCCTGAAGGTAGCCATCCACGTCCAGCAGATGCCATCTGATCAGGTCAGTCCGTCTTTTTTTTGGTTTACCAAGCTATGCGACTGACATTGAACAGAGTCCGAACACGGAATCTCAAACCCAAACACCGCGAGCAACATCCTCAATGGCCGACACTCCGCATCAGGAAATCGCTTTGTCCGTAAATACTTCACACGAGACAATCGCCACGCAACCGTTGAGTCAGCATCTCGCCGAGGATAGTGAGACCGACGACGACCTCGACACGCCCGCGCCGGCAGCAGCGTTATCGATACCTGGAACAGCTGTCGCGGACAGAGCCGCACAAGTTGACGACAAGGCCCATGAGAGTGCTTTCGGGCCCGAGCCGGAATTTCGAGATGATGAGAGTCCGCTACAGCAAATGCAGCAAGCTGCTGACGACTGTGCGGCACGATCATCAGAAGAAGGCAGTGCGGCTGCAGAGGACCAGATGGTAAGTGCGATGGGCAGAAGGCATTGTCTATCTAGGATGTGCACGCGCCTCGCCGCCTACCCAGTACCAGCCAGGGTATAGCCACATGGTTCTTGGTCGTAGCTGACACCCGCTTGCTCATGTAGCTCTCAGCAACGACAACTTCCGGCAGCAACTCGAAGACCTACGGCCAGGCGTCACGTCATGCTTCCCACATCTCGATTCCACACGACACGGAGCCCGAAGCCGTTCGTGACGGTTCCCAAGACAGCAGTAAACGAGGCACGAAACGTAAGACTGTCGCCAGGCCAGACGTTTACGAGGTCGACGAGGACCCGCCAGTCAAGAAGCGGAAGGGCCGGCTGACCAAGGTCGCGCGCTTCGACGAAGAGGACAATGCAGCCAGTGGTCTAGAGGAGGAGATTGTTGTAGCGCCATCAAGGATCCGCAAGAGAGCGCCAGCAAGAGCAGAACCATCTGTCCTCGCAGATGAAGCCCGACCGGCCAAGGCCCTTTTCAGCGGCTTCCAGCCCACCATGCAGCTCGTAGCGTTTCTGAAGCAGTCCGGGGTAACAATAGCTGAGGATGTAGGTGAAGCGATGCGGCAGCATCTGACGACAAGACATCCGTGCTAATGAACATACCTCCTAGCCACCATGTCGTAGAACGAAGTTCGTCTGCGTCGTACCAAGCACACCTCTGAAAACCACGTCCAAGGTACGCACTCAGCGGGCGAGGAACACAGCACTCCGCCCATCACGCACCAAATCGACTGCCAATGCATTAACTCCCTCTGCTGGACATGGTTGACACTTTCTGTTTGACAGATCTTGCGCTCCCTCGTCGCCAGTAAGCCGGTAGTCACCCAACTGTGGCTTTCTGCGTCCAAAGAAGCAGGCAATCTGCTAGAAATAGACGCGTACATTCACAAAGAGGTCAGGGATGCTATCATGACCGACAGGAGAGCTCTTTTCAGAGGCAAGATTCTCTTCTTCACCCGCGGTGCTAAGATCAGCTATGGCGACAACGGGTGGGGGGAAATTGCAGAGATGGCGAGAGACATGGGCGCAACGTCGGTTGAGAGCGGATCTGCCACCACGTTAGTATTGAAACGTGCACGGTACTTGAAGCCATGCTGACGGCACGCTCTAGTGGTGATGAAATCACACCGAAAGAACGAGTCGTCTTCGTTGGGATCGACATCGACGACAAAGACGTCGTAGCCCTCATCAAAGATCACGGTCGGATCGTGTACAGCAAGACCATGTTCACCGAGACGATCATCAAAGCCAGCTTCACGCCCGAGATCTGTCGTATTGCCCTGAGTTCTTGAAGGGTCATGGTTCCATCGACATCCGTCTTAGATAAACGTCGGCTAAGGTTGCTGCGGCTGCCGGTACATGCAGTACCTAATGACAGACTGCGAACTACGCGCACATTGATGACGTAGTTCAGGTGGCTCTCTGAGAGGTGGCGGCAATGTTCTGATTTGATTCCAAAGAAGTGTCGTCAAGACCATCATCGCTCGACATATATATTCATTGAATTCACAGCATCGGTTCATG
The DNA here is from genome assembly GCA_002236755.2 of Dothistroma septosporum. Taxonomy (NCBI): domain Eukaryota; kingdom Fungi; phylum Ascomycota; class Dothideomycetes; order Mycosphaerellales; family Mycosphaerellaceae; genus Dothistroma; species Dothistroma septosporum. The sequence continues at coordinate 3,096,635 of NBZP02000054.1, forward strand.
CGCTTCCCATCGCTCCAGACCTTCGTCCGGACACTTTACACGTTCAGCAATACGACCTGGCGAACTCCAGCCAGCCCTTTCAACACCAGTCTCGGACGAGCAGGCACCGCCTTAAGAGCTTCTATGCCCATTCCTCTCATCGGATCTTTGTTCTCGACGGCCGAATCACGAAACATGACATATCCTGTGAAGAAGAGTGACGGCGAGTGGCAAGCGCAGCTGAACAAAGGTACGTCTCTACACTTTCTACCCCAGCCCTGCCATCAATGTTGAGCCTCCGCGTCTCTAAGCACACGCACGACTTACACGTCTTTCTACTGTAGAGCAGTTCCGAATACTCCGCGAGAAGGGTACTGAGGCGCCATTCACGGGCAAGTATGACAAGCACATGCCCGATGCTGGCGTGTACACGTGCGCCGGCTGCGAAGCCCCATTGTACAAGGCGAATCACAAGTTCAAGAGTGGGTGCGGATGGCCAGCCTTCTTCGATGCTGTGCCTGGCGCGGTGACGAGGCATACGGACAGGACGTTTGGAATGGAGCGAATCGAGATTGTTTGCTCCAACTGCGGAGGACATTTGGGACATGTGTTCAAAGGAGAAGGTTATGCCACACCAACCGATGAGCGCCACTGTGTCAACAGTGTGAGCTTGAACTTCAACAAGGACGATCCTGTGAAGGAGTAAGAGGCGTTAGGTCATGAGTGGAAATATGATGCGATACGAATTTACAGAGACACAAGCAAGCCGCACACGCTGCGAAAGCAGATCACTTCAGGATTTGACGAGGACGAGGGCGCCAGCACTGTACGGGGTCGAATGGGAACCATGTCGGGGTGAAACGGGAGGTGTCCTGTGCGTGATACAGGTTCGTATACTTCTGTTCTGCGAATGGCAAGCCTTGCATTGCTTGACCGCCAGTTCGAAACGATTCGCTATAATATGCTATACACGGCTGCGGCATTGGGCACTGGCCGTCGGGCGTTAATCGCGTCATCAGGAGTAGTGGCACTCTGTGCTCAGTTGCGTGCTCGAGCCAAATGTGTTATGACGGGTCGCCGGCTGTCTGGTGATTTGACACGTACCATCATCATCAGCATTCATGGTCAGTGAATGACCATGCCGTTTGCCGGCCGAAGCGATTGCAGTGAAGTGTGGGAAAGGACTGTTGAGTCGTCGAGTGGTTCCAGCAGAGTCGAAGGTGAGTGCACACGGGTCCAAGATGTCTAATGCTCGGGCCGGCCGGCGACTCTTGTGCTGGTGACACGCGAATCGTCTTCCCTCTCCCTTCCAAGCAGTCTTCATGATAGCACGTCCCCTCTTTTCCCTTCTCTCCTTCTGCAACGATGCTATCCTGGTGCTCCAGCAATGTCGGCGCTTGCGATGCACCGACAAGCGCTGACGCCCACCACCAACACAGAATCCTCAGAGACAGATGATACACGTCCACAAGCACATGCCTTGAGCAGACAGCCCAGCCAAGACCACGGCGATGCCACTAACGCCCTGCCCACCCTCGCCCAGCGACTGCGACACACGAGCTCTATCCTCGCCATAGCAATCTCCGACGACCACATCTTTGCCGGAACGCAAGCCGGCGAGATCCTCGTCTACAGCTTGAGCACCTACGAACGCAAGGCCGTTATCGAAGGCCACAAGGGCAGCGTGCTGGGACTCTGCCTGTCACAGGACCACTCGCTGTTGTTCTCTAGCGCTGGCGACCGCATCGTCAATGTCTGGAATGCACGCACGTTGAAGAGAACGTGTCGTCTGAAGTCGTCCTTCGACGTGGGCGATGTCTTCTGCATCTGCTACTCCGCCGCGCTCCAAACAGCCTACCTGGGCGCACAGAACACTACGATCCAATGGAGTAGGATTACACAGCAGGGTGGCAAAGAACTCCCACCTGCACCGAACAAGTTCTTCGACTCCAAAGGGCCCGGAGGTGTGACAACCCCTCGCCCACCAGGATCAGAGCGCACACCGCGTCACGCTATAGGGGGGGAAAGGATTGAGATCGCAAAAGAGAATGTGAGACACTTTGCGCACTACGGCTACGTCTATTGTATGCTTCTGGCGAGGGAGGGTGTGCCAGAACATCTTGGACAAGAAGTATTGGTGACTGGTGGAGGAGACGGAGTAATCAAACTATGGAGGCTGGACGAAGGTACGGGTGCAATCCAGGAGCTTTTTGGGCTAGATGATGGTCGCGAAGAGGGTCACGCCATTCTATCACTCGCCATGGAGAGCACTTTCATCTACTGCGGCAGGAGCGGCGGAGAAGTGGACGTGTGGGATCTGGAGACACGGCAGCTCTTGCGGAACATCAAGGCCCACAGAGATGATGTACTAACAATCTGCTTTGGCGGAGGCTTCCTCTTCACAGCCGCAGTCACAGGATACGTGAGGAAGTTCGATCGACAGTATCAGCTCAAGAACAGACTCAAGGCGCACGATGGCCGTGTGCTCACTTCAGCGTTCTCTTGGCACAAGGATCGCCCGATATATGCCACTGGATCAAACGACAATAGCCTGGCTATCTGGGATGTCAGCGACTGCATAAGCGCGCCATACATGGGTAGCAAGACCAGCAACGAGCAGTTGGTAGAGTCCCTTGGGCGATTCGTGTCCTTCCGGACCGTATCTTCAGACCCCAAGCACAAGGCGGATTGTCGTCGAGGTGCATCTTTCCTTCGCTCCGTCTTTAAGAACTTCGGCGCGACCACGGAAATGCTTCCTGCGGAGGATCCAGCCAATCCTATCATCATGGCGAAGTTTCGTGGGAATCCAGCTACTGCGGCAGAGCGGAAGAAGATCCTTTTCTACGGACATTACGACGTTGTTGCAGCTGCCAACACTAGCGGCAAGTGGCTGGCTGACCCTTTTCAGATGGAGGGTATCGATGGGTACCTCTACGGTAGAGGCACATCTGACAACAAAGGACCGATCATGGCAGCCATCTTTGCATGTGCGGAGCTCGCTAGCGAACAGGCATTGAATTCGGACATCATCTTTCTGATTGAAGGAGAAGAAGAGTGCGGATCGCGAGGCTTCGAGAAAGCTGTTAGGGCGAGCAAAGAGAAGATTGGCGACGTCGATTGGATACTGTTGGCCAACAGCTACTGGTTGGATGATCGCATTCCATGTCTCACGTACGGCTTGCGTGGTGTAATACATGCGACTGTTCAGATCGAGAGTAATCATCCTGACCTGCACAGTGGTGTCGATGGCAGCGCGCAACTGGACGAGTCTTTGAAAGATTTGGTGTTGCTTCTGGGAACATTGACAGGCAAAGGAGGGGAAGTCAAAATCCCGGGATTCTATGATCCTGTGCCTGAAGTCGTCGAGAAGGAGGCTGAGCTCTATGCGGATATCACCACTGCCCTGGTACAGCGAAATCCGGATCTTGGTGACCCTGATGCTTTGGCAGCTTCATTAATGAGACGATGGCGAGAAGCATCCCTCACCATACATCGCTTTCAGACTTCTGGCCCGGAAAACGCAACGATCATCCCACGAATGGCGAAGGCAGCTCTGTCCATGCGGTTAGTACCGAATCAGGAAGCGACCGTTGTTGCAGAAGCGCTGGTTCGTTATCTTAATGCTCAATTCAAAGAGCTTGAGTCTAATAATCGACTTTCGATCACGATCGATCATCAAGCGGAGCCGTGGTTAGGCGACTGGACGAATCAGCTGTTCAAGACGCTGGAAGAAGCCATCATGGATGCATGGGGCCCCATAGAGCACCATCATCGCCGCACATCATCAATGGCACCTTTGAGAGTCTCCCCACCTCCACACGCGCCAGGCTACTTTGCCACAAAGCCGTCGCCAACCACCTCGACCGTCCTCGCAAATGGCAGCGTAGAAACTGCTCTGCCTGCCAATGGCTTGACACCTCTGACTGAGGTCACGAACAGACTCGAGGAGATTGCATCACCGCCTTCACCAAAGCACAAGCAGCGTAGGAAGCCGCTGTACATTCGTGAAGGTGGCTCGATTCCTGCCATTAGATTTTTGGAGAAGGAGTTCAATGCACCCGCGGCACACTTACCTTGTGGACAAGCCAGCGATTCAGCTCATTTGGATAATGAGAGGCTACGCTTGGTCAACCTTTATAAGAGTAAAGACATCTTCAAGAAGGTATTCCGAGAGCTACCTTCGAAATAATGTCACCACAGCAAGGTGCATGTACCGCCTTCGTGCCGTTGGCGGTACCGCACCTGCGTAAGACAGGCATCTGGCGGTCTCATGCAAGTGGTGAGTCAAATGCATTGTGGCAAAGACAGACATGTATCATGCAAGATTAGAGCAAACGTTCAGCTTTGTTTTTCTAGACATACAGCAAGCCAGTAGGCTACAGCGACTACCACGATGCAGATAAAACGATAGACAACTGTTACAATGCGTACAAGCTCCTCCACCACATTGCTCTCCCCTAACACTCTTTGCAGTACCGTACTTCCACATCACAGCATACCGATCATGTCGCCAACGTACGAAGCTGAAAAGGCTCGCTACCAAGAATATACCTCCACAGCCGCCACAGGTCGTCAAGGAAAGCAAGAAGAAGTCAGAACTTCGCCGTTGTTCTCATTAGCCGTCAAGCACACCGTCGATGGTGACTTAGGACATGACATCTCTCGAAGCCGCAGCGACGGTGCCGCAAGCTCGGAGCAGTACCCAATTCCGTCTGCTGAGCCGACTGACATCAAGAACGAAGACCTTCCAAAGCGCACGAATCAAAGAACCATCAAAATTGAAATGGCCGATGAGCAGCGGTCTCTAGTTTTGCCCCAATATGCACTCCTTGGACACCATGTCGGAGAAGACAACACCATCGGTGACAACGAGCCCATCCTCCTGAACGTGAACGCACCCAGCTCAGCATTCATCTGTGGTTCACAAGGTTCGGGCAAAAGCTACACTCTCGCATCGATGCTCGAGAACGTCCTCCTTCCGACAGACATACTGGGCAAAGTCAGCCAGCCAGTTGCAGGCGTCGTGTTCCACTACGCTGTAGACTCTGCCAGCTCTATAGCAGAAGCCACGTACCTCTGCTCCCGCGGGATCAAAGTGAACGTAGTCGTCTCTCCGAGCAATGCCGCAGCTCTGACTGGAGCATACCGATCTATCGACAAGGCTGGCAAGCTGACGGTGAAGCCGCTACTGCTTCACTCTTCTGACCTCAGCATCGAGCGCATGCACAAGTTGATGGCAATTGCTGAGAAAGAAGGTCCAATGCCACTGTACATGGAAGTCGTACAGCGTATCCTGCGAGAGATGGCCATGAAAAACACTTTCAGCTACTACAACTTCAAAGCGAAGCTGACACAGGAGAAGCTCACCAAAGATCAGACTGGTCCGATGAATCTCCGCCTTGGTCTCCTTGAGAGCTTTATGGCGCCTCAGGACACTTGTGCACTCCGAAACCAGACGCATGCTACTCGCAAAAAGAAGACCCTTTTCGACCTCAGCCCAGGCTCTCTGACCATTATCGACCTGAGCGATACCTTCATTGACTCATCCACAGTCTGCACACTCTTCGACATTTGTCTCGGCATCATCAAGGAGCAACGACCACCGTCTGGTCTCGCCCTCTGCATTGATGAGGCACACAAGTACATGAACAAATCCGCCGCCGCCGATGCCTTCACCGAGCGCCTCCTCACCACCATTCGCGAACAGCGCCACAACGCCGCACGAGTGATTATCGCAACCCAAGAGCCCACCATCTCCGAACGCCTTCTCGATCTCTGCTCCATCAGCATTGTCCATCGCTTCACCTCCCCAGCGTGGTTTATAGCTATCAAGGACCATCTCAGCGGGGCTTCGAAGCTGGTCACCTCGGCGGAAGAGCAACATGCCATGTTCGAGAGGATTGTAGACCTAGATGTTGGAGAGAGCCTCGTGTTCTCGCCGTCTTCCTTTGTTGGCCGAGAGAATGGACAGGTGAGGAAGTTAGGTGCTGTGGCTATGAAGATGATGTCCAGGAAGAGGCTTGGGGAGGATGGTGGGATGAGCGTTCTTGCGTCAAGGTAGAGGTGGTTCGGTGGTAGTGCGAGGCAGTCGGTTGTGTTGAGTAAGAGAGAATACACTTCCATGAATGACCTAACTTGCCAAACTTTGAGCAACGTCTCTTGCACTCACGGTCAGACTCACCGATGCAGTCTACAGGCCGTAGGATCAACCGTCAATTAGGTGAGCAGCTCAAACACTCGTGCTCGGCTTCCAGTACTGACGGCTAGACCATGTTCATGATTTCAGAGCGCCGATCTTGCTTTGATGTATGTATGCGTCACTCGTGACCTCGCAGTACTGTGGTTGGAGGGGAAGAAAGGGGACTCCAAGATTGAAGCGCCGAAACAACGATACCATCTGCTAGGCTCGCGGGGTTCGATACAACAATGGGAACTGTCGGACCCATGGTGTGCCTGCAACCAGTGGTCAACCAGTTCCAAGCAGCAGGCTCAGGTAGACCATGCTCAACACGCAGAGGAATACGGCCAGTGTTCCATTTGGAGAGACACTTCATGAACGAACAGTGAGACCTCAACAGTGTGATCATAGTAATGGCGGTAGAGCGCGATGGCGTGGTGTCAAACCATCTCATCGGTACGTGTTCGCGACATGTTGGGGAGGCGCGCGCAGTGAGTGCTATCGAGGTCGAGCACGTTATCTCCCCGGAAAATGGTAACCGCCCAGACCGTCGACGTTGGGCTCTCGGATCCCTCCGTGTTCACCGCAATGCCTACGTAGACCCTAATAAACAGTTGTCATTATTGTAGTGGTGCCATGCTCCACGACTGTTTCCATGCACGGGAGGAGGCCGTGGCCATAGCTGCCAAATGCTGGGTTCGTCGCGTGGGGAAACGAGGACAGGGCTGGTGAAGAACGAGCTGTCCAGCGGGCTTGATGAAATGTCTGAGATGAATGGCGATGTCCACTCGCCTCGCCTCGCCACGTTCTTCCCAAGTTGCTGATCAGCCGTGCCGAGCTAGACCGACAGTGAACAAGAGCCGTGGAAGTAATCCCGCCATTCCTGTCGTTCCATCCCCGAGGTAGTCCGCCCTCTAGATTAGACGATCAACGGTGGGCACCGCCTCTGCGGGATGCATCCCCAGACTTGAACGCGAACCAAAGATAAACTTCAAGGGGATGACCTTCCGAACGTTGCAAGCTGCAGCCGTCCCAAGCAGAAGTTCTGGTCAAACGTCCGCTCCTGCAGGCCCGGCATGCCGTCCGGTTAGTGCCCTGCAGGGTCGAGAACAGCACGAGCTCGCCATTCTCGCCATCCCGCGCATCACAGGTACACCGTACAGCAGCATGGGATGGCAGACAGGGCGCGAACGCGTCAACACTACCCACCCTGCGACATTCATTCTGCCAGATGCCGTCGTTCGGCCTGCAGAGCTGACCCTCCCACCTGCGTCGCGTTCCCATCATGACAAGCACCCGGATCACATGTATTCGATTGCCGAGCTGATCTGTTGGACCCATATTCACAAAATCGGGAAAGCCAACAAGCGGTCCGGAGTCGTCGAAAAGATTGCGCGGGATGCATTGCAACCAAGACCCGAAGCCGACATGTGAGCACAGAACCGATCAACCACGATGTGTGATGGTCGCGACGAACAGGTTCGTGCATGCGAATACCTCCTACCGATCCAACGCGAGTGCTTCACCGCATAGTGTCTTGCGCGCAATTGCTTGTTCGAATCGGCCTGCATTCTCCCGCATCTGTGAACAGGCATGAGTCTAGAAGAGTGCGCGGCAACCTGGATTACGGGTTCAGGCTATAGTAGAGGCGCCTCTGCCCCCAACACCGTAGTTTTGGATAGGAGACGCAGCCTTCAAACGGCTAAAAGTGACTTATGGCGCAGTACTAGGCAGTTGATGTGGCTGATGACGGAATTCCGAGGCACACCCTCTCTCCTCTTCGCTGGGCGCAACAATTGCTCAGATGACCAGATGCTTTTGCCGTGCTGAAAAGCCAAGAGTGGCGCATCGCGTATCATCTAAGACATCGGTACCGGATGTCGGAGTCCAGCACCACGGCCGTCCACACCATTTCGGGAGAAGGCCATGTTGAATACAAATGGATGGTGTAACAAAGTGTCCGTTTGAACAACAATTAGCTGTACTCACAGGCGACCGAGAGTCAAATAGACTAGAGGTAGCCGGGTACTCGAACGCTAAATTATCGCTTTGTAGCTGAACTTCGATAGTAAGTAGAGATATTCAATTATCGATAGAAAAGATCTAATACTATCTAAACTTCTCTTATATAGTATATAGAGAATATTAATCTACTTTTATATACTCTATAATAGTATACCTTTATCTCAAGCTTATAGTATATACTTCTAAACGATATGTAATAGTTCTAGGTGAGTGATGGTCTCTAAAGTAGATGGTAGCTATCATGATAATAAGCTTGAGCAATATAAAGAGTCTCTTAGTATGAGTTTAACGATTAGGTTCATAGGATTAGGGAGACAATAGGTTCCTATGCAGCGCGTTTTGTTCAGCCGGGCACCTCCTTCCGTCTTTGTTCGATCCCTGGACGCTATTGCGACGGGAAAGAGTGGGTGATGCGCGACTCTGGGGAATGGAAGGAGCCGCGCGGGAAGTGTGGAGTGGTCATCTGCTCTGCAGAAGCCTTGCTGCAAATGCCGGATGCAGGCCACAACCTCGTCCTCGTTGACAGGTCCATCAATACACTCTCTCAAAGTCACGCATTAATCGTTTCGCGCAGCAAGTATTGGCATCGATCGCGACCGGTCGTAGCGAAACTTATTCAACACTTGCGTGGAGAGTCTTGCGCAGCGCTGCAATGACCGGTCTACCTTGATTGCTAGGAGCTCGACGACTGCAATCGCTCTCCGTCTTGTTCCATGCAACACGAATGTGGACACAAGCAAGGATCCTGGCTGTAGCGTGTTCTGGGGCCGTCTTCGTGGGAGAGAACGTCACTCAGCAGCGCTGCATCCCTCGCTTGCAATGCGATACGACTGGCGTTGCCAACGCATAGGTAGCTTTGGGTCATCTGCCTCCCCGTCCTGCAGGTGAAAGTCGTGCAGAGATCTGATGGCGAATGCGCTTTCAGCGTGCGTGATATGGACGCGCCCTCGCAAATGCGGGATGTCACACAACAGTCGTCACATTTGACCTGTGGTTCGTTCTTGCATGTTCGACAGCGCATGAGATAAGCTTGTGACGGTAAGCAATCCTGCTGATGACGGGATCGAGGCGCGAGCAGAACGTAAGAGCCTGATAACGCGCGCTCCGAGACAGTGTGTGATGTGTTGGCGCTTTCTGTTAAGGCCCTCTGCCAGCCAATGCTCCGAAGCGATCACTCCTTGGGCGGTTTGTTAGGTTGGCAGAAGATCCGTGATTTGCAAACGCAAGTCAGGCGCAGCAATCGCATTCGAGCGTGTGCTCCGGGCGCTTGAGGCTGCGCGTCATTGTGCCTTTGCAGTGTAAGTTGGGCGCAAGGAACATTGTGCTTGTGAGGGAGTCAGGCCAGTTCGATATCACCGTAAATGTTGTACTGTAAACATTGCACTTCAGCGACCTCGCCTCGAGGCGCTTTCAACATAGATATCCTGCAAGAAGAAAGCCGAAAAGTCTCATGGAATTCTCTGCGCCTCAGCCACGTGCTCGTCATTGCCGAACAGACACCGCATGTACAGCAGCAAGGGTCGCTTGCATGCCTTATGAAGCGTGCAGCACTTCCGCTGCAGAGCAGTATACGGTAGATGTCGCGCCGCAGCCAGGTGGTACAGCGAGGCGTTTGGCAGATGATTGCACGGCAAAGCCTTGTGAGCAGGAGACTTGCTCCTGGATTGATGAGTGTCCGGCTGACATGGCAATGCGGTGGGCAGCGGTACTGTTACATACTACGAAGGACTCCCTGCACGAGGCTGGCGAGACTCAGATGCTACTCTTGCCCGTCAGTGCTGCAGCGTGCGCCGGTGATGACCTGGCGCTGGCTTCGTGGGCCACAGGGCATGGAGCATGGAGCATGGAGCATAGCCACGAGTCCAGCAGCAAAGCATCACAAATCGTAGACGGGATGTGGATACAAACGGCGCAGACCGGGCGGCATTTGTTTTGCGATCGCCATGCACCTCAGCCACACGTCCACCCCCCACGCGTAGACCATACGCCCAGAGCCGAGGCCAGGCGAAGCGAGGCGAAGCGTGGTGCTATGTTATGCTGCCGGTGCCGCGAGAGACACGGTCGGGCGCGGCGACCTGCGACTCAGCAGGGAGATGATCAGTCAGGAGTCGATACCCGACGCTGATCGCCAAACGCATGCGTCAAGGACCAAGGCACATGGAGCACGGCGGTGATATCAAACGCTTGCTGCTCTTGACACAAACGGCATCCGGGGGACCGCAGATTTGGGACGGCCCATCCAACGTGGTGCGTGGACGGACCGGGGCACGGGATAGATAGACTTCTCCAACAAGGTCGTGACAGGGAAGAGCGCGCGGCTTGCGATCCGATGGTAGTGCAAAGTCTGATGGCCGTACCGAAATGCCACCCCTGCTGCTGCTGCAAGGCGGATGTCAGAGACGACCGACGCAGAGTGGTAGTGGTGTGGTAGATAGACCAGCTGGGCCCGCCGCTTGCTGCACCTTCGTTTATGCGTACTGCAATTCTGCCACACTACTGCTGCTGCAACAGAGTCACCGCCCAGCGACGATACCTTTCACTACCATACACTCCTCCTCTCCTCCTTCACCACCACCACCACGACCACCACCGCCGCCACCACCGTCCGCCGCGCGCAGCCTGCCTGCAAACTGACAAACTCGTCGTCGGCAAGTGCAGATGATCGAAGCCAGCCCGAACCTTTGTCTTCTACTCCACACCTCGTGACTTCATCGCGCCCGGGTCTGAAAACAGCCATCTGGAAGTGCCACCACCACCACACCACGTCCACAGTGCCGCACGACGACCTGTTTCTTGCTGCCACCGCGACTCCAACCCGTCGTCCGCGACGCAGCCTGTGTGCACCATGCCATTCCGGCCTGAGCATTCGTTATTGCGTGTCGAGGTGCCGCACCTGCACACCGTCGACACGTCTTCGGTGGAAGCCCTCATGGGCATGGTACGTTCACGTGCGTCGCCGGGCAATGAATGCCATCTGCTGACCTTGCATCCCGCTTCACAGTGGTCGCTATTCTCGAAAACTTCACATGCGATGGAAGACGGCAAGCGTCTGGAAAATCTCAGTTGGCGGTTGTGGAATAGGGAAACATTTTGCTGCGCACCCGAGTCCCAACGCCCGCTTTCGCGAAGTCTGCCTTCCCAACGACGAATACCGCCACGAGCCGCAGCGACGAGTGGCGACCTGTCGATACCCGCGCTATCGTCCTCTCTGGACTATGCTTCGTCTTCTGACGACGACTTTGACGTTGACTCCACGTCACACACAATCACCCCTCGTATTCCAAGAGCGCGGCCTGGTCTCAGACGAAACGAATCCGGAGAGAGCACGAGGAGCCGTGGCCGCGAAAAGCACATCACACCGATCGATCTCGAGAAGATCGTCATCTCCATCAAAGAAACCTCGCGCCTGGAACCGATTGAGCTCTCCATGCCAACTCCCGCGCTGCCCGCTGCAGAGCCACCTTCTACCACTGTGTCCCAGGTGCTCTCGAGATTCGATCTCGATGATGAGGCTTGCCACACAGCCTCGTCCAATGCCACACCGCACACATGCGCATCGCACACAACAGCCCTTGAATCCTCCGCCTCGACTGTCGCCACGGGCTCGCAAAATTCTCACACGTCGCAGCCCGTCGGGTCTCAGGACAGTTCATCTACGGAAATGAGCGGCCACAGTATCGTACACGGCTTTACCAAGCCGTCTTCCTACCGTTCGCATACGAATCTGGCCAGCACTCAACCCACCCCGATCCTGAAGACAACATCCCCACACTTGGGGCAGCCGCCGCCAGAAAAGCGCGCAAAGTTCATCCTTGGATCTGGTTCATCTGCGGAGGACGAGAGCTCACTCGAGACGCACATGCTGAGAAGTGCACTCTCAGAGAGCCTGAAATCATCTAACGGCACATTGCAGAGCTCGAAAGGCAAAAAGCAAACGTCTTTCAAGGACGAAATTGCGGTTGCACGCGCGGCCGCTGCACGGCATAGTCCTGTTTTCGAGTCAGACGATGAAGAGGACGAGGTTTCCGAAAGCGCGATTGAAGATGACGACGACTCTTCTGACTGGGAGGACTCTGACGATCAGAGTGGGCCATCTTCTGTCAACGATAGCAAGGATCTCTTCCAGCGGGTGGATTCGAGGCCCAATCTATCATCGCGAAGGTCACTCCTCACCACTATGATGCACGAGCCTGACCGGGCGAAGGCGATGCAAAACGCGGCGTCGAAATCACAGCCAGCACTTCGCCGTTCCCGCACAAGCACTCCAAATGGCCCATCTGTCGCCACGTCGCCGACGGACAATGGTCTCCTACATCCCAAGGGCCAAAAGTCGATACCCAAGCCCATCATTACAACGACTAACACTACTCAGCCACTGGCACTATCTCCGAGGACCACGCGTCGCCACATGCTATCAACCGAGCTTACAGAGTCGCTGCGAAAGAACTTGCTTTGGGAGCGGCAGCATAGAAGCACTGGCAATCTCGCGGCGATGAAGCGGAGGCACACGTCAAATGATGTGAAGAACTTGAAGCAGCACCCGGAACCCGTCGCGCTTTCACAAAAGGATCCGTCGAAATTCAACAATGATTACTTCCACCAGGGATTAGGTGAATATCACGCCAAGGGATGGTGAAGCGCTGAGTTTGTTTGATACTGCGTTTTAGCGATTGTTTACAGCACACGGCGAAAGGGAATTTTGATGCTCGTCCGCAAGGAAAGGAAGGTCTTTTTGCTTCGTCTGGAGGTCGCAGGACCAATTGGGACGGACAAGGCAGAGAAATGATACCAGCATTGGCAATTTACAGATTATTGACGGCCGGCAGCACACTACTTGCTATGAGACTATACCGCCGACCCAGTGCCTACTGAGCGAACGCGCGCTCGGCCTAGTCTGGCTTTGTACATTACACAAGCTGTAGAATACTACTATGGAAACACACACCACGGTGATGCACATTATAGCATTCAACGCATCTTCATGGGGTGCATCACGAGCGCGCGAGATAGACAACAACAGGCAGCCATTCTGCTGTTCTCCACAACCTGACCCTCGCATTCCCAGCAGACCGCTATTTGCAGCCCAATGATATTCCCAGCACTAATGCTGAGTGCTGAACGCTTCTGCATGGCCTGCATGGAATATGCAAGATAGAAAGCCGAGACGTCCCATAGGCGGATAGACTGCTGCTCCTCTGACAGCTGCACGTAGTACATACAAGACCAAGAACAAGAGACGTCTCATCTCGAGACCACTGTTTACCACATCATACGTCTCGTGCACGATACCTCTGATTGACAACACATCACCAAGCGGTTACTCTTCACATGACGACTGCGCTCACACGAGCACTCTCCGAAAATCAGGTCACCTCTAGTTCACATGATTATCCACCTCTGGTTTTTTAGCAGAATCCTTCTTCAGAAGTGCTCTACTTCCTTCCGTTCTTGCGAGGTCAGGAAAGCATCGGGTGCGAACGGCATATCGATCTGCTATTGCTGTCCCACTTTCATGGTCGTCTCCACACCGGCTAGAACAAATGGACGACGTTCGGAGCATTTTCGTCTACAAGATTCTGCACCTGACAGACAAGTGCCGGGCCGCAGACTTGCGATCTTTTGTTGGTCTGTCTCTCCGTCTTGGTCGGTTAAGCCATGACTGCGACTGCCAGACTTGGAGCTGATGAGGCGGCGATGTGGATCTATAGTCGTGTCGGCCACTGCCGAGGTCGCGACCGGGCAACACCTGCGAACACGAATGGCTGTTCCAAGGTTCAACACGTGTCGCTCCGGCAATGACGGCTACTGACACGATGGCGACAGCAGTAACCAACACCAATTCTACTCCCGCTGATGCTGGTGCTGGTGCTGGCCAGGTGCCAATAAGACGCCACTATGCGACCGGTATTGTGCATTGAGCAATGTAAGCTACGCTCCCGCAATGATCAGCTTAACGACATCACGGACTGTCTGGCTTTAACAACACTAGTAGTAGTAGTCCGCTGGTTCATCGAGGTCATGTGGTTATTGATGTCTAATTGCAATCTAGTAGCCGAGAGCCATGTCATCGTGAACAGAGAATGCAATCGGGCGAAAGGAACAGCTGCCATTTTACCACCACTGCCAGTAGCGGGCCACATCGAAGCGGCGTGGAGGTGGAGGTGCGAAGCCCACGTTCGTGTTATGAGTAGAGGTATAGTATGTGATTTCATGGCCAGAAAGATCAGCCTATTCCAACGTGGAACTCGAAAAGGAAAGACTTTGGCACGTCAACAACCAGAAAATTTGTTTGATTGTGATCGCGTGTTGGCGGTGGCATCGTGTCTGCGCGCTTCTGCATCGCCTGTCACCTCTTATCAAGGCCACAAATAACGGCATATCTCGCCATACACATGCGGTGAGAAGTGCTTTGGTCAGAGTTTTGAACGTGAGTCAATCATACTGCATCGCACCGATGTCATGGAGAGTGCGGCCGCCCACCAACTCTGACTGCAGTTCCGACCAGCCTCCATCTCTTCGGTATCAAGGAGGGTCGTTTCGGGACCTTGTATATCAGGCGTCGGCATGCCGCGTACCTGTATAGCAGGATGATGCCTTCTGTTTCATCCCGCATCCAGCGTTAGACACATGTCGGCGCTCTCACACAACCAAGGCACGGTGCATCGTATTTCTTGCTCATGCGAGTCAACCTTCCGTTACCGCCCCGAGTCCGCTACTCCCCGGTCCTTGCTGCATGCCGGCTGCCCTGAGTGCGAATGTACGCCTGATCACATCAACATCGATGAGGCCTGTCGGCCCACAAGCAAAGGTCTCAGACAGGCCAACGAGCAGACCATGCCCTTCGCAGATCGCCTTCAAGGGCATCTCGCAGCAGACTGACGAAGTCGACAGACGTGAAGAGAGCTCTTAGGCTGGACAGTCTTGATCCAGTGGAAATGCTGGTGCCTTGCGAGCGGTCTATGTCACTGAATGACGCCAGCTTCATCTTTCTCATCGCCGACAGTCACGCGTGGTAATGTCAGCTGACAACGCTCATCGTCTGGCCGGTGCTGCTTCGCTTCACTGAGCACCAAGACACCTTTCACGGATCGCAAACCACGCGAGCTCCTTGTCGCGAGCCGGAAAGCTGCGAGCGCCTCGCGATTGAAGTCTCGTATTGACCATGATCAGGGAGATGGCCGTGGATCGTCGATGCACACTATTACTCCCGCTCAAATGGATCCCGTCAGAACGAGATGAACACATTCACTTCGGACTGACAAGCCTGATTTGAGGTCACAGGAACCTCCGTCATTGTGCCAGCTGGCAGGTCATGCGGGAGTCTGGATGAATGCCGGGCCTGCTTCCCCGTCGGCAGATGCAATAGAGCCGATGGTTAAGGACCGACTC
This sequence comes from Dothistroma septosporum, assembly GCA_002236755.2. Lineage (NCBI taxonomy): Eukaryota > Fungi > Ascomycota > Dothideomycetes > Mycosphaerellales > Mycosphaerellaceae > Dothistroma > Dothistroma septosporum. The sequence continues at coordinate 3,112,206 of NBZP02000054.1, forward strand.
CTGGCAAAAGCCTCCTCGCCCTCAATTATGAACCACGACTCCGATCGCCTGCACTAGCAGAGCTCTGGAGACCATTGGAAGGCTTCGCCGGGCTTGCGCCGCGGTCGATGTGGCGCCTGGGCGGTGCGGAAGGTATTTGTGATGTTGCCGAGAGCCTTTACCAACAGACAACGCTTTCAGGGCATGTGATCTGTTGATGTGTCTCCACTTCCCGTGACTGCTCGTCAGCTAGCAGTTCGTCAGCGTCGTGGTCTCCTCAAGGAAGCAACCATAAGCGCACTCGATGTGTCTCAACGCGATTATCAGACACTCAACCAACCACAATGTCTTGCAATTTCCAGCGGCGGGGTAGCACAATCTGTAGTACTTCAAGCGTTACTATCGAGCTTGTAGGAGCAATTGGCTGGGGCGCTTCTCGAACGCACTCTTCTGCCAGCTACTGCACGTGCTTGCACATGTTCCATTCCATCGAGACAAAGGTTTTTCCACGCATTCGTATTCAGCCTCGCGTGCCGTCAGCTCGATTTCATATGGCTCACCTTGTGGACTTCTACTGCTATGGCATATATATTCGTACTTCCACAGCAGTCATGCTTGGCGATCCGATGTATCCCCCAAACGTCCTTCCTAGACGGATCATGTGGCGGTGCACAACGTGACAGCTCGTCTCGAGGTCATCCTTCAACAACACTATGCCGTCGGCGTCTGCCTCAAGTTGTCTGTCTCGAATACATGTTCGGTCGAGCGGCCTACGAAGACGTGTTGTCGGCGAATGACGAATTGTCCACCATTTGATCCGAAGACGTTACACGATCTTTCAGCATGTCGTACCTGACGAAGGCAACACATCGATATTGAGTACGTCGAATGGGACCACATTTACTCTGTGGGGTTCAAGTGCTGCAAAGCTGTATACGGTATATCGTGGCCTCAAGAGTCCCTCCTCGTCCATGACCGCGTAGATTAGCATACGGTCTGTCTTGGATACCGCTTGTATGCACAATTCGTGGCGAGCAGTACATGTAGTCAAGGCGACGCATGTTTATTGTTCGGAGTTGGGAACTGTCGCGGCTGCTCCTCCTAACCCGCATGCCTTACTCCTCGCTTTGCATTCGGGTTCGCGTGGCAGACTTGAACGCTGGACTGTTGTAGACATGCCGATTCGTCGTGCACTTGCGCGTACGAATGGGAGTTCGTCTTCTAGCCCACCAAGAGGCAGCACAGTACCAATCAAGCGAGAGTTGTTCGTGGAAGAGGAAAGCTACCATGGCTACTCCTCGAGTGTGATGTCACGAAGCTGCGGTGAGAAACCTTCCCGCCGAGGAGAAAGCATGCTAAGGGCCTACATAGTCTTATGCAGCAGAGGACTGGTGTTGAGGAAGTAGCGACTGAATGAAGACAAGAGGACCAGGACCGGCAGGAACGAACGCGACATGAACACGACCTGCATGTTCTGGCGCGCTGTGTGTGTTGCCCTGGCAACAGGCAGACACAGAGTCGCCGAAGCTTTCGTCTGCTAGCTGCCAGAGAAGCCTTCACACTGTGTGTTCTGAAAGCACGACTGCACCCGGAGATCCACACTGTGAGTACCTCGCGCATCTCTACACGACACATCGCATCCTGCGGCTCATATTCACCAAGGGCGGACGCACAAGCGTCGTTGCGTGGGCGCAGACCATTCAAGCCTGTGAACACACTCTCATCACCAGAGCCAGGGCAAGCGCGCTTTCGCTCGAGTCCAAATCCAGGGTCCTCGGGCGACGCAGTCAACGAGTGGCTAGAAGCACAAGCACGCGTCGAACTTGGTCACGCCGACCTCATGGTTCGGGAACGAGATCCCAGCCGGACGTCGTCTGGTCACCATCTCTCTCCGCAAAAACGCGACACCAAAGACCGCATTCCCCTGGCCAACATATCCGCCAAGATGCAGTCTCCCTCAACCAAAGTGCCGCCTGCGAACGGACACGCGAAGGCGGCGGACAACTCGCTCTCTGACATCACCTTTGGAGAAGCGTCTCCCCTGCGCAACCCACTCAGAGCGCAGCCGCAGCCCAGAAAGCAGCAGTCCAGCATCTTCATGTCGAAGCAGCGCCCACAGCATTCGATCAGACCAACGACCGCAGCAACTTCTCGATTGACATCCAACGAGTACCCCACCGACCAGCGCGACTTCTGTCGACCCGGCCAACGCCAAGCATCATCATCTTCACAAAACACGCATGATGCGTTCGCACAGCCAAACCACCAAAGCAGCCGCGACCCAAGCTCTACAAACATCTACCGACCGACAAATGCACCGCTCAAGACCTTCCGTCCTCCGAAGCCGACGTTCAGTTCGGCAGCGCAAGCAGAGTTCTACAGATCAACAGCGCCGCCTCCAAAGCCCGTGATCGATCTGACTGCTCAGCCCGACCATAGCGACGAGGACCGTTTTGATCCGGATGCTGCGATCAGAGCAGAGAGTAGGACGTTTGGCTCTGAAGATCCGTACATGTATGTGGATGCCAACAAGGCCAGCGAAAATATCAAGAATCTGCTTGAAGGCGCCTTCGATGATGAAGAAACCAGTGACAGGATCCGTCTCCGAAGACGTGCGAAGAAACCCGTCTCAGCGGAGAACGGGGCCAAAGGTCTTGCTGGAAGATTGACAGCACTCAATGTCAAAGATGAGGGTGAGATGCAGGCCGAAGAAGAGGATCACGACAACGAGAACGATGGTACAGTGGATGGGCTTGCCGTCAAGCTCCTACCACACCAATGTGAAGGTGTCTCGTGGATGATTGACAAAGAGATTGGACAGCAGAAAGTCAAGGGCGTCTTGCCATACGGCGGTATCCTCGCGGATGACATGGGATTGGGCAAGACGGTGCAGTCCGTAGCCTTGATGCTCACCAATCCACGACCCGACTTGGACGCGAAGCCAGAGAACAAGAAGCAGAAGCTGCCGGGCAAGGAGGTCGGCAAAAGCACGCTCGTTGTTGCGCCTCTTGCCCTTATCAAGCAGTGGGAGTCCGAGATCAAGACGAAGGTGTCCAAGAGTCATGCTTTGAAGGTTCTGGTGCACCACGGCGCAAGTCGGACCAAGTGTGGCGAGCAGCTGAAGAAGTATGATGTCGTGATCACCACCTACCAGACTTTGACATCTGAACATGCTGGCTCGAACATGCTTGTCAGTGGCGGCGCCAGGGTAGGCTGTTTCGGCGTACACTGGTACAGAGTGATGCTTGATGAGGCCCACAGCATCAAGAACCGCAACGCCAAAGCGACCCAAGCTTGCTATGCACTGCACAGCTGGTACCGATGGTGCTTGACTGGAACCCCCATGCAGAACAACTTGGACGAGCTGCAATCACTGATCAAGTTCCTACGCATCAAACCATATTGCGAACAGCCAAGCTGGAAGGAACAGATCACTCAGCCAATGAAGAATGGACGTGGCGGACTTGCCATGAGGCGACTACAGTATTTCCTACGTGCATGCATGAAGCGGCGGACCAAGGATATTCTGAAGAAGGAGGGCGCGCTGACTTTCGGCGGTAAAGCTGGTAAGAACGGCGAGAACAGTGGTGGCATGCAAATTGTCAAACGTGAGGTGCTCACAGTCGAATGCGAGTTGGACGAAGAAGAGCAAGACTTCTACAACCGTCTTCAAGCTCGAGCCAACAAACGTTTGGATGAAATGGCACATGCCGCCAAGACTGACTATATCGGTGCTCTCGTTCTCTTGCTGAGGCTCAGACAAGCTTGCGACCACCCGCGACTGGTTGAAATGGCCATGAACAAGGACAAAGATGCCATGACTACGGACATGGCGGGTTCTCAGACACCAAAGAAATCGAGGCACAATGATATGGACGATCTCGCAGCCCTGATGGGTGGAATTAGTGTTCAGTCCAAGCACTGCGATGTCTGCCAAGTCAAGCTGTCCTCAGCTGAGGCTCGAGATGGTGCCGTGCGGTGTTCTGAGTGCGAGGCCGATCTTGCTGCTATGAAGAGTCATCAGGAAGAGAGAAATCGCAGCAAGAAGGCAGCGAAGTCGAAAGTTCGAGCTAAGAAGGCTGAGGTCAAGTCTGAGCAGCGTCGTGCAAGAAGTCGCCGCGTCATCAATGACAGCGAAGATGAAGATGAGAGTCAGGCCGGTGCTACTGATGATGAAGATGAAGAAGGGGGTGGCGAAACGCTCGACACAATTGATTCCGAGAGAAGCGACGAGGATGGTTCCGATGTCGTGGATTCGCCATCGCGAGCGAAGAAACGAAGCAGTCATGCCAGAGCCTCAATCAACAAAGGATCGGACGAGGACGAGGGTGAGGAGAGCGAAGATGACGACGACGATGACAACGAAGCAGACGAGTCGGACTCTGAAGCCAGCATGCTCGACGGCATGAGCACAAGTGGAACTTCCAGGCATACACCGTCGACCAAGATCCGCCATCTCCTCCGCATACTGCATAGGGAGTCGCCCAAGCACAAGACCATTGTGTTTTCACAGTTCACGACCATGCTGGATCTCATTGAGCCACATCTCAAGGCAAGCAATCTTCGCTTTGTCCGCTACGATGGCAGTATGCGACCCGATGCTCGCGAGCAATCGCTTAACTCGTTGCGAAACGATTCGAAGACACGAGTTCTGCTCTGCTCGCTCAAATGTGGCTCTCTCGGCCTCAATCTCACGGCGGCTTCGCGTGTAGTGATTGTGGAGCCCTTCTGGAACCCTTTCGTGGAGGAGCAGGCTATAGATCGTGTCCACCGACTGAATCAGACAGTGGATGTCAAGGTATTCCGACTGACGATCCGCAACAGCGTAGAGGAGAGAATCGTCGAGCTTCAAGAACGCAAACGCGAGCTCGCCAGGGCAGCCATAGAAGGCGGCAAGGGCGTTGGCAAGCTATCCATGAAGGACATTCTTGGTCTGTTCAAGCGCGATGCTGAGCATGGAGGGCACGACGAAGAGGATCGAGCGTTGTGGGAGAAATTTGGCAGCGATAATCGGCTGCTGGTTCATCACGACAGGATGGACCTTAAAGATCACGACACGGACCTGGACAACGTGCATCGTCCGATGCCAATACGGCCGCAAGCAAAGCCACGCGCGCACCAAGAGCACGACGTATTCGGGCGAAGATGGTGAAATAGAGAGGGATGAATTTGTCACACGGTCAGATTAGACAGTGTTTGGAACCTGACTTGAGATGGGCTCGGACTGGCGATGTGGCACAATTTCCAGAGTCTTCGCCAGCCTCTTCTGGTTCGGCATTTGAAGAGCATACAATGTCTCGACATTCCCACAGTCATCACTTTTTCAGTGGAGTAAATGCTGGCCAAAGTCAAGCTTTTGCATTCGAATCGTTGATTGGCCGCAGAGTTGCATGTGCCTATCCGAGTTAGCGAATCGAAAAGGATGCAGTGACATGCCACGGTATAGGGACAAACTTATAGTGATGACCGACTCGGCAGTCCCAACATCACCAGTCGTCAGTCGTCGCATCTCGAAGAAAGCGTTGGTGCAAGTGTTAGAAGTGTCGACGACGCGTGTGAATGTTTGTCTGTGGGTGCGACTCTCGCGATCCCTGTTCCGTGAGACGCGTCAACGTCACTCTGCATCCCGAAAGCCAGAAAGCCAGAAATCCAGAAGCGCTCCACACCGACGTGCTGCACATCGTCACCGTTGATCATCACACTCCAACCACCGACTTACCGCAGACCTCTTCTCTTGCTCTTGCTCTTGTTCTGGTTCTGGTTCTTCTTCTTGTTCCTGACGGTCTTGGACTGCCATTTCTCGCTCTTCTCACAACACCGAAACCACACTCTCCACCTCTCCACCAGTGAGACTGAGGCCTGCTGCACCACTACCAGCATGCCGCCGAAGAAGAACAGACCCCAGGCGAGCCAGACAGCAGCCTCAACACCACAGCGACATACTCGCTCATCCGTGACACCACAACCGGAAGCCGCGCGCCAGACACGAGCTGGCGGTCGCAAACGCCGACGAAGCGATGCCTCGGAGCAGTCAGAGCAAAGCCAGCAGTCGGCTGCCACTCCGGGAAAGAGACGCAGACGGGGCAAGGTAGCCACAGAGGCTGACAAGGAGCACGACCAGCTGCACGAACGACCAGATGCCATCCCGGAAGAGGCAGAGGAATATGAGGCGGACGACGACATTGTGCAGACCGCGGTCGACGTCGAACTCGTCGAGACCACCGAGGAGCACCATACCTCCCGACACGTGCGCTTCGGTGACGGCGATGCCACTCACGAGGAATCCACCATCAGTCTCCACTCCGACGACAGAGGTACTGCCACACAGATGACGCCGCATCCAGCCAAGGGCAACGCTGCGAAGCTGGCCATCAAGCGCCGTCGCACGGGCTCTCCAGCTACGAACGGTCACAGCCACGATAAATTCCACTCTCAACAAATCAAGCGCTCCACTGTGCTTCAGCTCCGCCACTCACTACCACCGACGCTGTCGCAAGAGGAGGAGCAGCGGATCCGTGCGCTCTACAGGCTTGCTCCGCTCACCGAAGTCATCCGGGAGCGTGTTGCCCGACTGCGTAGACTCGAAGTTCTGCGAAGCGAGCTCAGAGAACACCAGATCAATGGTAATGCCATTGAAGCACGCGAGACGCAGGAGCAGATTGATGCACTTGAGCAGGAAGACCGGGATGCCGCCGGCCACGATGTCGACACGGATGGCGATGATATGCTTGTTCTTCAGAGTCAGCAAGAGATCTCGTATCCAGCTCTGCCCCGTGACTCGACACTCTTCAACTTCTCACAATCAGTCGCCGAAGACAGCAAGCCGGCACGCGACACTCTAATCGAAGAGGTGTTGGTAAGACAATCTCAAACACGGTCCAGTGCGGCGGGCTGGGAAGAAGAACGTGCTGCCTTTCACACCCACATTGAGGCACTGAGTAGACAGGCCAACACTGCCAAGGACGAGCTTAACATCTTGCGGATCGAACTTGAAGGCCTCGGCATCGGTGCCGAAGGAGCTGATGCATTCGCCGTCTTGAGCAACATTCGGGAGATCTTCCTGCGTACTCGCGAGCGCTTGGAGAGGATCCTACCGGATAGTATCCCGGAGAATGCTTCCAACGAGGATATCATCGAGATCCTGGTTGCCAATGTCTCCGAATTCGCGAACCGACTGCGAGCACAGGATGAAGAGCTTTACGAGCAAAGTACACTGACGGCAAGCCTCAGCAGGCAAGTCAAAGGCCTCCTCGATCGTCTTGCGGAGGCGGAATTGCGCAAACAGGAGCTTCACGAACGTTTCAACGAGCTCGACCAGACCAACGATAGTAAGGAGCGAGAGATCGAAGACCTCGAGGAAGAAAGGAGAGACCTGGAACAGCAGCGTGATATTCTACAGGATGAACTCGATGCTAAAGAGAAAGACCTCGAGGCTGTGAGGATCGAGAACGTCGACTTCGCCAAATCGATCAGCCGTCTGAACGTCTCGCTGCGCGAGTATCAAGAAGAAGCAAGCAGTCTGAAAACGTTGGTCACGACGATGGAAGAGGAGCATCGCACGACTATCATCAGGATGAACCGGGAGCGCGAAGAGACAGTACGCGATCTTGAGGATCGCCTCGACGAACAGACTCAGCTCCGCACAGAGGCTGAGCTATTGGGCGACGAGCGTCAAGCCCTCATCACCGACCTTGAAGTCCAGATCGCGACCGTCGAGGCGGAGTGCGATACTCTTCGTGAGCAGCTCACAGACGTCACAGCTCAGCGCGATGAAGAACAGAACGCGCGGGACGCTGCCGAGGCCGACCTCCAGCAGAGAGGTGTCGAAGTCGAGGCACTTGAGGACCGTGTGGAACGTCTCGAGCTGCAGCTCTCAGAGCTGACCAAAGAGCTTGACGAGCTCCGTCAGCTCAACGAGACCGAGCGCAAGCAGCGCGAGGCCGCTGAAAATGACCTTGACGATCGTAATGCCGAGATTGAGGAGCTCAACGAGAAGATACGCGAGCAAGGAAAGCAAGGCAACGAGCTTCGTCAAAAGCTGTTCGAGATCCAACAGACCAACCAGATGAAAGTCAGAGAGCTTGAACAGGCCGCCTCGGAGCGTGACGAACAATATCAGACCGATATCGCCGCCGAGGTTCAACGAAGAGAGACGCAGGAAGAGCTCGTGCAGGAGCGCGCCGCGACCATTCTGGATCTCGAAGCTCGCATCGAAGAGATCGAGAACGAGATGACCACTCTCTTGTCTGAGCGCGACGAACGTATTGAGGCTCTCGATGCTAAGAATGTACAGAACGATCGCGAGATTGAAACCCTGCGCAATGACTTGCAGGCTGCAGAGGATTTGTACGATACGGAGGTGACCCAACGCCGACAAGAGCGGGAAGAACTGAAAGCTAGCATTGCGGCTCTGCAAATCACCATCTCGGAGCACGAACTCCAAATCACACATCTACGCGATGAAGCTACGGTAACTTCTGATCTACACAACTCCGAGATCGACGACAGGAACACTCGAATTGCTGGGCTCAACCATGAAGTCGCCGAAAAGCAGGCATACGTTAATGCTCTCGAGGAGGAGAAGCTGAGCCTGGAGCGTCGCGTCGAGCAGGAGGCGACAGCAATGCTGCAGCTTGATGCCGACAGAGGTGCAGAGATTGATCATCTCAAGTCCATCATCAACGAGAAGCAGGAGAAGATCCTCAACGTCGAAGACAAAGCTCACAAGGCTGATGCTGCTTGGCTATCTCTGGTCCAGGCTCGCGAGGCGGAGATTGCCGAACTCAAGAGTTCTGACGTGGAACAGACCGAGACCATCGCTACACTCGAGGCGGAGACAAGCGAGATTCGAGCAATGATGGCCAAATACGTGGAAGACACGACCGCTGAGATGCAAGACCTTCGCGATGAAATCGCGGCTCTCAATGCTAAGGCTGGCAAGACCACCGACAGTCGCCAGGCGGCGGGCCAAGAGCTTCTGGGCAGGCTCGAGACCATGAGCGCTTTCAGAATGACGACTACCACAACCACTACAACCAAGAGCGCGCAAACCGAGCAGCGATCGCTTCGCAAGACTCGTGGCCGTGGCTTCAAGGACAGTGCCATCGGTGCAGAGCTGGAGGAGAGCATGACTTCATCATAGGATGATTGGCAGTCACAGGCGCTTTCTTCGCGAGAGTTCTACGGTTCACAGGACGTCACAGAAAGATGCTAGACTCTTATTGGTCTGAGTTGCATAGCGAAGTCCTGGGGATGAAACGGCACGAAAGCGAGGTCCTGCTTGTACTATACTACTACTTGGGTTGTGAAACGATATAGATAGCATCGCACAGATACGAAAACATAGTCAGCAACGGCGCTTTTAGTCTGTAGATGTCTGATTTTCAACGATTATGTACGCACTCTTCAATCTTCCGATAATGCCACAACATAGTAATTACGTCGTGGGAAGCTGCACTAGAAAGAGGGATGAAGGAAAGGAAACCAAGAAGCCATGCCAACGATCTGTACATCTCTCGTGACCCTGTACGCTAACTGCACATCCGAGATCAATGCTGTCTGCTTCTGATGTAAGAAAGCAATGCATGCCCGCAACAAAGCAACCGTCGAGAGACACGCCATCGACCGCCTTCGACCGCCTTCGACCGAGTCTCCCGAAAGGTAAGACATCAGGCTCAATACATCGGTCGCACTCCCAGCTTCTTGATATTCCCAAAGCAAGCCAGCGACCAGAGAAAGCAGGGCCCACGCTATGCAAATCACAAAACCGCTTTTGTCTTACCCTGCGCTTAGTCGCACCCGCCTTTGCCAAGTGTATTAGCACAGTAGAATTTGCATTCCAGAAAAAAATGTCGATATTGTTACAGTTGTCGCGAGGTTGGTTGAGGAGGATGATTGTTGTCATACGTCTCGCATCAGATCTAGTAAGGCCGTGGCGGCGATGGCCCGCTTAGACATGATCGACGGCGTAAGGCTGTGGCCTTGAGACGTCAGTGGGCTCTCAGGATTCGACACGCCGCTTTCGTCAGATGATTCGGCCGCCAGTGTTCGGGACGACTGAAATCCAGATGCGGCGCTGTGAGCAGTCACGCACCTCTTCGACTCGCTCGAGTTGTCACTGTCGCTAGCATCGTCGCTCAGCTGTTCGTAGACATGCTAAGCCGACGAGCCACCCCTTGCACCTCGTTGGGCACCAGGCGCAAAGCTGCCGCGTCCTCTTTGAGCACCGCCAGCACCACCTCGATTGCCCTGAAAGCCACCACGCGGTGGTCCTTGACCAGCACCGCCACGTCCTCCACGACCACCCTGAAATTGACCACGTGGGACGTATGGGGTTGATCCTGGTCGAATGCGGCGCTCCTCAACGTAGAGCTTCTCACCCGCCAGCTCAAATGGGCTCTCGACTGCCTTGCTGTAGGCATCGGCAGTCTTGAAGTCGACAAAGGCGCAGTTCTAGAAATCGAAAGTTAGCTGGAGTGGGCGTGTAAAGTGGCAAGCATGTGCACCCACCTTTTGGCGTGCGATATCGAAGTATGAAATTTCACCGAACTGCTCAAGAGTCTTCCTCAGCTCTGCGGCGTCAACGTTCTCGTGCACATTCTTGATATAGCCGCGATTCTGCTGCGGCTGCTCCTGTTGTGGGGCATTAGTCTGTCTCGACTGCTGGCGGTTGTGGCCGACAGCTGTCCATTCATCCTGCGCATCAGATCCCTGCTCCTGACGCTGACCTGCCGGGGCCGTGGGCACGGATGGTACATTTGAAGCTGGAGGCGTGGTTGTCTGGGTGGATGACGGGGTTGCAGGCTTTGGTCCCGTTGGCTTTGCAGCGGGTTGCTGGGGCACAGCTGGGGTGGCAGCTGGAGCACGGCTGGCAGAGGCCGCTGCTGCGCGCGCAGCCCAGCTCATTGGCACTGCGGGAGCGGCAGGCTTGGGCGCTGGTGCTGGTTGAGGAGCGGCCTGCTTTGGTGGAGAGGCTACAGGAGTCGGTTCTGGGTCCTTTGGCTTTTCAGGCTGCACGTCAGCTTCGGTGGTGGCTGTCCGCTCGAGCTCGGCGGCAGGGGCAGGCGCGGGAGCTTCTGGCTCTGGCTCTGCTTCTGCCGGTGCTGGGGCAGCAGTGGCCTCTTCGACAGCCTTCTTGGCACCCTCAGCGCCTTCTCCATTGACTAATTCCTTGACAACAGCCGAAGCATCCTCGGAGGATGCTATGCGATCGGCGGCCTTCTCCTCAAGCTCCTTATCGACCTGTTCGGCATCGGCTTCAACGGCATCGCCCGAGGTTGCAAGCCTCTTGGGTTCGACTTGGGTGGGAGCTGGCTCTTGGTCGCCGCTTTCAGTGCCAGAAAGCTGCTGCACCTCCTCTCCTGGTGCGGCAGCCGACTCTTGCTCTGTCTCATCTTCCTCCTCGACCAAGTACCTGAAAATGTCGTTCAGCACGAAGTAGCCGTTCGTCTGGGTCGCGAGCACGAAGGTCTGCGTGAACTTCTTGTGGGGCTGACTCTTGTTCGATATCTCGCCGATGACCTGGATGACGATGTTCTGGTCCGAGGCCTGGGAATCGACGTTAGTGACGCGCACCTTGCAGTCCTGGAAGTCGAGGTCCTTGATGCGGTCGTTGATGGAGCGCTGGCCAACACAGACAGAGACCTTGTCTGCCTCGACGCCGGAGACAAATTGCGAGCGCTTGTTGTAGAAGAGGTACAGGCGCTCAGGACTCCGACTGAGGGTGGTGTAGTATTGCTCGACAAAGTACCAGCCGACCTCGTCCTTGCTGATGTCGGGCTGTGCGGGCTGCTGCGAGCTCTGCGCGTTCGAGGGGGTGGTGGACGATGCCGGCGGGGCGGAAGACTGCGAGGATACGGCGGCGTTGTTGGTGTATGCGAACTCGTTCTGGTTTATGCCTCCGTAGCCGGCGTGGGGTGCGTAGTTGCCGTTCGGCAGGGCGCCAACTTCGGCGGCCATGGTCGACAAAGGATGCACTTGTGGGTGTCTGCAGATGGCTATGCGCTGCGCGGCGCTGAATGCAGGCGTGAAGTGATGATCTTTGCGAGTCGAGGTCGGCGGACAGAATACCCGAGCTGCTGCAGAAAGCTGTCGCGTGTGTGCGGCGAAGGTGCGGCGGCGGTGCGCGGTGCGGTGCGGCCGTGAAATCAGTGACGCTCAGGCAGAGGCAATGGGCTGTCGAAAGCACGTGCGAAAGGAGGGTGGTTTGATGGGGAGGTGCCGCTGGTGGTGGTGGTGGTGGTGGAGCGAGATGGGTGTACGCGTGTGAGAAAAGGTTCATACAGCAGCTTCGACGAAAAGCCGAGAGCTAAATAGTTCGTCCGCGCCCTTTGCGCGAGCTAGTTGTGCCAACCACACACACTTCTGTGACTTCACATGCCGTCCACAGCTCACGTGTCACCATCCATTCATGGAGTATTGGTCCATTCCTTCGTGCAGATCCCCATGTTCAGCATGCCGCCATTTTCGACCCTCGCATACACAGCAGTTGCGAGTCTCTTGATGACCCGGCTTCAATACCACTACTTAATGCCTATCTTGCCTGCCTCACGGACACGCCACTATCATTCCACCTTGATCTCATCTTTCAAAGTCACGATTTGGTCATCTAACTATATGCCATGCTGCAGATCTCCGAATTGACAAAAGTGGTGCGACAATTACCCTCCTCGGACAATATCTCATCGTGTAAAGTGTACAAGCCTGTGCGGCAGTGCTCATCAAACCATGCGGCGGCCGTCCTGCTGCTCTGGAGATACGCACCTCAGCTGCCTGGTACGTTGGTGTCACCCTGTGCCTGTGCTTCTGCCTGCTGCTTCGGCTTGGGCTTCGGCTCCCGGTACGGGTAGTCTTTCGTGTTGTCGTGCACGACAAACTGCTCAAAGGCGATCCCTCGTAGAGTCTCGGCGGGACTCAGCTTGGTCTTTGCTTTGATCAACTCCGTCGTCTTTGGTTGGAAAGCAACGGTAGCCCACGAGCGTAACAGTCTACGCCAATAGCAAGCTGTTGCAGCAGGCGTCGTGTATCGCTCACGGAAAGTCGTCTTTGCAGTATTCGCAATTTTCTGGGCCCCAGCTAGATGTTCGTTGTAATACTTGATCGTTGCTTCGAGATCAGAGAAGTTACGTTCCACTCGAACGCAGTTCGTATCAGTGTCGAGCAAATGGTAGTAGTGTGCTATCCATTCGACATCGTGAACTATAAGCAAAGAGTCGCAGTTCAGCAGATGCGTCATGCGTGCCGACCAAGCGCGGCCTTCTGTATTGACGACAAAGCGGAACTTGCAGAACGAATCCATTGGGATGACCGATTCGCGGTTGTCCCAGCTCATTCGAACGACATCCGCCCATGGTTTGCCCTCGGTCACGTTGAGTAATGGTTTGCGTACTTCTGGATTTGTCCACTCCACACCTCTCCACGCCAGCTTCGGGATCTTGCGGTCCAATGGACCGTCATGCTCTCTGGACTTTGTCTGTTGTAGCGACCACCCCTCAGCTTCCGGTGGAGCACCAAAGAAATGGAAATCCGGTATGACCCAGATATTGTCGTGCCGCGGGTTGGCAAATGCCCTCGTGAATCCCCAGAGAGGTCTAGCTTTGTCGCCGACGATGGGCTTATCGTCCACAATCACGGTGAACTCGGCATCAGGCAAAGGTTGACCAGCACTTTGAGCAGCGTTGAGAGCGGTTTGAATCTGCTGTAACACAGCAATGATGCGATGTCGGAAGTCAGTCCGACCTAGCCCTCTGGTCTGGATTATGCGAAGCTGTTGGCCTGCAATAAGAACACGAACGCCTCCGTCATTGCCGTCCACTAGCTCTATGCTTTCAGAGGTCACCTTTCGGCCTGGCTCATTCCAATATCGCACAGCGCGATCAATTTCCTCATACAGCTCCGGGAATGCAGCATCGCATTGTTCGGTGTTGAGGCTCAGGTTGTCGCGGTCGCGCGCCCAGTCGTAGAACCAGGCTCCGGCGTATTTCTCGATTGTAGATGAAGGCGTGCCCACATCTGGAGGCAGTGCGGGATGCTTGGCGGCGCCGCATACCTGATTCGCTTTGACCGGAATCGAATACAGGCTGAATTGCTGTACCAGAATGCACAGGAGGAGGACTGCACTCAGAGCTCTCCATAGCAAGGGGTGCTGAAGGACCGCAGGCGAAGTCATGACGACACCGAATTCGAAGGTCTACCAAGCATTGAGGAAAATCAGGCTGCGCGTGTCCCATGTCATGTTAGTCGCACGTTCTACTTCGCGGGTGGGCAGCGATTTCTTCGAGTACGCGTCAGGAAGCAAGCGTGCTGAGCTGTTCGGGCGATGGGTGGGCTTGTTAAGAACTAGCGACTGGGCGTGAGGAAGGAGGTGCTGTAGTAGATGAAGCCGTACTCTCCTCCGCTGGCGTGCAAAGGCGCACCCGTGAGGGATCATCCAGCTAGAGCATGGTGGTCGCTGTATGTAGTTGGACATGCGCTGACGCACACCTTGAAACGTGGGTCCGCGAATGGTTTCACGTACTCGAGACATGGCTAGGACAGGCTCTCGCGCTCCTGGACAGGCTATCGGGGTAGATCGAGATTGACGTGCGGCAGCCAGCACCGCTTGCAAGCATGGCAGCTCGCCGACGCTTGAAAGCAGCCGTTCCACCGGGGCGCGATGAGCGGCAGCATTTACAGCTTCCTGTCAGCAATCACGAGGGCTGGCGTAGATCCGCTGCCTGCGTGACCCACCTGCTTTCCTTCTTGCCCGGTGCCTCACACAGAGGCAAAAACACGAAGACATGGTCTGCTTTGGAGCCTGCTCGCAACGTCAAAGAGGTGTGCTCAGTGGTGGTGGTCGTCCTTGGTGGAAGGTGGCTGATCGCAGGTGGCTGCTCGCAGGTGGCTGCTCGCAGGTGGCAGACGGCACACCATGGCTGGTGGTGGAGTGGGCAGTAACTGTGGTGAACCGTGGGGGACCCTTGAATGTTGCCAGGCTCATGGGCATTTCATGGACTCACTCGTGTCACTACACGGTCTTTGTCCCGTGATGGCACATGTCTACCACCATTCGTCGCGTTCGAAAGGTCCGGACGGCCTGCTCATGTTAGCAGTAGGGCCTCAGCGTCCCTCAGCAGCCGTATGTATGCTCGGCTGGAGTCTGCTAGCTGCAAGGGACTACCTCCTAGGTGCAGACGAAACGGTGGAAGTGGATCGCGTCGCAGACAGCATGGCCGCGGAGGGTGTGTTCGTGTCAGAGCCGAGGCCCCCGTCATCACGTTGTGCGCGTGTCTAGCGCGATGTTCGAGTCCGTCGGTGGTGCTCCGGCGTCTGGTACCTACATGGATTCCGTCGTTCATGTTGACCTGCATGTGATCTGATCGTTGAATGTCATCCTTCACCCGCACAACTTCGCCCAAGGACTACCAGCAGCGAGAATGCCCGAGGCCATCGCGACGACCAAGCGCAAGTTCTACAAGGCGCTGGATGCTCTCACTAGCAGCAGCAGCACATCAGCGTTGTCAAAGCCCGTTCCCGATACTTCTACGGCCAACACGTCCCGCACCAAGCGATCGTCTGCGGCCGCCTTCGAGGAAGCCCGAGAACGCGTGCGGAAACGACTGCGGCATAGCACCTCGACCTCCTCGCTCGACGCATCTGTCATCTCCTTGGCTCAAGGCACATGCACCAAGAAACCCACCGGTCCGCCCCCGCACTTTTCGCCTTGGTCGCAAGACACCTTTCTTGCGCGCCTAAAGTCCTTCAGCAGTGTCTCTTTGTGGCATCCAAAGCCAGATGTCATCAACGAAGTCGCCTGGGCTAAGCGAGGATGGGTGTGTGTGGATGTCAACACGGTTGCTTGTCGACGAGGCTGTGAGAGGAGGGTTGTGGTGAGCCTTGATATCTTGAGTAAGACACAGATTACTGGAGACAAGCGCAATGACGGCAGCGACGACGACGATGACGATGACGACACTTCAGCGCTCGAGGAAGCGTTGGCAGAGCGCTACAAGACCGCAATCGTAGACGGTCACTCATCATCATGCCTTTGGCATCAACAAGGCTGCAAGGATGACATATATCGTCTTCCGGTAGTACGTCCATCGGTCTGGCAGCCTGACCTGAGACGAAGATTGCACTGTTTGGCCTCCGTGCAAGACTCCGTCGAGCGAATCGTTACCAGGCCGATCGACACCACCAACCACAAGCTACTCCATGAGATGCCGCACGATATGCTGGGTATCGACTCGCCACCAGATGCGCGGATGAGCAAGGCATTCGAAATCGCGATGCACGGCTGGCGTGGGGTTTCGGACTGTGGGAATCAACTGCTCACTTGTGATGCCTGCTTCCAACGAATCGGGCTCTGGTTATATCAGCCTGACTACGTACGTCCACGGAGCAGAAGCTCGGAGGAGGTGGACGACGTAGAAGAAGCCGTGCTAGATCTGACGGACACACATCGGGATCATTGTCCTTGGAGAAATCCAGAATCGCAGCGGGCCACCGGCAGTCTAGAGGGCTTGAACGCCATTCAAATCCTGCACCGTGTGGTTGGAATCGCAGCGCGAGACCATCGTCGGCGGTCCGACCGCGTCCATGACGAGAATGGCCTGGATGAAGCAGAAGAGGAAGATACATCTCGGCTCCCCGACCCGCCAATACGTCTGTCCAGAGCAGAGATCGAGGAACAAGACAAGGAGCGCGAGTCTCGTCTGCGCAAGATCAAGGACTTGTTCAATATAAAAAGACGGACGACGAAAGCACCGGTACAGAGAGCCTCGTAGAGAGTCGGCCGTATGTATGTGGCTGACCTTCGAGAGGCAAGGTTGCATGTCCCTCATCTCAGCGTGTTAGCGTAGCATTTTGCCTCGACAACGTTCTCACAACATGAGATAACGAGAACGTGTGCATTGCAGAAAGCTCCTTACAGTTGCTTGTGGCACTACTTTACACGCTTACCAGACGCGTCTTTCCCGACTGTTTGTCCCCGTCCAGCGTCATGTTGTTCTTGGAGCCGCTCTCCAACACACATGACAAGACCATGTCAACCACAATACGTCCCATGTGCACGGCAACGGCAACAAAACAATGCCCCCGTTGTAAAAAGTCTGGAATACTGCTCCACAACCTGTCAACGCAAAGACTACGCCTCCCGCAAATTGCTCTGCAAAACTCTCACCGAGACCCCGATACTCTCCAGACCACAATCTGCGTCGCTGTATCTACTTTCTACGCGATGAAGTCTCACCACAATAGCTATGGCTCGCATCCGAGACTTTCGACGTCAGCGTTCGAGTTGAAGGCTTCCAACATGTCGACTATACAGCACATATGGGAAATGATGTCGATAGCAATGGTCCCGGGCACACGATCCCGCTGAATTTGGCAACGATGAGAGCCGTTGGAAAAGCATATCTGTCTCGCGTATAATGATGTGTTGTTGAGTAGATTCGCGCAGCAGAATGCGATATCTTGCATCCTGCCACTATTGAATGCCTGGCATGGGATGGGAGCTCTTGCTGATGTAGTTGTGTCCAGGCTGTTGACGCAGCTACGAAGAATAAGACAGGGAGTGAGTGGCGACGTCAATTGAAGGCGCTATGTAGCCGTGTCAATGAGATGTATGATGTTGTGGAGGCGAAAGATATGGAGACGAGAAGTCATTGCACACCAGTGCAAATTCTGCGGCGGCACGGCATCAATGGGGACTGATGGTAGGTATGTGAGACGCATAACGATGTGAGACACATATCGAGGATTGACAAGAGCATCCACGGATGAAGACGACA
Organism: Dothistroma septosporum; assembly: GCA_002236755.2. Taxonomy (NCBI): domain Eukaryota; kingdom Fungi; phylum Ascomycota; class Dothideomycetes; order Mycosphaerellales; family Mycosphaerellaceae; genus Dothistroma; species Dothistroma septosporum. The sequence continues at coordinate 3,129,953 of NBZP02000054.1, forward strand.
CAAAGCTGCGGCACAAGGCCGCCAGGCATTGGTACACTTTCATACAATGAAGATGTGAGGAACAGCTGCCACCAACAAGTAGCCGAATACCAAAAATATCCTACCAGGCGGAGCCGGCCTTGTCGAGCATAGAGTAGCACGAGCAATCGTCATCCAGCCACCCGGTACCTTGCGTGTCGAACAACGAGCGTATACCAGATGTTGACCTATTGCCCTTGCCCAACTTCGCTCTCCACATCGCTTAGACCCTCCCAGGGAAGCTCGCTTTCATCACTGACATCGTCAATCCCGTCGAAGCCCGCGGGCGCCTGCCTGCCTACACGACCCGAGAGCTCTGCTGGGTCGAGGCCAATGCTTGTAAGAGTATCCTCCACATCCTGCTCAGTCATCTCGTGGATCGTCTTCCCGTCAGCCTTAAGCTGGCCAGCCTGCTTCTGTCCCTCGAGCACATCGTATAGAGCATAAACCTGATCACTGCGAGTCTCGATTTGCGAGGTCAAGTTCTCAACTTGAGCCTTGATGTTTTGCCGAAGCCGCTTCGAAAGTGCCGGGTCGTGCTGGTTGTATCGCTGGTTTCGGATCTCCCGCTGGACTTTCAGGTGGGCCACCTCGTCGCTGAGATTCTTGATCACCCTGGCCAAAGCGTCGGCTGGTGACTGTGCTGGGCGAAGTGTGGCATCCGTGACATCGACCTCTCGGTCCGTGACCGGAACTGGCCTCGGTATTTCGCTCTTCTTAGCAAGCTCTGGACAGACCGTGCAATTGATTGCATCGTGGTTGACGCAGGCCGTTTTGTTGAGCGCTGCTAGCAAAGGTAGCTCCGTATTCATGGTGATATCTGGAATGATGAAGGCTGAAGTCATGCCCTCGGCGCCTGATGATCTTCTTCGACATCGGCTGACGTTGCTAAGGATTGATTCATTGCCGACCTCTATGTCTTCCTGGTCGGTTTGTGTATTGTTGAATGACGAATGTGGAGACAGGACTCGTACGGTCTTCGAAGCTTTGAGGAAATCGTCGACGGTGCCATCACCAAGAGTAAGGCGTTCTGCTTTCCCAGTGAGATCTTTAAGTGATGACTTGCGTGGCATGCTTTGTCTCAAACTGGATCTTGTGGTGTCGTGCTCCTTCGTGCTCTGGTACGAGAGCTTCCTGTGAAGCCGGCCCGATCGTCTTTCTTCCTCCAGCTGCCTGCGCAGGGCAGCTATCGCATCGTCATCCAAATCGCTGAGAATGGTCAAGTCTTCTGCCATGGCCACGCCACTGATGGCCTCCCTGCCCAACGTTGAACGTCGAGACTTCCGAGCCAGGTCTAGTTCGGTGGTCAGATCATCGTCACTGACATCCAGATCAGCCAGAGCAGATGCAGGACGTTTTGTTGAGTCGCGCTCATCGTGTGCAGCATCTCGGCGGCGCCGCGAAGTGGACCGAGATGGCGGATTGTATGAGCCACGATCTTGACATCCAGCGAAGCGAGAGTCTTGGCCCTTGACGGAAGCCTGCTTTCGTATCTTCTGAGTTTCACGTGCTATCACCGTAGCAATATCGCGTACGAAAGACTCATCTTGACCTCGAGCGGCGGACAGCTCCAGCTTCGTTGTCAGATTGGCAATATCGTGTTCATCTTGGATGGTGCCTCCGGACGGCTTCCTGCTACGCTCGACCGCACGGGGGCCTGGCAAAGAGTCTGGTCTGTCCTTTTCCAAGCTTGTCGGTCGACCAGCATTGAAATCCGCTTGCGTACTTCCTGCTTGCCGTGCGCTCCCATCTTCTTGAGCTACTTTGCGAGATGCCAGCTTGGTGCGGAGCTCCGCGTTCTCTCGGGCCAGCGAAGCGACTTGGTGCTTGAGGTCGACTATCTCACCTTGAAGGCCTTCTTGACTCTCCCGCAACGCGTCGTTTTCACTGGCAAGCTCCTCGTTGTTCACATACGCAGTGGTCGCCTGTGCCAGAATGACATCTCGCTCCTTGGTCACACGACTCTTAGTGATCTCGGCAATGCTCGTCTTCCGTTCGGCCTTGTCGACTTGATTTTGCAAGGCCTTGACTTTGGCCTCCAGCCTGGCCATCTCGTTGTGCGAGCTCCTGTGATTGACGGAGTCGTCCTCAGAGCCAAGAGCGCTGTCGGGTCGACGATTAGCGACATGGAGTTGGCTCCTCAGCTCGCTGATCTCAGCTTCGTACTCCTCCGCTCTCTTCTTCGCCTCGCCAATTTCCGCTTCGAGTGAGGCAACCTTCTCCTGGAGAAGACCAATAGACGCAAAGATGTACTTCTCATCGTGGGGCACGGCAAGGCCATCTATCGGATGGTGTAGTTGAGTTGCCTGCTTGTGAGGGTTTGACGTGAATCGCGAACGTGACGCCGCAGGTCTTTTGAGCACCGGCGTCCCACCCGCGATCATGGCTGTCATATCTGCCATATCCGGCAGCATGAACGACTGACTTGTCGTGTACGCTGCCGTTTCGACATGAGTACCGGCGCTCGCCGTGCGACGCGGCGTTCGCTGATCACCCCTCTGCAGGCCTCCTTCAGCTGTGTATCGAATTGGCACAGCCGTGTAAGCGGACGATATGCGTTGTGCAGCAGTGAAGCGGGAACTTCGGACTCTGAGCGTCCCGGAGCGCTGCGTGTTGTCCCTGGCGGCGTCTTCTCGTCGAGCAGGCATTTTCTCGGACACAGTACGCTGCTTAGCATTTCCGACAGGTGCCTGTTCCCGTAAGGCATTGGTTGCTCGGACAGGCGGTGTTCCAGTGACCTCGTACTGGCTGTTGTCGTTGCCAAAGCTGAAGATCGCGTTTGAAGACATGTCATAGTCCTGCCCGCGCTGCACTCCTCGGCCCGTTTCGATTGACATGTCGGTGCTGCTCTCGCGGCTTTGTTGGTTGTACGGGCGGGTGAAGGCATCGTCCGGCAGCGAAAAGTCCTGCTGCTGAGGCGTTGATTGAATCACGTCGCGAAAGCTGGTCTGGGTGGCCGTCTGGTAGACATCGTCGTTGGGGGAACTGGCGCGGTTGATGTTCGCGAAACGCGATCGCGAGGCCGCCATGCGGGGAGGAAAGTATGCAGCAAAGGCGTGCGGAAGAAGTGCTGGGCGATAGTGCTGGCGTCGTGTATGAATCTGCTCGGGTCCAGCCTCGTCGCTGCGCAAGATCAAGCCCAGTAAATTGGTGTGCTTCGAGGAACGGGTGCGTGTGCGGTGCGAGAGAAGTCGCGCTCGAGAATCCCTGTTGCTGTGTCGGAGGTAAACAAAACATCCGCCGACATTTGCAGCCTCAGGCATGATTTCATGTGCAAGCTCAAAGGAAACAAGCCTGCCTAGGTACACTGACATATGTCTCGAGTATGGTACATGCTAACAGCTCAACATAGCTCAGAGCATTCATTACCCAAGATCGGTACGGTCATCTCCTCCTTCTTCGGCTGCCCCAAAATTACCGTCTCCACTCCTGCCTCATCTCTTTGTCCGTTTCCCTCAACTCCCTCTTGACGCTGAACGATGTGTTCCGCTGTTCCTGGAGGAAACTGCGGAACTCTTGCACACTTTTTCAGCACCCAGCTCTTGAACGTGTACCACCATCATGCCATCAACTTCACGTCTCGTCTCCTTGTGAGCAGTTTTGGAACTTCGTGATTTTCTCGTCCGACGAACATGGTGCTCTTCATATGGCGATGGCCCATGTACGGTCTGTGGTGTCTCACTGACATGATGCTCGTTTCGTGTGCTGTGTTGCCATCAATGCAGACCCTCTCGACCCAAATCGCCGTGATGCAGTAGATGCCCGCCACCCCGCTTCGAATGCTTCCGTCCGCAAACCTGGCAAGGCGCACACAGAGGTGCGGCGGCACTCAGAACAGGAATGGTGATACTCAAACGTGCGATAGCGACGAAACAAGCGGCTAAGATCGCAGAGGTAAGTGGCTAGTTGATACCCGTGTTAGTCTGTCCTTCCTCTCACGATCGTGTGTTCGAATATCGCAGACTGTGCAGAGCCTATGGAGCAGAGTTCTATGGACACTGCTCATCATGGATGTGTGGCTGCGTGAGTACCATGGACCAGCTAATTCCCGTCCGGCAGTATCGCAACAACAACACATGGCGCAAATACGGCGCAGCAACTGCTCAGTCTCCAGGTCGTAGTCGTTCCACGTTCTCTAGATTATGAGGTCCTCTTAGCCCATGACTCTCGACGAGTCTTCGACGAGTCTCCGCGCTTCACTCTTCCTCCGATCGCCAGTATTCCAGCTAAGTTTTTCGCCGGAAGTGTTTCAGCACATCTCTAGCCCATGCCAGTGTCTCGCAAGGGGTCAAGTTCGAAGAGAGGGTAGTCTGAGTAATACCCATCGATTGCGGAGTACGACCCAGTATAGTGAGGTCTACAACGCTGCAAGATTACTGAAGCCTGTGTTCTGACGGAAGAAAGGTGAATTTCGGGTGATTTGTCCAGGGACGAAATAACTGGACCGAAGAAAAGTCTGTCTCGCGAGAACGAGTAACCTGTCATGGATATACTTGACTTTAGGTAGTGATGAGCACCGGTGAGGTTGTGTTGCCAAACATCGAGTATCTGGTAAGTCGTCTGCTTCTCCATCAGCCAGCGGCACCACAAGTGCAAAATGTGACTTCAGCAGGCCAGACGCGAACACAATGCCCGTCAACGACGAGAGGTCGTGTGACCTACACAGCTTGATTGCTACGACCATCTCAATCACCAGCATCTTCCACTTCCTCCACCGCCACAGTTCTGCTCGGTAGCTTCTCATCTTCGAACGGATGTATACTACCTATTTCCTGCTCGAATCTCTTCATCTCTTCATCCATATCGACATCTGGAGCTTTTGCAGCTAGTTCATGGGCTGCCTGATCGAAGCGCGCCTCGAGATCCGCTGCTTGTGCGGCTTGATTTGCAGCATAGTATCCAGCCTTCTCCAATCTGTCGATCTCATCTGCTTCAAGCAACCTTCCGCCAGTGCCCTTGACCTGCTTCTGTTTCTGGCGTACAGCAGACGGCACGAATTTGGTCGCTTCCTTCTTCAGGTCTCGCAGCTGAGGCGCGCTGCTGTAGACCACCTGCGGCGCAACGGCTGCGACAGGCTTCGTGGGTAAGGCATGAGGTATCCGATGCCCATCCGGGCCAATTTGAGGATCTCTGAATGGTCTGCGATTTGAATCTCGTGATATCGGTGGAGGTGTGTCCCGTGGCATGGGTATGTCTCTCACTTCGGGATCTGTGTCTTCACTGTCGCTGTGCGTCTCGTCTTGGGCCCGTCTCCGCTTTCCCAAGTGCTGCCTCCGTTGCTGCTGCTCCTCTCGCGCACTCCTCGGCTCTCGTCGCTCAGGTCGATCGTGAATAGGGAATTTGGGCGCTGCATCGCCAAGTGCATCTCGAGCGCGGCGTACGCCTTTGAGATCTTTCTCGAGCTGTGCCAGAGTGTCCTTGTCCTTTGGCCGTAGCGATCCTCGTGCCTCAGACTCCTTCAACTCTTCAATCTGTCGTTGAAGTCGCTCCGGGTTGCGACGCGCGAGCTTCTCATTGCGCTGGTGCTGGAGATTCTTCTTGTTCTTGCTGATCTCGCGCTGCTTTTCGGCTTTGCGCTGAGCCTGCGCTGGATTGACGGAGCGTTCCTTGGGCATTTTGGCATGGAGCGGAAGTTGTTGTGTTCATGGAAAGGCTGTGGTAGCAAGATGGTGGTTCAAGCACTAGCGCGCTCGCGTCCGGAAAATGCTATAATACAACTTACCTTATATTTGGAGCAAACATCCACCTTTATCACATCAACTTTTGACTGGACCGGTGTTGGCAAGACGCGAGACTTTGGCTGATTGGATCAATGCCACATATATACTTCAACAACATCGTAAGCATCCATCTGCACCCGGAACGCAGCCTTCAACATGCCGCGCCGTCAAGATGTCATCGCTCGCTCTGTCACCTACACCATGCTGCACAGTCACGACAGGCCCGAGTCTATCATGAAACGACTGTACGTCTTTTGGTATGCGTAATGGCTGAACTTCCAGTGCCTTAGCCGCGATCTCTTCCTGGAGCTCAGGGAATTGTGGCACGTCAGCGAAGAAGACTACAGGAAGAGCTTCGGTACCAACGACAAGAGAGCGTCTGCCTTGGACGCCATGGGTAATTTTTACGTCGTCTCACGACCAAGTATGTCTGCTGATAGCCCAAGGCGATATGGACTACTCCGGCTCGACCTTTTTCGAACAGCGGACTCAGCATATCTGGGTAAAAGCATTCCGCGCCCCTTCGAGTACACCTTCTTCAAGAATGACCTCCTGCTCCCTTACACCGAGTACGTGCAAGTCAACCCTGGATCCCATCTGGTCCGCATCACAGACTTTCTCGAATGCGCTCGATGGAGCATAGGGACGATCTTGGGACCGGCTCCCAGCCATCACATCGTAATGGAGAACATCCTCTATGGCAAAGACCACGACACCACCAAATGGGAGAACTTCGAAATGAAGCCCCGGTCTTACTCCTATCCTGAGCGCGATGTCGCCGGTGGCGTGCTAACAAGCGAAGCAACGAAATCAAAGCTCACAGACGACTTCGACGACAAGATCAGCCTGTCATTGAATGATGCAGAGGACCTCAGATTACAACTAGAGAAAGACACCGCCTGATTGGCAAAATGCAACGCAGTGAATTACTCACTCTTCCTGGTGCGCACACCATATTCCAAGGCCGCGGATCCTGGGTCAAGCGCTGGAGTGGGCACTCTGCAGCCAGATATTCCATCAGTCGCACCACCAAAGCTGCTCAGCTGGCGCACTGGGGTCGTATCTGCTCATGGCAAGTATGTCTATCGCGCTGCAATCCTCGACTTTTTCTGGGCGAAGCACAAAATTCATGCAAAGGCAAGGGAAGGTCTGATAATCCCCTACAATGTGGTGGGCAGGCAAGGGCACATGAGCGTGACAACGAATCCGCTGGACTATCGAAGCCGGTTCACCAAGATGTGCATGGGTATGGTAGAGATAGTGCCAGACGAAGCGGCTCAGGCACAGGATCCTTTTGCAGATACATCATAACGCGTTACAGAACGACGCCAGACGATGTTTGTTTGTGAAATCCCACTAGCTGGTACAAGCGGATCAGCTGTGTCCAACCATTCATTGCTTTTCCAATGGTTGAGCTCAGATGGACCACCATGGTGGAGTGGTACAAGTCGCTTTGGATCAAATGGATGGATCTTCCCTTCACACCCCTGTGCTACCGCGTGAGGATGTTCACCAAGAAGTGCGAGAGGTAGAGCGAAATGCATGGCCAAAAGCTCAGTAAGGACGGACGCTACGAAGCGTGGTGACTCTGTTATCCCAACACAAACACGAGCTGGCCTCCTTGAATTAGATCGTTGTACTAGCTTGGCAATACCACGAGGATGAGACTGAGTAGCGACAAGTCGTCTCCAGTGCTGCAGCAAAGCTTTCGCTCCCAGCCGGTCCTCAAGGAGCAGTCCTCTCGAAAATCTAAACGCTTGTACAAGTTATGGTCACAATCTAAAGGGGGTGTCTCAACACAAGGGAGCGGATAAAATACAACCCGTAACTTCCATCACCACTTCACAACGCATAGTTCTCTGTATGCAAGAACACTTCATCAAGCCCCTTGTTTCCACCCAACACAAGCCTTTGCAGATCTGCCACAGTATTACTAACATCGACTCTCATGGCGGGCGGTCCACATACGAACACACAGGCCTTCTTGCCGGTCCACCCCTCACTAAGCTCCTTGAGCATGTACGGCAGCTCAGGCCGTCCCCACTCCACGCTCCAACCACTACGGCGTGACTTGACGGCGGCCGGCATGAAGGCGAAGCGCATGAGATTCTTCTGGAACTCTGTTGGGGTTGAGGCGAAGCCGAAGTCAAAGCCCTGCTGAGGAGTTTGAGCCTGTGCCATCCGCTGCAGTTGGATTGCTTGGTGGGTCTGTGCGGTCGTAATGTCCAAGGACACCGGACGGGAGCGGCGCTTTTCGTGCAGGGTTGAATGTGGTGGTAGGTGTGGAGTGTCTTCAGCTGTCATTTCAGTGAGGCCTCGATTGGGATTTGGATCTCTCGCTCGCTGTATGGGAAGAGACGGGGCTGTAAGGTGACCTCGAGTATGCTGTCGTGCGGGCTTGAGATGTGCATGAGGTAGCGGTTTGAGGCTGTCCTCGTTCTCGGCATAGAACTCCTTCTCGCGCTCGAGATCTCCGGCTGCGGCGTCTCGTATCTGCGTCGAGTTTCGCTGGGAGTTGAACGAGAAGCGGTTGCTTGCGATGTTCTGGAAGACGTCATTGACCTTGTCATGAAATACCATGCTGACTGGCCGGTTTGGCGTCTGCGCACTGACGAGCTGGCCAGTCTGTGTCTGCCTTTTGGCCGCTGTGATGTAAAACTGACAGCTTACAGTATCGGGCGGAGCGAACTCTCGGCAGATGCGAAGCTCTTCTTTAAACCACTCCATGGTCTCTGGACGCTTCATTGCCCAGATGAGATGGACATCCTTCGTCACTGCTTTGCCATCGCGCATGCGCTTGATCAGATCCAAGAGATGCGAGACGACTGCTGTTATTCCCGTGCCACCTGCGATCAGTAACACATGATCGAAAGAGACCATACTCCTACGCATGCCGCCGTAAGGCCCATCAATGAAGGCACGATAAGTCCACCAAGGTCCATGGTCCAGGGCGCTGTCCAAGACCTTTCTCGTAAAGCCGCTAAACGGTCGGAACACCACTACCATATCTCTATACTTCTGCCCATATTCTGAGGGATAGTCGTCGCTGCACAAAGATGCGATCGTGAATGGGTGATTGTCGAAGAATGAGACCCCTGGCATTCGAAGGTAGACATACTGTCCCGGCTTCCATCGGACTTGTGTAGGGATGGTGACTTTCACCGCGTTCTCGTGCATGACTGTTACGGCAGCTTCATCGCCCACGCAGAACGATGATCGAAACGGGTTTGTATAGTTGAGGTAGCACAGTCGTAAGATATATGATGATATCCAAATAGCTGTCGTAGCCCATAGGTAGTTCCAGGAGGTCAAGTAATTGTGGCAATGCCAGAATAGTAGGCCCAGGAAGGCCATAGAGACTGGAATGTGAACGACTACGAAGAGCTCATAGAAGCGGCGTCGGATCGGTGCAATCGAGTGCACACATAGTAAGAGGAGTGGCGCCAAAGCAGCAACACCTATCCCGAAACAGTCAGTAGTTGCTACGGTGGTAGAGGGCAAATCCAAAGCACGCTCACCTGTGCCATAGATATAAATGCCAGGTTGCTGCTGTTTGAGCAATTGATGAAAGATCTGCACACCACCATCGTCCCCGACGGGGTTGCTGTAGAATGGGATGGTGTGAATTAGACTGAGCATCACACATATCCAGGCGAGCCATCGATGCAAGACGTTCAGTCGTTCGTGTCCAATCCCGATAATGAACGTAATAAAATTGGCCTTCATGCTCAGTGCAATGATCCAGGGCATCAATGCAACTGCCAGCATTCCAGACCGTATGGCCAAGGGTGGAGATCCAAATTCGATGGATTGCCAATAGAGTGGCTGCGGGACGAAGCTGTCTGCAAACCGTACATGTCAGCCTGGTCGTCTCGAAGAATGAGTCAGCAGCCGTGCGCTTCGAGAGAGCGTCTCATAGCATGGCTGCTGCACATGGCCTCACTTACACAGCATGACGAATGCTAAGGCCGCGAACACCAGAAAACACACGCCAGGGCTCGGAAAGACAATGGGACGAACTCGCTTGTGTAGCCTAAGAGATGGTATAGGATGGTACAGTAGGAACCGGATGATGCCCAGGACTTTCTTAATCACCCATGGTGAAGATGCAGCTTCGTGCTCTTGCGTCGACACAGGCACAGGACCTTCTGTGGGGAAGAACTTCCGTGTTGATCGATCCGTACTCAATGCAGAATGCTCGTAGTCGGTCGCTGGAGACGCGATCCTCGTCATTTCTTCTACTCGTTCCTTCTGCTCCGCAATGCGAATCTTGTCTGTCCAGTAATGGTACCAATGAATCGCAGCAGTCAGGACGAGCAACATTACCGAGAAGTACACCCAACCCAGCGCATATTTGCCGGATTGACCCCATGGATCTTTCGTCCCGGCCTCGATCAAGCCCGGAGGACTGCTGCTGTTGAAAGGGATATTGATACGTTTTCCGAGATGTGCCTCCCTTTCAAGACCCCGCCCCTCAACGACGACATCGGGCCTGTTGATTGGATCCAGCGCTACATGTAGTCCAGTCCGCCTTACTAGAATATCCACAATCGAAGGCATGGTGACTGTCAAATTGTCTGATGTAAGAGTGCACCTGCGCTCCACATCCAGTCCTTACGCGTGAATCTCTTCGTAGCACGGAATTTGTTGAAGTCGAGCGAGCTCCATGTGGTCCGATGTGCTCCGCGTCACCATGCGTAGCCTGGTCTGCTCTGCTCGATCTGAGTCGTGTTCCGTCTCAAGATCTGATGTTATTGTCAAGGCTATATTGCCTGCGGTCGATATCCGACGCTCTGTAGATTAGCTAGATGGTATACAACCACAAAGAAGGGAAAATCGGACTACGTGAGACACAGGTATGGCCCTCTGAGACCTTGGCAGAAGCGCGAGGTGCGCATGTATATATCTCAGGGTACCTACCGCATGAGCGAGCCATGAGGGCGCCAGTCCCCGGCTGCCAGGGCCTCCATGCATGGGATCCGCAGCGTCACCACTAGTAGATGCATGCTCAGCATTGTCCAGGCAGACAAGAGTGGCCTTCGCCTGCCGGGATCCAGAACGCCGTTGAGAAGTCAATGATGGCACCGATGAAGGCACAATTCTCTGACTCGGCGCCCGAGGCTGGCTGCAGACGATGAGGTATTCAGCGCTTGATACCTCTCCAGACTGGACGCCTCCAAAACAGGAAGATACCCCCTTCAGATGTACCGCGCCGTTTCGAGGCTAAACGAGGACCCCGAGCTGTACACACTGCGGAGCGCAGGGCTCTGCCTGGGTGGCCATGTCGGGCGGCGTCACAGCGAACTGCAGAGGCTCTACCTGTATTTGGAGAATATGTCCTCACTACATTTGCTTCATCAAGGCCCAGCGAAGGCCTCGCAGTATGCCATTGGCTGTTGTCTTCGACTAGTCCCAGTCATCGAGTCAGGTGCTTGCTGAGAACATTCTGTGTGACTTCAGCGAGAGGTGATGTGGTAAAGGCGCTTGCAGCGAATGAGAAACGACAGCTAGCATGCTATCCAAAGAGCCTTTGTGCTGGGCTATCGATCAATCGGCTCGCGGCTCTGCGAAGCAAGGCGTGTGAAAGCGAAAGAGGTTCGTTCTGTAAGCGCTTGGGATGGGTGAGAGCTCGCTTCGCGCTATGATTGGTCGACGGCAGAACCATATTCCGGTACACAAACCTGATGTGTTCAAGCCACGACCTGCCGCTTTTGCGTTTGAAGCGATCGATCACGTTTTCAAAAAAACCAACAAGGTCCCTCAGAAAGGAGCTTGATATCGGCTAGACAGCATGGCGCGGTCCGGCTCTATGGCCACGTGAGTTGGCGTTGCAGTATTGACTGGGCAGTATGACTTGAAGCAGTTCCCTGTGTGAGGACATCTCCGCCACACAATACCACCAAGGCGATTTGCATCCGCGGCTATGGACGCTGGCGGAGACGCCCTCAATCAACCATCAAAGGTCTGTTGGTAGCCGCTTGCAACTTGATGGGTGATGTGAACGGTGCATTATGAATCGTCTGGGAACCCATTGTTCGTGTGTGAATCTATATTGGTGTCCCGATCGGGGTTTCGTCGTCGGGAAAAGCATCTACGCCTATCAGTATAGTGACTGCCGGCTGACGGACGGCAAATGAACATCAGGAGTAGGCCACAGCTGAAGTCAGCGTGATAGAACCACCCTTTGATGTCACACCTCCTTCAGCAAGTGGTGCGCCTCAGAGCTTGCCGATGAGATCCGGTACTTCAGTGACCTGGCTCAAGTATCAGCTGACCATCCCGGAGGTGAGCTCAGAGGATTTGACGTACTGGCTTGCCTGACTTTTTACCTCGACCTCCGAAACCCCATCTGATTTGGTTCGGCATGCTGTTCATCCTCGTCAGTCACAAAGCCTCCCTACGTTATAGAATACCATCATCGCAACCTACTTTACGTTGACGCCAAGTTCATCTGCCCATGCGAAGACAAGGCCCGGGTTCTGAAGAGCGTTAGCTGCACTCGAAACTTGCGTTGCAAGGTCCCAGAGCCAGTACGGAGCAAGCCAGGAGGGTGTAGACACACCTTCTGAAAACCTCTTCCAATGACAACCAAATCGAGATTATCCTTCTCCAAAAGTGAATTTGCCAGCTGAGCATTATCGATTGAGCCAACAGAGCCAACAGCCATCTTCGTACCCTTCACTGCCTCCTTGACTTTGATCGCGAATGGTGCTTGGTATGCGGGTTTCACATGCTGAAAGTGAGATACGTTAGCCTGAATATCTCAGAAGAAAGTCCTACGCCCTGCGACTGAGAAGGTCGTCTCAGGCATCGTAGACTGGCTGCTGTCCGAGACACTACTTACGGGATGTTGAGCGGGATGGTTTCCTCCGCTAGAGACGTCGAGAAGGTCGACGCCACGCTCGGCGAGCAAGGGCGCAAGCTTTACCGTGTCGTCTCCGGTCCATGACTCTTTGATATCCTTGTTGTCCTCTAGCCAGTCGGTAGCACTGATTCGCAGGAAGATGGGCATGGTATCCGGGACGATGGCGCGGACGAGTTCAACCTGAGTCAACGGTGTTAGCATATAGTCACCGTCGCTTATCTTATGCAGCATACCACTTCGAGAGTCAAGCGGACACGATTCTCCCAGCTGCCACCGTACTGATCGGTTCGTTGGTTGCTCACGGGTGAGATGAAAGAGTGCAACAAGTAGCCATGTGCATTGTGAATCTCAATGGCATCAAACCCAGCCTGAAGAGCTCGCTTCGTGGCGGCGGCAAAGGCGACTTTGAAGTCGGCGATATCTTGGAGTGACATCTCACGGGGGTTCGTATGGTGCTCGTTCCATGGAATCGCGCTCGGGGCGTAGGTGTCATCTGGCCAACCGTTCAGTTCCTTCCCTGCCACGGCGCCAGAGCTGAGCCATGGAGCTATCGTTGATGCTTTGCGGCCTGCATGAGCTAGCTGGATCATTATTTTCTGATTCCTGCAAAGTGACCTCAGCAGCTGAATCTCACGATCTCGGACACGGATGGCCTGAGGGTAGCTCACTTACTGCGAGTGAGCAAAATCGACGACCTCCTTCAAGCCCGCGATTTGACTATCCTTCCAAAGTCCACTGTCTTCTGGGGTGATTCGTCCTTGAGGTGTCACAGCTACAAACAAAATGACGTTAGCCATGCTCGAGAAACATGTTCTGCTGGCTCGGATGATGAGGCAAACAACGGGTGAAGGTAGCGATCGCTAGGATCTCCGATAGGGTTGAAAGCACTGTCCAAGGCCTCATGCATGAACACATACCAGTCGCTTCCACACAAGCGATGCCTGGGCCTCGCTGAATGATGCCTGCAGAAACCAATGTCAATCTTTACTCTGCTGCTGGTAATGATCGCTTCGGGAGACGGATGCATACCACCTAAATGAGTCACGTGCCATCTTGTGAAGTGGCCGTCCTCTGCGCTGTATTGACAGAGGGGACTCAGCATGGTGCGGTTCTGAAGGGTGAGTCCTCGCAACTGTAGCGGACGAAATAGCTTTGGAATGTCCTCTGGCTTCTGTCCATCAGCAATGAGAGCAGTGCCTGCCGGTGGATCTTGCAGCGGCGTGAAGTAAGCGACATTTGGAGCGGGTTTGTTGACGCTGATGCTGGCGCCCTCGGCTCGGGCCTGGACGTTGTGGTGTGAGGTCGACATGATGGCGTTTGTTAAGGTCTTGCTCGATGTCGAAGGAAGAAAAGAGCTTCACTGAGAAATGGTTCCTCTTAGAGACTCAAGACTACACGTAAATGATGTAGATTTGAAATCACCATTGGCTACCTGCAAGTGACGCAATCGGAGCGGCGATCGGCAGGCACAACCGCCACTGTGCCGAACACATCCACGGATGCAGTATGGATGGCGATGCTCACCAAAGCGAACCACAGAGCTGTGCTGTGCCATTGCGTCAAGGTAAGGTCATCAGTGTGCACCAGCGTGGCACCTTCGGGATTACTGCTGTAGGCCGGCGAGGTTTTACCGTCTAGTATGGCGGTGGCGATTCCTGTTGTAGGTAGTCGTGGAGCGTCAGTGTCATTTACGAGTCTTGAACACGATGCCAGCTGAAAGACCTTGAGTGTCTCCAATATCTCGAGCGATCCTCTACTATTAGCTTTCATTGCACGCTCGATGCGGCATGTCGTGCAAAGTGACGTGCTGCTATGCGCAGCGTGCAGCGAGCAACGTCGAAGTACAGTGTCAGCATTGTCAGCGCTTACTTATTCCCCAATGTTTGAGCTAGTCGTGCAGTCGTACGGCCTTTTCGCGCGTCGCGAAACGCTGTCTCTTGAGTCGCTCGCGCTCGAACAGGATGGGCGATTTGCCAGCGGCCTGGTCTTGTCTCGGAAGGCTGGGTAATAAGATAGCGTCCCGGCGTTTGAAGACGATGTAGCGCCGATGTACCACTTGACGGCTTCAGCGAAGGTAGACGTCCTCCACTCCGGTGAGATGATCCAACTGAAGGTGCTCTCCGTGCATGACGCCTTCCACATATGCTTCGCCGATCAATGTGAAAGCGATCTCTGGATCCTCATCATGTGGTCGTAATACGAATGGAACACTCGCGCCGAGCACGACGTAGATCAAGTCGCCGTCCATAGCACCCCAGGGAACCAAGCATGTATACCCCGTACTGGTCACAGCTAACACTCTACCTCTTGTTGGTCCTAGCATCAGCGTCTGCCGTGCATCGTGGATAGCATCTTCGTTGGTATCATCCAGCATACTACGTCGCCTTCTGGTCTGTGACTCTTGTTCCTCATCCTTGTAATAACCATGGCCTGCACGAGGATTAGCTCAAGGCCGAAATAAATCGCTACACCACATACTGCAGACTGAGAGGTTTCGCAGTAAATTGTTGAATGCATCTACGTTGATGGTACTGCCAGGAGATCGAACAGACCTGGTGTCGGCTATCCGCCGAGCTTCCTGTATCCAATCACGAATCGAGCCATGTGCATCACTATCAGCGGAGTGCCCTAGGGTGATGGTTCCGGCCACGGCTATCATATCCAACAGTTTCCCATGAAGATGAAGTCCTGTTTCGTAATGCCAATCGATATGCAAGGAATCGCCGCCTGCACAGAAACGCTGATCGAACAACAAGGGCCTTGAGGACAGATTCGTGCTCCAGTCAGGTATCCATGAGGCTAGACTGCGCTGTTGGTTTGGCTTGCCGGCACATGACAGAAGTATTAATGCCTTGCAGACTTGCTTCATTTTACATGACAACTTCGCCATCTGGGCACCGGCAGGCGCAAGCTCAGTAGCGGAGCCAACAATGCCGAGTGCAAATTCGTTGAATACCTGCTCCGGCGATGCTTCGTAATCGACGGGCATTTGATGACCACTTAGACCAAGAAGACCATAGATCTTATCACGAGGGTCAGTCGCACCAAGGTCGCGGGAGATGAGAAGCAGATCGAGCAGGTCTAGATCCTGCCGACGATCTGCCTCAATCCCCGGGTCAGCAGTCGTGGTCAAAGAAGAGTGTGACTGCTGATGACGCATTCGAATGCGGTTGATCCTTGAGAATGGCAGCTCCCAGGCAGACATTGTGAGATCGGAATACCACTGACGCGGTGTAGGTCCCTCCAGCATACAGACAATAGCTTCGAGCTCATGCCAATGTAAGGTATTGTCCCCGAGCATGAGTACAACGTGAGGATTCAACGCAACTTCTTGCACGATCCACGTCCTTAGGAACCAGGGTCGGCGAAGAATTGCTGCGAGAGCATTCCAGCCTTTATGATCGCTGGCTGGCAGACGGCTGTGCATACGGTCGTGATCCAGGCTCGCCAATTGGGAATCCTTGGTGATCGAAAGCAGGTGCTCTGCAAGTCGCATGCCAGTCCTCGAATCGTCGTAGTGTCCGCCTAGCCAGACGAGCACTCGCCTTGCTCCGGAGAAGATGTCACCCATGAGCTGGACCTGGTGTTCGCGCTCCTTTGGCCGGACCTGACAGATGCACAGCTGATCAATCCACAAGGTGACCTCGTTGAACTGATGCCTGAAATGCTTCAAAGCTTCAAGCAATGCCCCGGTAATTACCAGGCGACGCCCATTACACAGAATTGTTTTGTCTGGCTGCAGCTCACCCCAGGTATACGAGAGTGCATCATACTGTTCGAAGGGCCGCTGACCAGGCGCGGCGACGTAGCTGTCGACGAGATCGATTGCGACACGACCACCACTACCCGGCTTGAGACGAGCAAGACGGATGCTGTTCTGGCTCTTCAAGCGTGCATAATGGAAATCGTGCAACTCGGAGGCAGTGGTTGCAGGGCTCTTCCAACGAGTGAGACTCATATCGTCTGCGAGTTCGAGATGACTTCTCGCATCGATCGCGCTCTCGTGCTTGTGCTCGTGCTTGTGCTCGTGCTCGAGCTTGTGTTCATCGTTCCTCCGAAGGCAGACATAAGCCTATAAGACGACCGCAGGCGGAGGACACACGGAGCCATGAAGTCGCTGGTGGGTACGTGTCGAGTGCATAACTCTCGAATTCCCGGCGACTGACGGGCTTTCGTCGCAGCCGCTGCAGCACGTGACTGCAGAATGACGAGAGCGTCTCGTCCACCGACATGACGCCAAGCTTTGACTCGATCAGCGTCGTCTTCGTCGTCAAAACTCGTGCTTTCATGCTGCGACTTGCATCAGCTGCGACTATAGACATATCTAAACGCTCCGGCGACACGGTCCCCACCCACCGTATCTTTGGAGCTTTCCCACTGGCCCGCATTGCACGAACGACAACAAAAACGACCATGTCGCAGCCAGCCTATTTGACCGGCGACAAAGCCGCTATCGACGCCTTCATAGACAAGTTCGACGTGCGTAACGGATGCCGTGGACCAGCGAGGGTGCGGTCACTGACATGAGCTGCTGCAGACGTTCCTTTTCGATTGCGATGGTACGCCTTGCGTCTGCTGTGGCTGGTGATGCCTCGTCTAATGTTGCGAGAAGGATAGGCGTGCTGTGGTCCGGCGAGCACTTGTTCCCACGAATTCCCGAGACGATCGATATGCTACGGCAGCGAGGTACGTTGTTGCGGGACAGCAACGCCGCCTAGGACTACGCGCCAACAGGATGCAGGCAAGCAGCTCGTCTTCGTGACCAACAACAGCACCAAGTCCAGGAGTGACTACAAGAAGAAGTTCGACAAGGTTGGCATTGCAGCGAACGAGGTTAGTGAGCATGCGCGGAGATGCCGATAGTGGCACAGAACATGCTGATGGCTGGCAGGAAGAAGTGTTTGGCTCGAGCTACAGCGCGGCCGTTTACATTGCCAGGATCATGAAGCTGCAACCCCCCAAGAACAAAGTCTTCGTCCTCGGTGAGACTGGCATCGAGCAAGAGCTGCAAGCTGAGCACGTACCATACATTGGAGGCACCGATGTAGACCTTCGCAGAGACATGACGGAGGAAGATTTCAAAGGCATTGCCGACACATCAGCGCTGGATCCGGACGTAGCCGTTGTCTTGACTGGCCTGGATTTTCATCCAAGCTATCTCAAGTACTCGCTCGGCCTTGCATACATCCGCGCCGGAGCCAAGTTTCTTGCCACAAATATCGATTCGACTTTACCGAATTCCGGGGCTCTCTTTCCAGGCGCTGGATCGTCCAGCGCACCGCTCGTGAGAGCTATCGGTCAGGAGCCGCTTGCATTGGGGAAGCCGAGTCAAGCAATGATGGACGCCATCGAAGGCAAGTTCCATTTCGACCGCAAGAAGGCGTGCATGATCGGAGATCGCCTAAATACCGACATTCAGTTTGGTATTGAAGGTGGCCTGGGTGGTACTCTCGCAGTCCTGACAGGCGTCAGCAAGAAGGAGGACTTCCTCGCAGATGGCGCAGAGGTCGCGCCGTCAGCATACGTTGACCAGCTCGGCGACTTGCTCGGCTAGACAGGTGTGGTCGAGACCGGACAGCTAGCCACGACAAAGCAAGATTATAGAGCACTGCCAAGATGAATTCTGGTTTCCGGGTCGCTCTTCTCGTGAGATACGATTCTCCGAAAGACTCGACAACTGTTCACAACGGCCACACAGGTATCAAGACGTGAGCGGAGCTGATCCGGCATTATTATGCCTGGCCCTAGCTCAGACTGTTTTCCGAGGCACTTCGCTTCTCGGTTCTCATAAGGTAGTTGTGTTTGACATTGACATCTTCCAGCACACGGTCTATGCTACCTCATCAGCACTGACGGTATCGTCGTTCGAGTCTTTTCAAACGACATCATGGTCACTGTCACGACGGAAATCGGTGTCAGGCTAAAGCGCCTGTCTGAGGTAGCTGTCACTTTATGGCCATGGTGAAGGCTTTTGGTCACTGATCAGACTACTTCCCAGTCGATCAAGCTGTTGTCGGTAAGCGCAGTCGTGACTGGAGGCCACTTCGATCAATCACATACCACTCTTAACGAGGCTCAGTGTCTGGCGGCTTGTTGATGGCTTTGTCTGCTGATGCTGCATGCGAGACCGGCTTTCGAGGGTTCTCCATAGACTTTATCAAGACAACTTGTCGCTGGATCCCAGCTTGATTTGCCGATGCAGTTCGCAGTTACAAAGCTTAGCGATGGTGGCCGCTTTGCTGTGAGAATCATTCATTCGAAGCAGGCAAGCAGGCAGGCAAGTCGCTCGTGCACATCACATGTACGTTCGTACGTGCTTTAAACGGCGGAAGTATGCAACATACGGTGGGCAGAGCGGCCAGGGAAGCGGTGGACGAGATCATACTGGGTGACCTCGAAATGGATTGGAACGACCAAGGTCCTTCCATGAGGTACCAGAGACTTGGGGTCTCCAAGACTGAGAGCAACTCCTCAACCCAGGCAGATGCCACGGCCGACTCCATGACCTACACTCCCGTCTGTACTGTGGCACCACCGATCACCAGCAATGCCGCACGGCTGCATGCCACTGAGATTATACTTTCAACTGACTACCACCTTCTGCATTGTCCTCCTACTGTGCACGACCATCCGACAGGTCAACCACGTATTGGAGACAACGAGCGCAATGCTATGCCCAATCATTGCAAACCTCTGACTACGCTCAATCGCAGCATCCACTTTCGCATCCACGAAGGCTTCAGGGCAGACGACCTGGTATATTTCGAGCCGAAAACTCCTTGGACTGGCGGTGTACGAGGCGAACTTCTTACAAGGATGCTCACCAAAGGACGGAAGGCTTATCGCACATTACAAGCAGGAAGTGTACTAGGTGCTGCACGGTAAGGAGACTGGCAAGCTTTGGCGCCAGATCCTCCTCGGACGCGAACTGTTGGTATAGATTCCAGACTTGAAGTCATTCAACGCAAGCCAACCGCCCACGGCGATCACCAAAACTCGCTACACCACGTCCGTTTCGATGACCAAAAGCTTTCAATTGGTCCGGGTGATGGCCATTGTAAACGTCAAGCAACGCAGTGCAAACAGTTTATTGTCGCCCATGGTATCGGATCGTCCACAAGACCTCCAGCTGATGGAACATACGACGAGGCCGTTGACTACTGCGTGGAGCACCCAAGATGCGTAAAGCCAAACCTTTAACCCTTAAAAACTCTGTCCGTACGTATACAGCTCCGGCACTGCAAGGAAAGTATAAGGGGGCGAGATCCTGCTCAGAGCTACCGGGCACGATCACATGCAGACATGTGAACACAGGCTGTTGAATGCTCTCAAGCTCCAGGATTCGTGTAATGAAATACATGTATATCCGTTATGCCGCTGATGCAGAGCTTGCATAAGATAAAAGAACATTTCCTTCAAGAAAGTGAAGACGATCGAATTTGACGTTCGCACGTATACGTATCGTCCGTGCATCAGGAGTACCAGCTGGTGGAATAGAAATTGGCCAACGCCAGCATGAGCGGCACGTTTCGTCGCTATGTCGTTCGCGCCATCGCCAGTAGCTAGAGTCAGGCCCAAGATTCGTGCGCGAATGCCCTTCACGACTCCATTCTTGCAAAGGTGATGCCCGGCAAACTATGACGGAGTCCATGTCGGCGACGGGCACCGTGAAGACCATGTTTCAAAGGCCGTCCTGTAAGCGGCAGCGGGCTCCATTGGTCGCTCTGGGTACTTCGAGTGTTGCACGCCCCGAAGTGAGCGACGGTCGAGTTTTTCTATAGAAGGGCGTACATTCCCTGAACTTCAGCCTCTAATGTTGAAGCTGAGTCTGCCACCGAAGCTGTTGTTCGCCTCCTACATTCACTTCTGCGCCGCGTTCTCCGTCCGACGTCCATACTTCTGCGGAATTCCCGAGAATTCATCACTGCTACGTCGGCCTGTCGAAGTCTGGGGACGATGGCGCTGTCAGTACCTTTGCAGGTCAGCCGTCATCGCCCGTCAGGACAATGTAGCACGACCATCGTGCGCTTTCGCAGGCTGCTGTATGAGGTCGATGTGTCGAACTACAGCTCCGCCGCACCCCGAGCCCCACTTTAGCCGGAGTGTCCCGTTGGGGACTCGACATGGGTTCATAATCCACCAAACATCATGAAGAAATATATACGGCTTGAGGGCGGCCAGACAAGAGTCACGTGTCTGGTCGATTAGCTCAGGTCTGCCTCTGGGAGTGCAGCATCTAATGAGCGCCGGACTGATTTCCCTTCGCAGTTGGATAGAGCGTAGGTTGCTCCGGAACAGCATCAAAACTCCAGCGTCTGACAATGTCCCAGGTGGTGCTAATATCTTGACGTTAACGCCAAGGTCGCGGGTTGTGAGTTCGATCCTGAGCTTTGAACAACTACGATACTGATTGTGATGCAGCGACCCCCTCATTGACCATTCCTTTTGCCCTCTTGGTGCCTGCCACGGAGTCATAAGAGTAGCCTTTTGCGGTTGGATCGGGAGTAAGATCGTGAGAATTGGTCCAGAATTGGTGTAGCTACGTCCTGGTGAAGAAATGATGCTCTTCGCTCTGTGATTGTGAGACGCATGGACAGTGGGGGACATTTTTCGTCTCAACCCGAGTATAAGCAGTCGAGGGAGTGCCTCGCGCAAATACTGTGCAGCCAGATGACACGGGCAACGACAACTGTTGCCAGGCACTTTATGGTTTTGACAGCTCGGACTTATCATTGAAAGCTGGTAAGTACTCCGGGCTCTTCGGCGGGCGAGTAGTCGCCGTTGAGTAAGAGCATGGCATGCTCGAAGATACTGCTTGGGTGAGGGCGCGGAGGTGTGTTACTTCCGGTGCAGTACGTCCCCTGGAAGGACTACCAGGCGTACGGTACGGCAGAGAGTGGCCACGCGCGAACCTTGGACCAGGCTGGATTCAGGTCATTGAGGAGGTTAAAGAATCGAGATGCCAAGTTCATTGCCGTCCTTGAGACCACGGAATTCCGGCAAGTCTCGTATCGCGTGTCATTGAAGGTCGCGGCAGATCTGTAGAAGGCGCACCGATACGCACTAGAGCCAGCTAATTCAGTCCGCGCTCCGTGTGGACATGGTGTTGATGCCTCAATCAAAGGTCGAGAGTGGTCAGTACAGTACGAACACGAAGTTGCTACGTTTTAGCCGTGCTGCGACGGTTGGACCCTGCCGGCAAGCATCTCCGCAAGCGTGGCCCGTCTGTCTCGTGTCCTGCTTTTTGCGTCCTTTGGCGCTTGCTGTTGATGCCGCCCGGGCTGCTGCACGCACCTGATAATCTCCATCCCCCGGCAAGCTATTCTCCACACCCTACACCCGACCTTACCTATCGGTTGGCGACACTCTAATTAGTCTTTGATTAGACTTTGTGCATTGCGGTTGTGCATTGCGGCTCGAAGACCCCTAGTATCTCTGTTCGCTACGTGTCAGGGCCCTCACGAGGGAGGGGAGGGGAGGGTACGGGTTCGATGATATATCCGATACTACCTCCCCGAGGTGCGACGGCGACGTGTCATATAGTCGATGTTTACCTAGGCGGCACTGACACGTTTGGGTAGAGGTTCAATAGGGATTCGGTCAAAGGAGTTGGGGAGCGGAGAATAGCTTGCCGGGGAGTGGAGAATAGCAAGAGCGCTGCTGCAGCAGCATCTCTCCCGTGCCATCAACCACTTCCACTTGGCATCGCCGCGTCAACCGACTCTCACTCCCTGCGACACCTGCATTGCACGCCCACGCGTGGCGAAGCTCCCCGCTCTTTAATACGGCATCACTGTTCACCACGCCCTCTTTGCCACACCACCACCAACACCACCACCGCCGCCTCCACTGCTTCTCTGTCACTCCTTGCTTCAACGTCACTCGCTCGCCCAGCCATTGGCACTTGCAGCTTCTGTCCGTCCGCGTTGCACACATACACCGACCACTCCTTACCGCGGCGTTGTGAGCAGCGGGCAGTCATAACACCGCTCCAACAATTCAGCGCTCCGCGTTGAGGTCGGTTCTTCAGCTTTCGAGCACTGCCAGGCCATATACTAACCTCGTGCAGCTGTTCTCGTGCCGACATACGCCGAGCTGGTCAGCATGGAAGACATCGCCCAAACGCTGCAGAACTGGCTCATCTTTGCCTCCATCATCGGCGGAGTAGCATGGTACTACTATCAGCCCAAGGGGCGGACAGTGTCCAAGCCCGCTCAAGCCCCCAAAGAGATCAAGAAGGACGTTAAGCAAGCTGCGCGTAAGACCGAGAAGACCCAAACGTCGGATGTAGGCACCAGGTCTGCCGAAGAGCCACAGTTGCACGCAGATGCGGTCAAGGAAAACGCTGCCAAGCACAGCAACAAAAAGCGGAAGACAGCTGTCCAGCAGGGTCATGCACAAGCAGCTCCCGAAAGTACCGCGGATCCAAAGGACGATGAAGACGACATCGATATGAGTACCCGTCAGTTCGCGGTGAACATGCAAAAGGCTAGGCAGGGCATTCAAGTCAAGTCCACAAGCAACAAGGATACTCGTGTCAAGACTGTTAAGCCAAAGAGCCCGGCACACCCACCAGCGTTCTCTTCGGGGTCCTCGGACGCGGACGCGGACGAAGAGTGGCCGTCGACTCCAACTCACACACAGCCTGGCGGTATCGAGGACATGTTAGAGCCCGCTGCACCTGGGCCGTCTGCCCTTCGCATCACCGCCTCTGAAAAACCGAGCAGACAGAAGGCAGAAAAGCCGTCTAAGCAGCAGGAGGTGGAGACTAAGAAACAACGCCAGAACCGCAAGAAGACGGAGGAGGCCAGACTTGCACGAGAGGAGGCGGACCGAGAGCAAAGGGCCAAAATGGAGCAGCAGCGTCGCACTGCTCGCGAGTCCCGAGGAGAACCAGCCAGAAATGGCATTCCCATCAGTCCTGCACCGGTCTTAAACCCCTGGAAGGAACAGAATGCTGCACGCGAGGCTCAGATATCTGCCGTCAGCGACACCGGAGCTCCTACTCAGCTCTTGGACACTTTCGAGACGGAATCCAACAGTAGCTCTCACCAAGAGCCAAGTACAGCTGCCACCTCAGTCACCGACGCCACCCCGGAAGTGGCTACGGTCGTTGCCTCCGACGCGGCTTCGGACGCGATGCCTCGCTGGTCTGAAGGACCAGGCGAGGCTGAATACGCAAAAGCTATCGCGGAGAGTGAGCGAGACAGTGGTTGGAACCAGGTCAAGGTCAGCAAGAAGTCGAAGAAGGGTACTTCGCACAGCAACGCTAAAGGCGATGCCACTCCAACTGCTGCTCCGGCAGTCAACGGAAAGCAGAACAAACCAGCGGCGAGTTCCAGGACAACTATGTTCTCTGCACTGGCCGACAACGAAGCATAGGTGCGGTATCAGAATGTCAAAACGATAGACGCCTGGGATGGCACCACAGAGCTCGTACACGCCATTCCAATGCGGCCGGCACCACAGCACCCCCCTATTACGTCTATTCAGAAGATGCTCGTCCGTGCATCGGGCACCAGGAGTGGAGTGGCGATGATTGTGTGTTCCGCCCTGATAGTGCCTCAAGGCGTCGCCATGACGTATGGCTGTTTGGGAAGTTATGTGAGATGTTGGAGGAAGCAGAATTCGATGGAACTGTAGTAGTTGTTACCCAAAGTCGGTCTCACCGCCTTGTCTGGTGCTCAGGCTTGGACATAAACCGCGCAACAAGATGGTCAGACGGGTCAATGCGCTCGTTGTGTAGCCACGAGTAATGTTCGCGGCCCTCAAACAACGTCGGTGAACGAAATCACCTGCAGTCTCGTACTAGTCTCAACAGCGCTCGCGTCCGGCACATATGTTGAGCTGTAGTTCGCCACGGCTCGTGCACCTATTCGTATGATGCAAAGTGAGGTAAGCTTGGGAGCTATATTTGTACTTGCAATGACATAGGCTTTTCCGAACACTACACCTTGAGCCAGCACCAGAAGTGTTCTTGTGTCAAGAAGCCACGGGTCAAGTTTTCCTGCCCCTCGACTCTGCTTCAAAGGAGCTCGCATTGTGGTCTATGCTTGGCCAACAGCAAAGCACATCAAATACTTCTCACGCCACGAGTCGTTTGTTTCGGCGACGTGCTTTACTGCAGTATAATTTGCAGGGAATCTAAGCTTCCGAGAGGACAGCTGGCTGGGCTCACTGCGCTCCTTCGGCTTCCCCCACAATCGCCCTCACTACAACACTCCTGGATGTTGCACGATCGGCGCAGACGCGAACACTTCTCATGACAGCAGTCTTTTCCTCCTCTATATTCTTCGCACTACGACTTGCACAGGTTGGACTGCCACTGCCGTAAAGCATTGACGGCCGAATCTACCACGACGCTCCCTCACATAAGCCGCAGAGCAGTAAATCCTCGACCGACCACGACACCACTGACGCCAGCAGACAGCGTTCAAGGCCCGCTGGACAGTTGGCTGTGACCTCTCACCTACCGCCCACGCACGTCACGTCAAATCCGACCACGGATCCAACATGGCGCAAATCAGAGGCACAGCAGGTTATCACCTCGGCAATCAACAGAACATGTCATCCTTTGGCGGGCAGACGAGCTCGTCCGCAACGAACGACCCGTCGCCGCTCGACCAGATCCGAGCACAGACGAGCAAGATTGAGGATCTCCTAGACACATACTCGGACCCGGTCAAGCCGTACCTGCCCATGATCGGGAGGTTCTTGATCGTAGTCACCTTCCTGGAAGATGCCCTTCGAATCTTGACACAGTGGGGAGACCAGTTGGAGTATCTTTACCAGTACAGACACAGTGAGTAGCACTGGCGAAGCCGTGTTGCCATTCTGTGGCCTCGGCAAGATGGTGACGGATAACATACTAACATGCGTGGGATAGTGCCATGGGGTATCAACCACGTCTTCTTACTCGTCAATGTGGTCGCCATGACTGCCAGCAGTGTACTGGTCATTGCCCGCAAACACAGTGAATACGCTGTGGGTGGCTTGATCGGTGTTGTTATCACCCAAGCGCTCGGATACGGCCTCATCTTCGACCTCAACTTCTTCCTCCGCAATCTGTCTGTCATGGGCGGGCTTGTCATGGTCTTGTCCGACAGCTGGGTCCGGAAGAAGTTCGCACCGGCAGGACTCCCACAGCTTGACGAAAAGGATCGCAAGATGTACTTCCAATTGGCAGGTCGCATCTTGCTCATCTTCTTGTTCATTGGCTTTGTCTTCGCAGGCGAGTGGAGCTTCGGGCGTGTGATCGTCATTCTGATCGGCGCAGTGGCATGCATCATGGTTGCAGTGGGCTTCAAGGCAAAATGGAGTGCCATTGTGCTGGTCATGATCTTGAGCATCTTCAACATCCTAGTCAACAACTTCTGGACTCTGCACCCTCACCACCCGCACAAGGACTTCGCCAAGTATGACTTCTTCCAGATTCTCTCGATCGTCGGCGGGCTTCTGCTATTGGTGAATATGGGACCCGGGCAGGTCAGTTTCGATGAGAAGAAGAAGGTGTACTAGAGGCCACGGTCTTATTTTGAATGCACGAGAGAAGGCGGAATGCGAAGGCTACGGAGGATACGGGGAGGGACTGTGGAGAAGCGACTAGGACCGCGCAGCACTTGCGAGGGATCCGATGTCGAGCTCCTGCATTCAATGTAACGCACCTAAGACGATAGACGACCAAAAACATGTATGCGCAGTGCACAGGTGCACACTAGTCTATTGCGCCTCCTCCATGCGTCGTACACATCATGCAGCCATGGTCTTGTCGCCCGAAACACGTGACATGAGGCGACATGCAGGGATCAATGTAGCCTTCACGTATACTGTAGCGTGTAGCGTGTAGCATGGCGCCTCACGTGTAAACTGACTTCGGCTGCGCGTTGGTTGGTTGTCGAGGCAGGAAGAGCTACCTCACATATTCCAAGCAACACCTTCGTTTCTTCACACACCAACTTGACGCACCACATCATTCATACTCGGACGATATCATCATGGCTGATTCGCCGCCATCGTCGGACCTCAGCGACCCACCGTCCGCCGAATCGGACAATGAGGAACAGCTCAGCACCGCGGTGCCTTCATCGCGACCGAGCATCGACATTTCCCATGCCGACATAGAGCATCTTGCACCGCCAGCGAAGCGCAGAAAGATGGGCCCGTCATCACTCGGTCTCGACCGCGCGCCGTCATCGCAGCCGGAGCAGGACGACGATAACGAGAGCATTTCCTCGGATGGCTGGAGCAGTGCGCCGGGATCACCGAACGACGATGAATACAATCTGCGCGATCAGGCGCAGACGCAATGTCTGTGGCGGGACTGCGAGTTTGGACTGGCTGACAACAACGACGAGCTAGTGCGCCATGTGCAGGGCACCCATTGCGCGACGGGCGGTCCCAAGAAGACCAAGTACGTCTGCGAATGGGGCGAGTGCCAGCGTAAGACGAGCAATCACCCCAGCGGCTATGCCCTGAAGGCGCACATGCGGAGCCATACTAAAGAGAAGCCATATTACTGCGCGCTTCCAGGTAAGACACCCACCAGCCACGAGTCAGCTAGCAAGCGCTGCTAACAATCTACCAGAATGCGATAAGGCGTTCACGAGATCCGACGCATTGGCCAAGCATATGCGAACTGTGCACGAGCCTGAGGCAGCCAAGGGAGGCGCAGGATACGCCCACGAGCCAACTCCAACCGGTAAGAAGAGCCTCAAGCTGAAGTTGAACGGCAGCATCACGAGTAAGGCTCCTGTCGACATGGGTCCCACACACGACGAAGATGGCAACGAGGTCGATCCCTCTCCGCCCAACGACAACATCACATACATGCCTGCCCACCACCCCATAACTGGCCAGCCAGGCTTCATGATCCACTATCCGCCAGACATACACTTTACAGCGTGGGAAAGCAGCATTGCGGCTGATCAGCTTATGAGACTGCTTCGGCGACAGCTACATTGGGCGCAGAAAGAGGCAGAAGATCTCAAACAACAGGTAAATGAATTGGAGGCGCAGAAACGAGAAGAGTGGACTTTGAAGGAGATTGTGCTCGAGGGCGTACTAGAACAGGAGCTTGCGCAAGCCGAGCGAGAGGATATATTGCAAAGCGTTGACCAACGAGTGAGAGACGCAATGGAGTGCGATATCGAGCCCGCCAAGCGGTTACCATGGTCCGGAGGAGAACCGCACTGGCGTAAGCCGAAGCCTCTGCCCCTTCAGCGAGATGCTGGAGTTGATGTGAGCACTCCGGATCCCACGGGTCTACATCATAGTCCGTCGCCTCCGCCAACAGGCATGTCCGGTGGCTTTGACGGTGAAGCAGACCCCTACGATAATTACTTGAAGGGAACAATGGCAGCTTACGAGGAGCGGGAGAGAATGCGCAGCATGCAGAACACCCCGGCCAAAGCGACCCACGACCAGCAGCAAGCAGCTGAAGCTGATGCCGTTGGGGCCTTGATCGGTATGAGTAACGGACAGCAGTCATGAATTAAGCCATTTTTGCAGTGCTGCACAGCAGTATTGTATTCACCCAATCCGACGTGCATAGGCCTCGCACGACTTCATGGATACATGGGAAGAGAGCTGACCTTGATGGCCAAAGCTGCATGAGGTCCACCAATGAGCACGAGCTTATATCACGCGCAAAGTATGACATTTTGCTTCTTACAGCACGTACGGTACCTCTCTAGCTACCGTCTGCCGATAACCTTTCGCACTCACGCCGTCGTGCCACGGAGTATGTGCTTCTTCACGGGATAAGGATTGCGCGGCCTCTGACCTTTCCTGCGCTCAAGTCATCAATAGCTTTCTGGAAATCCTCGAGCTTGTACTGAGTCGTGTGCAGCTTGACTTTGCCTTGCGCTGCCAGGATCATCAGCTCGACCAGATCATTATAGCTTCCAACCAGGTTGCCGATGAAGTTGATCTCTGTGGAGATGATGTCAATGGTTGGAATATCTGGCAGGACGTCAAGGTTAGCAGACACTGCAAACGATATGAAGTTATGCTTACTTATATTCTCTCCATAGCCCACCTAAAGACAAGGTATGTGAGCATACGCGTCTCAAAAATTAGGAGCCTAACGTTACTCACCACGTAGTAATTTCCTGCACGCCTCAGCATCTTGACACCCGTGCTAGTGGAGCCGCCTTCTGCTACAAAATCGATGACAGCCTCGCCACCTTTGCCTCCGGTCAATTCAAGCACTTTATTCACGAAACTGCCATCGTCGGTAGCTTGGATTGTGTGGTCAGCGCCGATCTTCTTTGCAAGAGCCAGGGCATCCTGTGGTAAGCCGTGTTAGTTTCGGGACGACACTTGAGGGGTGAGAGACCCGCGCCCCGGGGTCATGTCTCAGGCATGGCGGAATGGCTCCTGAACATGGCCTTGCTTACCGGATTGCGGTCAATGACGATCAATGTTGCACCTGAAATGGCCGCCATGACCTGGATCCCGATGTGACCAAGACCACCAGCGCCGATGATGACACAGTTGTCGCCAGGACGGAGTGACTTAGCAGCCTTGGCCGCCACATGATGAGCCGTGAGCCCGGCGTCTGCCAGGGCTGCAACGTCTGCTGGCTTCAACTTCGGGTCGAGTTTGATGACCGATCTGGCTGTGGTCTTCATGTACTCTGCGTAGCCGCCGTCGACATTGATTCCTGGGAAGGTGCTGTTTTCGCAGTGCACATCATCACCGAATCGACCTTTTGAAGGAATGGCTATCAGCAAGTCACAATCGATGCATCTCGCCCTCCAACAACGTACAAGCACGACAGAGGCCGCAGGTGGCCAAGGGATGCAGAATCACGGCGTCGCCGACCTCTAGGCCTGTGACGCCATCACCTAACGCGTGAATCCAGCCTGCGTTCTCGTGCCCAATCGTGTATGGGAGTTTGACACCGGCCTTCTCTTCCCATTGGCCTTCAAGGATGTGAATGTCGGTTCTGGGAATAGTCAGCGCCGATATGGAGCTCAGGATCGATCAGCAGACTTACCTGCAAACACCAGCGGCCCCGATTTTAACGATAACATCGAGTGGCGATTCGACCTTCGGTTCTGGTGCTTCGTCAAGCTGAAGATTTTGGTGGTAACCCACGACTCTTACGACCTTCATGGCTCTTGCCGATGGAGTCTTGGCGGATTCGTGGCTTCTGTTTTGGTTTGCTCCCTCCTGCTTGCTTCAGGCCTTGTCTATACCTTGCACCACGTTCGAGATACGATATTTATACGTTACCGCTCAAAGTGAGGGACTAGCATGAGATCATTGGCGCACAGCGACATCCGGTTCCACCTAGGCGTCTTGTGCTCCTACGCGCGGGGTCTAGATCCAGAAGTGCAGAGCTCGTTCCCCTCGCCCGCAAGAAGAAACAGCAACATCGGAAAACTTCATCTCGAAAGTTACTGCCATATTGAGTCGTAGCGACAGAGCTGCGTGCCGTCGTAAACTTCGTTCTCTATGAGAGACAGCAATCATGGACTGCGGATGCGCTAACACGTCGCGAAGAGCATCGTACTCGACGTGGGGATCATGCGCAACCGTGAAGGACACACCAGGAACGCTGCTTCGTCGACGAGTAAGACGATCGAGGAAGAACAAAGCAGCAAACACATCTGCAACAGCTCGCACGCCACTTGACGGGCGCTGAAGCAGAAGCTATGGTGTCTCAGGGCGACGAGGAATGGACTTAGCTGATTCGCCACATCATGACTTGCATTTATCGTCCGCTTCTCTGTCGTCAAGCGGCGATGGATTCCCAAACCGAATGCCAATCCTCTACGGGCCTACGGAGAATGCTGCTCGTATAGAAGCTGGTGATATGACAGTTAAAGCAGCGCGTCATGCCACCATAGCCATGGTTCTTCGAATGCAGGTGATGACATTTCTCGTCAAGCTTGGCCAGTATTCACTGCCAAAGAGAAAGTACTAGTCAACACCCAGGTCAAGCATGAGTTTCTGCCGGATCGGAAGCCTTCCACAATGACCTTGCTGGCACTATTTAAATTACCATGGATACATTCGAAGTGAACGCGTTGACAATAGCAGTATTGGTAAAACACCTTGCCATTCATGGCTTCGAATGTGAAGTCGGGTCTGTGCGCCACACAACACAAGACAACCTGGAAAGGCGAAGGATCGTTCGAGGTCAAGACAAGACTAAGAAACTCCCATCAGAGTCCAAAGCTCACAAACCTCGAAGTCCAGCTTCAGACCTCTTCCTTCGTCTAAACAGAACACATCGAATTGCACGACCATACCGGCCACCACAAGATCGAGTACGAGGCGTGCTCTCGCCGGCATCACGCCTACCGGGTGAGCCCAATCAACTCAACCGAGGCCCAGCGCCACTATGTTCACATGCGCGAGCTGCTGAGACAAAGAGTCCGTAATCGTACTCGTTGGCGGCGATTCACTATGCGAGGGATACTCCACGCATGGCATCAAAATTCAGTTTCACGAGGCTTTCCTCGAAGGTGGCCTGTAAAGTACAGTTTCGAGAGCCTCAAAATCCAAGACTACGAGCGCTTCTTCTCTCAAGACTTTCGCGACGGTTTTTCGCGGAAGCAGGAAAAGTACAAGACCCCGATGCAGGAGCGACTCTATTGCACTCGAGTCATCTTCGTTATTCCAGCAGATCACGACTTCGTCATCGGCTCTTCGACTGCAGCTTCCAAGCAGGCGTGTGGTACGTTCCTCGGCAGCAAGCGTAGTTGTCTGTCAGATGTCGCCTTCTGCCACGGGTGCACTGGCTCGGTCTGTTCGGAGTGCTCCGAACCCCTCAACGGGGCCAAGATGCACGAGTGCGAGGAGGCAGATCAAGGAGTCGATCCATTCAGGGAGATAACACGAGGCGTGGACTATCAGATCTGCCCGAATGCGTCATGTAAGATGAAAATGATGCTTTGGGATGGGTGCAACTCGATTGTCTGCCAATACTGCCGTACACAGCTGTGCTTCATCTGCGGAGAAAAGCCAGCGGCCGACCATTTCGGCGTTGGCAAGTGTCCTCGCTTCGGCAAGAACGGTGACTCTAGAGCAAGCCACGATGTGGTCGACATCATTGATAGATTCCCACCACTCGAGCTACCACTTGAGCTTCCCCGGTCGCTTTAGAAGAATGCTTCGTCGATGCGCTCGTCACGTAACCTGAAGACATCCATGAGGGCATCTTCGCGCTACCTGAGCCTGGCCACCCTGCGGTGGATCCAACGCACGACATCACGCACATCTCGACCGCACAGCTACAAGGATTCCGTACGACCTTGGGTGCTCCACGTCGTTCGTTTCGTGGATCTCGCCGCTTCCAAGACCAGGACAGATCGATCACTACTGCAGCGGCACGCATTAGTGAGGAGGGACTCCAGCTGTTCCCAGGTCTGGTCACCGTTCTCGCCGGCTACAGGCAGGTCTGCGCCGATGCTCTCACGGAGGATTTGATGAGCGATACCATTCGTCAGATCCATGAAATGGCAGATGAGCAAGTATAGCGATGGGGAGAAGAAACTGCTTGGCAACATATACTGCATCTCGCATGGACTTGGGACTTTCGAGCATGGTGGGCTATCATAGGCAGCGAAACAATGTACATTAGACGTACTGTATCAGTTTTGCAGAATGCGTTGCCGAGTCCATCTCCTCAATTGCGCTCAACACGACCGTAGCGTATAGCTGTGCTATACATGTTGCTACAAAGGATCCGACGCGGACTCGAGGGCCACAATGCTGGAGCCGACGATGTTTTGTATCGTCCGCTCGCAATGCCTCGAAAACTCGCAAGCTAGCTCGTCGGCTGCTTGCTCACGTAGCCGGAAGGATTGTCTTTATATAGTTCCGACGAACATCAAGTTTGTCAGACGCTTGAGCTTTTCTTCCCAGCTTAGTAGAAAAACTGCATCAATCGTAGTTATGAGGATTATAGTTAATTTAGTTCTTATTTTCTTTAGCCTAGGTTTAGGCAATATATGTTTTACGATTATAGTACAATGACTCCCATGGATAATGTTCCTCTTTTACTACAAATGCTGACCTATAACACCCTACCATTGGTGTGCGATCACAAGCTCGACATCCATATTGAGTTTGGCGCGGCAACGGCCGGCTGAGCGACCCGGTCGGATGCGAATCACGGTCGTGCACAGGGTCCAGTAGTTGCGACAGCTCATCACGCGCACAGCACCACGCCTGTGCTTGAGAATGTTGCGCAGGATATAGTCTGTCAGCGAGCAGCGATTCACCAAAGGCAATCTGTGCCGCGACCGTCTATCCTGCCGAACGACACGACACGCAACGAGACGACGAATCCATCAACGCTTGAGCCTGCCCGCTTCCGATCCAGCCGTCACTTTTCACGTCCATAATAGAAGGCAGGAAGGAAAAGCAGCATGAGATGTACATACGATCGCTCTGAATGCAACCACTCAACCCATACTTGCGTGCCTTCTTCCGAAGCGCGCTGCCTGCGCAATGTCAGCCGATAAGCCATCACGTTCTACTGGTGCCCACCACCGATATCCTGCTCAACTCCAAAGACCGCGAGTCGAACTCGTCTTATGCTGACCTTGCGGGCACCGAAGAGTTCCTGGCCAGTCATGTACTGCGCGTTCCTGGCGGAGGACTTCCATCCTCAGGCGCTGGCAAGGACGGCAGCAATGCGCGGGAGAACAAGAGCAAGGCGAAGCAGTTTTCCACCATCAACGGCAGGACCGTCGTGGTCAAGGACTCCTTCGTTTACAGCAACAAGGGCTTCAGAACGTTGAACCAGGCCCAACTACTCAGCGATACAATCTACTACCCGGATCTGCCTGATGGGCAGCAATGGCTCGTCTACTACATCTCGCGGCCTCTGATGGGCATACATCAACCAACGCCGATCGTTCCTGCTATCATCACGGACGAACCAAGCAGGGAGAGGAAGAAGTTGCTCGCCGAAGCTTCTGCAGACGCAGTAACAGGCCCGAGCGTTTTGCCAAAGAAGAAGGACATCAAAACGTTTGGCGAGCTTATGATACAGTTTCCGATGATCTCGAGGCAGATGCAGACTGGTCTAGAGAAGATTATCCGTGAGTTTGTCGCAATCAATGACAAGCCGCTCCCGAAGCCGAAATCGAGAAGATCATCAGTCAGCTCACAGCTCTCCGGACCATCGATCAGTAACTCTGTCTCGACAATCAAATCATCGCTGTCTGGAAGCAGTACTGTTCATCCCACATCCCTCGAGCTCGAGCCTGCGGAGGAGTCTATGAGGACTTCTTTGGAAACGGCCGTCGTTGCTGCTATCGACCTCTTCCAAGGCGTAGACAAGCAGCAATTGTCCTTACTGGGTGCCAACACTGAGCTGACTGGACCGGTCGTTGAGCGCATGATTGAGCGTTATATAACCGAACAGGTGCACGACCAGAACCTGTTTCCTAGAGTGTGCGCGATCCGTCGACCAGATGATAGCGACCTGGAGCACAAGATCCGCAAGATGGCCGACGTCGATATTGCGCAGGTCGGGATACCTGTGGAAGATGGCATGAAGGGAAAGCGAATGCTTGCCTCCCGCCTCAACAAGGGCATCGAAGCTTTCAAGAGGATGGGTGTCGCCAGCAGTCCGCAAGAGATGCTGGACATTCTGTTGGTCACGCAGAAGGCCATCACCGCGTCTGATCCTCGCCAAGCATCTGGAGAGGGAGAGTCGCAAGGAGCGTCACCAATCACCATCAACGCGGACGTGTTAGTCTCCATGCTGTTGATTGTTGTGATACGCAGCGGTGTTCGACACCTCCACGCAAGGCTTCTCTACATGCGTTACTTCATCTTCATCGACGAAGTGGAAAGTGGTGAGCAAGGATATGCTCTTGCGACGATGGAGGCTGTGTTGGCACATCTTTCGAGTGGATCATCGGCATTGCGGAAAGCCAGTAAGCGCAACAGACTGCTGTGGCAGGCTGTGAAGACTGGCGACACACATGCCCTGAAGGCTATTCTCAAGCCGGAGTCCCTTGCCGGGCCAAGATCTTCGGCCTCATCCCTACGCGAACTGGAGCCACAATCTTCGGACGAAGAGGACATCTCGGACTTGTCATCGCGCGACGACTCCATGCTTGATCAACGAGATGATCAAGACGCGCGCTCGACGCAAGATTTTGCAGCTCTGCATGGATCTCTCGAACACGTGTTCCCTTTCCAACGGCCGCCAACTCCGCCTCCGGAACCTGCGGACGGTAAGGTCAAGAAACGCGTTTCCATGGCGTCGCTCCCCCGAAGTCAATCAGCATCATCTGGGTACTCATCGAGGTCACATTCGCGCCATAAGAGCATCGACTCTGATATGGGCCAGAGCCTTGGGGGCGATCTGTCCAGAGAGAGACTTGCACAAACGCAAGACGCAGATGGGAATTCGGTATTAATGATGGCTGTAGACGCTGGCAAGCAGGAGGCGCTTCGCTTCTTGCTCAGTCTGCCGGCCCACTTCCGGGCAGATTTCGTCCTCGAAGATGTCAACAACAATGGAGCCACAATCTTGACTGCAGCTGTGCAATCTGGAGACCGTGCAGTCACTGATGAGTTGATCGCCTACCTGGAGAAGCATGCGTCTGACGAAGAGCTCAGCCAATACTTCCGAATACAAGACAACAAGGGTCGCTGTTTTGCGCATTATACGTTCCATCAACCGCATCTCATACGAAGATTCGGTAGGAAGCTTCCTTGGAGGCTAAAAGATAAGAACGGTCAGACGCCGTTGCTTGCGCTATGCAGATCCTACGACCATGAACAATATCATGTCATGGTTGAAGAAGCTTTGGCATTTTGCACTGACACACAAGAAGACGGGAAGCCATTACACGTGGACGATCACGTGGACGCGAAAGGCAACACACTCCTCCATGTGGTCAACGACATGCAGCTCGTACTACGCATGCTGAGACACTGTGACTCGGACGTGAACGCGGCGAATGATAAACGCTTCACTCCTCTCATGATGGGAAGCAAGTACGGCCGTATCGATTTGGTGAGAGCACTGTTTGGCGACCCTAGGGTGGACATGACCTTGAAAGATCTTCGGGGGCTGACCGCGGTCGAGCTCGCAAAGGACGACGAAATGAGAAACCGCATAGATGATCTGGTATTACTGTCCACGCCTCCTAACAGCGATGGCCGTACTACAACCATTGCACGCTCGTTCTTTGTGGAAGACTGCACCATTCGCCTCGTCCTAAAATCTGGAGCACCAAATAGAAATGGGACGATTACTGTCACCACTTGCCGAAGATCAGTGGCTGACTTCGAGAAATTGGCCAAATGGTTGGCCATTGATTGCCCAGCAAGCTGGCTTCCTGCGCATTTCAATCTGCCATCGCCTTTCCTGATACCATCGAAACCTTCGCGAGCAGTCTTGCGGGATGTACAGGTCAGGCTCGATACCTTCTTCCGCAGTCTCCTGACACACGGTACATTTTCTACGCACGAGCTTGTTTGGGAATTCTTTCTGGTGCCTGAACTGGACGCCGATATGCTGAACGAGCGGAGCAAGCGCAAGGCCGAGAGTCGGGTAGAGAACGTGAAAGACGACTACGAGCCAGCCACGGATACCCAAGAGGTAGAGAAATTTGCTGCCTTTTCCCGGGAGCAGGTACGAGGTGTTACACAGGCTGTCAAGAAAGTCATCCGCGTTACCAATCGGCAAAGAATGATGCACAACGAATACTTCGAAGCAGCGATGCTAACATCGAGCGCTGTTTCAACATTGCATTTCCTCCCTCCGCAGTACCTCACAGCGTATGAGCGCTTCACAAAGTCGCTGGCCCAAAGCGAGGCTTCGCCGCTAGCGGGCCTGTACTATACTCTCCAATCTATCCAGTCTACAAGTACTGCAATGCAGGTTGCCACAGAACGCCCAGCGTACCTCATTGGCAGCATGGCACAAGCACAACGTATGATCGACAAGAGCAAAAACTCAATCTCCCGCTCAAACCGGTGGACGCCGAACATAGGCTTCTTCGAGGATGCTAAGAAAGCTGTTGCGCTCGACGCCTGGGACAGAGCAGCAAAGGCTCGAGGGGAGCTCGAGACGCTCGGCTGCGAGTTGAGGTATACGCAGCAGACGATTGCGGGGGAGTTGGCGGTCTGGCAGGATCAGCATGTGAAGGACGGCCGTACGATGCTTAGGAAGCTAGCGAAGGAAAGCATCGTGAAGGAAATGGCGAGAATGGAATCAATGAGGCGAAGTTTGCGCGAGATCACCAAGCATCGCCACGAGGCCCGGCTCGAGGTATCATGAACTGAGGGTTTGTAGTAACGGAGGAGACGGTAGTCTATGCTGTCACTCAGCTCCTTGAGCTCCGGAAACGACATTCCAAGCCAACATCTTGTGCATGTGATGGCTTACGTCTACTCTCGCTTCACTGTCCGTAATGCATGATGACGTAGCTGTGGGATTTGTTCATCCCTGTCAGCCACATTTGTGGGAAACATTCACAGAACAAACACCTGTAACTATCTGACTACAAGCAGTAGACGCCTTGGAAGCGAATTAAGATGGATGTACGCGAATCTCCAGGTCCATACTTTACAACGCACAAGCTCAACAGTCACAACAGGTCTTCCGCGCATACACTCTAGCTACCTCGGCATACCTAGCTCTACAATCGCTGCCTCTCATCCTGTCACCCAGGCTCCTCGTCTCTCTACTCGTGAGC
Organism: Dothistroma septosporum; assembly: GCA_002236755.2. NCBI lineage: Eukaryota > Fungi > Ascomycota > Dothideomycetes > Mycosphaerellales > Mycosphaerellaceae > Dothistroma > Dothistroma septosporum. The sequence goes on from NBZP02000054.1 coordinate 3,167,239, forward strand.
GAACCACGCACAGCCACTGATCTCGAATCCTACCTCTCACGAACCCTCGGTTTCGCGCTCCTTACGCTTGCCGTCATCTGCATCCTCCTCACGGGCTTCCTGCCAGTGTCCTCGCAGGTCGCAGCAGCGCAGGAGGAAGACAGTGATGGAAGCATCAAGGATCCTTATGCGTATCCGACCTTGATCGCTACGACGACGTACCATGCGACCAGTGCGTTCTACCTCTACACGAAGGTGGCCTACGGCTTCACCTTTGGGTTCGGTGTTGGATTGGTTGCCAGTGCCGGGCTGTTCTGTGTTGGAGTTTGGGTGTTGTTGTTTGGGAGCGAGAAGGGTCGAATTAGTAGGAGGACGGGCGCTGACAAGAGGACAAGTAACTTCCCGTTCGAGAATAAGGAGAGTGCGAGGGAGAAGAAGAAGGACAGCAAGAGGAAGAGCATGTCGAGCAAGTCGAGGTGAAGAGAATGCAGACGGGGGTTCGAGCATCATGCTTGGTGCCTAGGATATCGAAGTCCGGCTCGGCTGCGAGACGGTAGAGCCTGGTCCGGCTACAACATGGCCTGAACTGTAGCATGGAGTCGCATCCAGTCGCACGGGTCGAGAACACCCGGCCGCGATGTTATCAGCACGCGAGGTATACAGACAGCCAGCACTTCATCATCTCCTGACATGTCATCGCTGCGAGCCATCCAGAAGCACGGGCATTGCAACGTAGAGGACAACATCACCGCCACACGTCGATCTACAGTGGTTCGCGGCGCAGGAAAAGTCCTCGCGATCAAGTATGCCGTGAGCTGTGACATGTTCCCATTCACAATCGCACCATCTCAACTTGAGGAAGCGAACGCGGAAGATGGATCGTTTGTGCACGCAAGTGCCATTCTCCGGTAAGGTCAATCAACGAGCCCAGAGTGTCACGAGGTCGACACAACGGAGAGCGACGATCTAGGCGTGCTACTGGAGGAGAAGGAAGAAATTGACAGGTTCATTCGGAGCAGCACAGGACGCGATACGAAGCACCCGCGCGAAGCACCAACACGGTCTCCAGACGGGTCCGTTGGACTCGGTATTCAGCTTCAGCAATTTACCCGGTAGGGCTGATGCACTTTGTGATGGGGCATCGTGAGTCGTGAACGCCGGCGCCAGACCGAGCGGCGAAGCGACAGCACTAGCGAAGGTGAGCCGCGACGCCGACACGATGTCTGCTGCTAGTGGATCAGTAGTCACCAGGTGGTGTTTTTCCAGATCTTCAGCCTCCTGGCGAGCGGGTCGTGTTCCGAAGTTGGCGCATGTGATCCATGTTCGCGGTCGTTTCAACGTGGAGCATGGGACGTCACGCGGTGAGAGGCCGCGAGGGAGCTCTGGCTTTCTTTTCAAACACCTTTCCTCGTCTTCCACCGACCTCCGCCAACACACCGACACAAGAGCGAGACCATCAATTCGCACCTACCTGTCCACTTTTCTGTGCTGTACTGTACTGTACTTTGCTGTGCTGTGCTGTACTACACTGTGCTGTGCTGTACTGTGCTGTGCTGTACTGTGCTGTGCTTCTTCGTTATCGCTGTCGGCTCATTGTCGCGCTGCCCACTGGCAAATTAGCAAGCGGACAGGCAGACAGGCAGGCAGACAGACAGACAGACAGACAGACAGGCAGGCAGGCAGGCAGGCATCTTCGGTGCTCGCACTGTGCGGAAAGGGGTGCCTGACCACGCCAGCCGCCGTCGCACTGACGGCGAGCCCGCAATAACGAGCCACCCACTTGTGCGTCTTGGGCGTGCTATCGTAGCCGGTCAAGGTCTGTGGATCCCTGATAGTCACCAAGGCACAGTAGATGCGAAATCTTTGCCAATGGCTCTGTTTGCGCCCACGCTGACGACGTCGGCCTGCGTCGCTGACAACTTGTGCCTTTAAAGTCCGCGACTGCTGGCCGTCGCGAGAGTGCTCCTGCTTCCTCTTATCTTCTTCCTGTGCTTCATCTCGAGTCGTGGCGCATTGCCTCCTGTTTCTTTCCTGCAAAAGCACTCAACCTTCGCAATCCGAATTCGTCGCCAACCGCACCATCCATTAGAACGACCTATATCTCTAGCAACCGCCAGCTAGCAAAGCTCGACTCTAGTATCTCCCCGACGGCTTGTCCTGCCAGGGGAACCCCATAATCACACACTACACAATGTTCGCTCGAAGTGTTCTCCGGCTCGGCCAGCGTGCTGCACGAACGGCCACGTTCGCGCCACTCACAGCTCGCGCGACCTTTACATCGTCCTCGAGGACAAATGTCCCAGAAGTACCGGTCGTCAGCTATCGAAGCGGCGAGCGGAGTGAGGAGCAGCTTCGTTTTGAGGCTGCGAAGAATGCTGGCCCTGTGTCTTCTCCTGTCGCCGATGTTGAGAAGCATGCCATCCCACTCAAGCCGGAGATCCAGGCGAAGCTCACACCGACGTTGCAGAACTTCACGCTTCCCGGGAAGGTTGCAGTGGTCACTGGGTATGTTGTCGACGTCAAGCCGAAGTGTGCGTTGGCTGACTTTGAAACAGTGGTGGCCGTGGCCTTGGCTTCAACATGGCACAGGCACTCGCAGAAGTGGGTGTCCGTGGGATTGCAATCATGGATGTGCAGCAAGAGCTTGGAGATAAGGCAGCGCGTGAGCTTGGTGAGCAGACCGGCATCGACGTTCGCTTCTACCGGATCGATGTGCGAGACGGTCAGGCCATGGGCCAAGTGATTCAGGATGTCGTCGATCACTTTGGCAGGCTGGACGTTCTCATCAACGCCGCAGGCATCGCCGAGTGAGCTTTCTTGACATCATTCTGCGTATATATTCACTAACGGAGGCATAGCTCCAACATCAAAGCCGAGACCTACGACCACGACAAGTTCCGCCGCCTCTTAGACATCAACATCACCGGCACATTCATTGTCGCACAAGCCGTGGCACAGCAGATGATGGCTCTCGGAAACGGCGGAAGCATCATCAACATTGCCTCGATGTCCGGTTCAGTCGTCAATTACCCACAAGAGCAATCGTGCTACAACGCCAGCAAGGCCGCTGTGATTCAGCTCACCAAGTCTCTCGCCACCGAGTGGTCGCGACACGGCATCAGAGTCAACTCCATCAGCCCAGGATACATGGACACCGCTCTCAATCGAGTCCCGGCGCTCGAGGCACAAAAGAAGATCTGGATCGACCACACACCTCAAAAGCGTCTGGGGTCCGTCGACGACTTGAACAATTTGGCCGTCTACTTGGCAAGTGATGGCTCTGCTTTCATGACCGGCAACGACTGTCTCATCGACGGTGGCTACACCTTGTGGTAGACCGTGGTCGCTGTACTGTTTTAAGCATGGCGTCTGGATACTGTATTGGATCTCCGAAAGTTCGGGAATTAATTCTGGGGCCGTGCGGTTTTTGACACCTTTGTATGCATGAAGCCAGGATGGCACATGATTAGACCTATAGAGACAGATCACGATCTAGAAGACAGCAAGTGTAACACAATAGCAGAAGGATTCGTTCAGGCGACCTTATCGATCCTTCTAATTGACTGGGCACATCTTTGTTTGCGTTCTTGTACGCTACACCGACCCGCAATCCGACTCAAGCAAGGCATGGAACACGCGGCGGCACTCAACAATGTGAGACCTACCTCTGGCGCTGTTGCCAGTCACTGGACCGCTCGCAATGTCGCGCTGCGCGGTCATTCGTTGCTCGTCATCCAATTCTGGGCCATGGGGATCGCGATAACATACTGCCCACTCTTAGCACTGCACCCATCGAGACGCCGCAGTCGACAATATACACCTGCGCGAGCAGCGAGCATGCTCATCGTATTGCCACTCCTGGCGTGTGCGGCTACAGCGTTGAGGTCGGCACCCTTTCCACAGAACTATGGTGATTACACAGTATCGCGGATTCCAAGGCAACGGCAAAAGGCTCAGCCCAGCGAGCTGAAGATCACGGAGAATGTTGTTGAGCTTACAAGGGCACGTTCGGGGAGATCCCTTAGCTCTACGATTGTCCACTCGATGAGGCAGTTTGGGAGGTCGCGAGTTTCGAGGGTTGCTGTGAGTATTGGCTGGCATGACGGAGTGGAGCGTGAATGCTGACGAGCGGTGGGTCGCAGAACGGTACGACCGCGATCGATGCAGTTGCAGGTGGCCAGGTCTTCTCTGCCAGCGTTGTGGTCGGCGGAGGACAAGAATTCTCGGTGGTGATCGATACTGGTAGTAGCGATCCGTGGTTAGTCACGACGGACTTCATCTGCCGCGATGTTGTCGGTCATACGGTCCAAGAGCAATCCTACTGTGGCTTCGGCGAGATGTATGATCCATCAAGATCTTTGACATATCAGCCGATCTCCGACTTGAATTTCAACATCACCTATGCGGACGGGGAGTACCTGACGGGTGATCTGGCCTACGAGACCTTCACCATGGCTGGAATCGAGGTGCAAAATCAACAGTTTGGTGTCGTTGACCGCGCCGCTTGGTTCGGCGACCATACAACGGCAGGTCTTGTAGGGTTCGCATATCGCTCTCTCGTCTCAGCGTACGCCGGTACGGATCTATCAACGGATTCGCCGAGCACCAGATGTCTGTACAACCCTCTCTTCGTCAACATGTTCGAGAACGAAAACATTGCGCCGGTTTTCAGCATGGCGATCGATCGAGATCTCGACAAAGGCGGTGTTATGGCCCTGGGAGGAATTCCTGACATCCCTCACTCGCCGCACTGGGTCAGTGTCGAAATTGAACCTGTCGGCGTCAACCAGACCAATGGGCAGGAGGTCTACGAATTCTACACCATCGAGGTTGGCGGGTATGCGTATTCAAACGTCAGCGGTCCGCAGTTCAATGTCTACGATAACGCCAACCCTACGAAGATTCCAGTGGTCCAGAACAGCACTCGGGCCATCGTGGATTCTGGCACAAGCTTGTGTTACGTCCCGGACGCGGTGGCAGATGCCCTTGCGATGGCCTTCAACCCACCAGCTTGGTGGAGTTCTGACAACGATGCGTACATGGTCGACTGTGAAGCAACTGCGCCAGTGTTTGGCGTAGTGATCGCAGACAAGATTTTCTACGTCAATGCGCTGGACCTGATCGTTTTGGTTGAAGAAGGCCAGTGCGCGATGGGCGTCCAGCCGGCTCAGGGAGGCCTCAGCATTCTGGGAGGCACGTGGATGAAGAATGTCATCGCTGTCTTTGACATTGGGGCTGAAGAGATGCGTTTCGCCGCCAGGGAATTCTATTCAATATCGTGATTGTTGCAGAAGGCCTGCCGCCATTGTTGTACAGCAGAGCACCGGTAGATATCAGGTGATGCGAACGACGATTGGCAGACGAATGTCTGCCTGAATGAGGATCAAGTTAGCCCCCCTGTCATGTTCTCGAGCTCGTGCCGCGTGCGACAGCTGCAAGTGGCCGAGGCGTATAGCGACAAGAGTAAGGACGCTTGTAGCGCGTTGAGTGCTTTGTCCATCGTCACCGAGCGAACGAGATTGCATGCGTCGGTTCAGTTCTTGGTATCATGACTGCAGTCGCGGAGCCTCGAGTCAAAGTACCGGTACGTATGTAGAGCTGCTGCGCCACAGAATCAAGGTGTGGTGCTAAGGCAAGAATCGAGCGGGCAGTGCAGAGGTCGAGTGGGACTCTGAAGCAAGTGCGGCTGTCCATGTGCTGTATCACAGACCTACTGCCGGTGGACAGAGCACAACAGCGAGGCACCCTGTCCGCGTCGGGCAGTGCAGCGCCGCAACGTCGCTGTCAGTACGGCCAGCGCCGCGGCTGGGAGATCCGAAGGAATCCGAAGGAGGGAAGAGGTGGCATACACACATAGATGTGCATCGCGCGCATGCCAATATTGAAGCTTGCGGTCAGTGGAAAAGACGTCACGTTTCAATTGAGCAGCATGATGACGGTCAGAGCAGAGTATGGCGGCGGGTTGGTTGGTTAGTTGGTTGGTTGTTTGTTCATCACGCTCGGCAAAGGTTGCCGTGCGGTCGAGGGTATTCTCCGACGTTCAACGTCAGGTCGGAAGTTTTGTTGAAGTCCCAACTGCTTCATGTGTGGAGACAATCGAGGTCATCGAGCACGTCCAGAATCGATGAACTGAAGAATGGGCTCGATGTGCGCCGGCCGCGTCGTGGTAGGCTCTGCTAGGGACGACTGCTGCTGCTGCTGCTGTTGCTGCCTCTGCTGTCGTGCTGTGTTCGTGGAGAGCGGGAGGGGTCATAGTATAAGACTCGAGAGAGAGAGAGAGAGCCTACCTCTAGCGTTGCACACTGCGTTTCCGAGGCTCTTGGCACAGCAGCTACGCGGACGATCTTTGTTGGGGCATGGCTGCATGTGAGTGGTCACGGGCAGTGGTGGACTGCACTGGACTGGATGTCTGCTGAGGTGCGTTTCCCCAACATACATGTACGCGTCGCGTCGAGGGAGAAGTCAGAAGTGGCGGTGACAAGAGGGCATAGCGGTACAGTACCTGAGCCATACCTGTCCAATGGCCAACAAAGGACGGGAAGCACAAGGACATGGACTACATGGACTGTACATGATTCGTCCAACGCTTGCGCCATCCCGTCCAGTCCCCGCATGCGCCTACTGTATGCCTGTACCTGTGCCTGTGCCTGTGTCGCCTGTGCTGTGATCGTGAGCTTGTGGTTGTCGTCACACCCCCGCTTGCCGCTCTCCGCAGCGCCCGCCGCCGCCGCAGCAGTCGTCACAGCAGCTACCCGTCCGGCGTCGAGTACGATTACTAGGCAAATGCGAGACGTCGGCGTACATGTAGGGATCAGAACTATGCATTCAACAGACATGTGGAGGCCACGTTAGCGTGTGCGCGCGCGCGCGCAAGGCCGGCAGCAAGACCCTCTTACTACTTACCACTGCTCCTGTACTCGACACTGACACTGACACTGACACTGACACTCCCCTCCTCACGCACACGTCTCTTCACCCTTTCACTTCTTGGCCAGTCGCCTGCTGGCTCAGCGACACCTTATTACCCGCCACGACTGATGCCTTAGACACCACCACGACCACGGCTCCATGGAACCCCGCGACTACGTTTCCTTCGATGCACACCCACGAATTCCACGAGACCCACGACGCAGCGAACCAAGAGATGAAGCGTCGCGTGTGAAAGCCAGTGCGCTGGGCCACGCTCGTTCGGCCCGCCAACATGACGATCGGTATGACTCGCCATACCATTGCCCGCCCACGCCAACATCCGACAGAAGACGCCAACCCCAGACATCTCCCCCCCATACCCGCAGGTCATGGCCGCCTCAGCCGTTTGCAGAGGATGAATGGACGTCTTTGCGCCGGGAGGTGAATGCTCACCAGCTACTGAGGAGAGCGCGCGAGAACGAGGCTCCTTCGCGAGGATCTGTAGACCAAGAGCCCATGATCCTTGAAGTTCCGGAATTCATCAACCAGCACGAACGGCGCTTCGTGTTTGCACACTCGGAGCGGAAGAGTGACAGCAGTGGCATCCCTACGCCTCCGACCAGTGAAGATGAGAGGTCACGAAAGGCTCGGCGACGCCCGTCGAAGCTGACCATCAACGGCGACGGTCGAGTACCAGAGATGGACAAGCGCACATCGTCGCCCTATGCCTTCACGAAGCCCAGCCGACTACCGCACGAGGCGGCCAACGGCAGCCGCTATAGCTCCACCGAAGCCCCGTCACCACAATCCGCTGGACCATCAGGCACCAAGACAGCACGCCTCGCAGACAATGGCAAACTACCGCCTTCTCCACGTCGGGACTCTGCTCGTTTAAGCCCAACGTCGAGAGCAGGTAAGGATTACCTCCATGCCGGGAACCGATCAAATGATAACGATAACGCGATTGACGATTCACATTTCGATTCTCGACGACCTCCGCCCCGTGGTAAAAAGATGACGGATCAGCCCCGGTCAGAAAACTCTCGCACCTCTGTTGTAGACTTTGCAGGACAGTCGGGTTCAGCGCCTCCCATTCGCAAGGCCAATCTGGATGCAAGGCGAAATACCGATTCTCAGGGGACTCTCCCGACGCTTGGTCGACTCAACACCGAGAGATCTCGTCGACCCACTCCACTGATGGCTTCAATCTCCCTCAGCGAGGCACAGGATGTCAACCTCATTTCGACGGGATCGCTGGACCCAAGATCTGCCGAACAACGTCCGCGGTCACGAGAAGCAAGTTATGCCTCCTCTCGTGGGGTGTCACCAGCCAACTCGATCTCTTCCACATCGCATTCTCCCAGGATGAGCGCTGATCGCTCTCGTGAAGGCAGCGTCGCCGGGTCCGTGCCAGGATCAGCCTCAGCATCTCGTCCACCTTCGCCAACTCCTCGTACTCCCGCGGCCGAAACTCCTCGTTTGGCAAGGACTGACCTAGACTGGAGCGCACTGCTAGCAGCGAATACAGCCAGACGTGCCAAACCGCCATCACGCCTAGCAGAGACGATCTCGCAGGAACCGACTCCAGAATTCCCCCGCCGAACGACCCTGCAGCAGAGCAACGTACCCAGACCCACCAGTCTTCCGTACCCAGAAGATGCTTCTCTGATGGGCGGAACGATCCTCATGCCAGAGGAGCAAGAACACGCCTATATGCCAAGCAGGAAAGCTACGCTGGTGCCGAACGTCTATGAAAGCCAGAACTCGGCACGATCAGCCTCCGCAGCTCCCAGCAACTCTTCCCATGCTTCCGCCCGAAGCGCACATAGACCAAGCATGATTCGCGGATATTCCGCAAGTAATGCGTCCTGGATGGAGCCTCGCAATGTAGCAGAAGTCCGGCCGCGCCTTGCCGAAGTAAAACGAAGCGAGTCGTTCGCTACTGCTTCAGAGACCAAGAAAGAGCTCCAAGCGTTGATGGCGAAGGGACTGCCGCCTTGCCCTCGACCGCAGCCGATTGCTGGATATGACGACTGGTATACTGTCACCGGCTCCTCTGACATCGACTTTTGCCCCAATTGCATCGATACGTTGTTTGAGCGTACCGTGTTCCGGTCCCAGTTCCGGCGCTCACTACCGCGCAATCTCGACCAGAGAGTACAGTGTGCCTTTGGATCCCCGTGGATCCGACTAGCATGGCTTCTGACCCTTCAGCAACAACGCACAGATCTTGGCCTTTTGAAAGATGTTGCTGAAATCGAGAGTACTACCGAGCCTTGCCCTGGAAGCATCGAGTCCGTACGTTCTTGGTACGGCCTCCGCGACCCGGATGGACTGTTTGTGCGAGACTTCCACATCTGCTTCGGCGACGTGCGTAAAGTTGAGCGCTTACTGCCCAGCCTCTCGGGAACATTCGTGAAGCTTCCTCATCGCGCGTCGTGTGAGAAGCGTATATGCGCCATTCGAACGGACAGCAATCGCTTCTCGGCATATTTGGATGCTCTCGTTTCGACGCACGAAAAGGCCATCACATCCCGAAAAGGCGCAGATCCAATGCCACTGATCGATCTTGTTGAGCGAAAAACCAGGCTCAGAGAGTGCACTCGTGACAATATGCTCATTGGAAGCTTGTGGCACTTCTCACCCGAACTGCAAAGTCTGACAATTTGCGAAGACTGCTTTGAATCAGTAGTAGAACCTGAGATTAAGAAAGGGGCATCCGTGGCTAAGAAGTTCACCCGGACAGTGCAGCCAGTGTATGGTGAAGGAATAGGCAGTAGTTGCCAGCTATACTCTCGTCGTATGCGGACAGCTTTCCAGCGTGCTGTCGAGGACAATGACTTCAAGTACCTCGCACGGAAGTCCAAGGATCGTCGTGAGGCGGAGCTGTGGCTGCAAGACAGGTATAAGGATGTTGTGAGGAGAGCAAAACGTTTGTCTCTGGAAGGTGATGTATCGGATGATGACGAGAGGAGGTTAAATAGAGACTTGGAAAAGATCTCCACTGAGTGGAAGGAGAGGTGGGAATAGTGAAGGGAGGGAGGGGTCTTGATAGCGAGGTCGAAAAGTTCGCATTGTTACCTCGTCTCAGTGCGCTGACCTGACTCTGCCTCGCTGTTCCGCACGCGGTACCTAAGTGACAAGATCATTGACACATCCCTGACATCCCTGACATGTTCAGTAATGTAAAGTCTATAAACTTTTACACATTGCCATGTCGGATGCGCATCTCGCCTGGAGAGTGCGTGGCATATGAATACTGCTCGAAGCTTCAAATTTCCGCAGCAGTGCGGTGCCATCGAATGAGCACGTGCCCTCTTTCCTCTCCAATGGCCTTGCATACGCATGCCGTTACGAGGCGCAGTAGTCAGTGCCGCGCCGACAGCGGCACCGCCTCCCACGTTTCTGCTGTGGTGCTGGAGATTGGTGCGAGTCAAGCTCCATCATCCGTCACCTTGACCGCATATAATCACACCTATCATTCGTAAGGTCGGTGGTATGCAGCCATCAGCCAAAGTCAATGATGGCTTCCTTCGCGACATCTGGACCGAGCACTGCGGCGAGCTCAGCGAAGATGCCGCGTAGAGAGGAGTGGTCAAGGTCTGATCCGCTTTCCCACGTGGAGATGTTCTGATTTGTAGTGTCAGTTTGTACTTTTTGCATATGGACGAAGAGGTTTCATTGGCTTACCTGGATCCTATGGACACTTCCGCGGCCAAGATGAACCTTCATGTTGTCCAGTTCGACACGTCGGCGCAGCTGCTCTAGTGAAAGTACCCCAGGCATGCCAAGCTGAAGTAATGACAGACCGGAGCTCATTGCATCCGTCGGAGTGGGGTGTAAAACGTCGTCCTTCTCATCCGGCAGGCTGCCGCCGCCATTCTGCGTCGTCCGGTGCCTGGACATGCTGGCGTACTGGCTGTTCTCCATCAGGTGCCTCATTTCATCATCCAGGGGATCCCATTGTAGACTGTCATAGTCCAAGACATATTGCTGCTTGTAGTCGCCCTTGTAACGCATCTTTTTGCAGCTGTGGATGTAGTAGCCCATGTAGTAGTACTGATACTCTTGCTCGAGCGCCAAGCATGCTTCTCGAAGAGCTGACAGCTTCCCAAAGGACCACTTTTCGAAGTCGCTGTGGTAGATGAAGTACACGCCACTGACGGCGTGAGGTAGTAGATCCAAAACAGCCATAGCAATGAGACGGCCATCGAGGCGGTAGCACTGATGAAAGCTGCCAAGCTTTTTACCGTCGTCATCTGTCTGTCGTGATACTGGAGAGGAGCAGAGGAAGCGTCTGAATCCGGACGCGCTGACATCTTCATCTTGTTCGTGGTGGACATGCCGTTGGTAATTGTCAAATAGTTCAAACTTCTCCTCAGTGAATTTGTCTGGCTCAAGTGTCACTTCGAAGCGATGATCCGGCTCAATGCCAGGCTTCAAGTTAATTCGCTCACTCTCGTGGAGTGTGTGTTCGAGGTCAAAGGAATCTTTGGAGCGTTTCTTCTCCCTGCTGGAATTAGCACTGAGCAAAGGTGGTGGAGATGTGAACGTGGATGTACTCTTTCGTCTTAGGGAAGTTCTTCTCGGCCTCCTTGATGTATCTCTCGCCAAGAACGTGTCTGTTCCATCGATGTAGCGCCTGACGCTGATCACGAGAAGGCTTGAACTCAGAGGCAGGCAGTCTACTCCAGTCAGCCTTCCTTGCCCATCGCGGAGGATCAATCTGACTTGCCTGATTGTATAGTGCGGACAGCAGCTCCTGGACGCATCTGGTAGGTAGATCAATGTGCCAGATCGTCTCCATCCGCGGTCCATAAGCGCCTGGTAGTGTTCGGCACTGAGGACTTTGGCTCGTGCATAGTACGAGGCGCCTGCGTGGTCTTGATTAGGGACAGTCCCTTCACTTCGAGTGGCAGGGTATGCCGTGGCTCAAGCACGCCAACGAGCTTGCTTTCAATGTCTTCCAAGAGAGATGATGTAAGGAAATCTGGGAGACGAGAACTCAAGGAAACGCACGGGAATCGGGAGTTCGCTGACTTGACTCTTCTGATTTGCAATACCCGCAATCGCTGCTTTGATAACCTAGTCAAGACACGTACTTAGCCTCTTGTCTTGTGCCACCAAGAATGCAACGCCGCGATGGGTCGCGTGCGCAAAACATGCTGAGCTCCTGCCAGGTGCAAAGCCGGCCAGCACGACGACTGAGAGCTCCGGGGACACGCGCTCCGTGGCAGGCAGATGATTGGCGTGCGTAGCAGCTTACCTATGGGTGTCAATAGCGATACTCGTGCTAGGTCTGGAGAGCTGCTGATGCTCTGCATGGTGGGAGGTGGACAGCTGGAGCTAGAGTCATCTGCCGCCGGGGCGAGGGGGGACGGTATGTTTTGCTCGAGGCGGCGAGCGCCAGGCGGTGGAGCTCGGGTGGTGGTGGTGGTGTAGAGGTATGGTGCTGCTCTCGTTGGTAGCGACGAAGTATGGACAAGAAGCTTGAGCCGTAGCGTGAAGCGTCGTTATTGCCCGTCAGCGAGGGAAGGGACATGATGTGATGACCACGGAGAGCGCGGACAATAAATGGTCGAGCAGTAGCGTATAGCGCGCAGCTCTCTTCGGCTCGCAACGGGCAAGTCACAGATGTGCACATACATGTACTTGTTGGGCTTGGTACCGCACAGGAGAGCCACCACACTACTTGGCACTGCATTCTTGCCTTCGAGGCGGCCACCGCGTCTCGATGCAGACAGAGTTCACTGGGATTTCCTCCGTCTGGTGCAGCATGCCACGTCTGATCGTCTAGTGTATCACGTGCTCACTCCACACCTGCTAGAGCCTAGAGCAGATCCCCTTCTCTTCTACCAGGCCGCGCATCCTCCCACTGTCACAAACACTCACAATGTCAATCGTAACGCGAGGCTCCCTGCGCCTCACCAGGTCAGACTCCCGCCCGCAGCCTCGGCGCAAGCGGGTCTGAGGGCTGCATCTAGCTCCATCATCATCCCACGACTTGATACCTTTCGGTTCGCTTGGCAGCCTGCTCCCTGCCTTGGATCAGCGGCAGACCATAGAGACAGGCCGTGTGATCACCATAGAAAGCGCTGCAGCGACGCGGTACCCACGACAGCAAGCACCACGACTGGCTACCCATATCATACACGCTTTATCAGACAGAGTCAACAGAACGTGGGTACAATGGCCCAGCAACAGGACATCGGCACGCTGAAGCCGGCAAGGACCGGTAGAGACAACCAGAGGTAAGTCCTTGAGTCAATGCCATCGATCATTCATCAAGCCAAGGGTGTAGAATTTCGCCCACATACTGATCACGTGCTCCTGCAGGTACGGACCCAATGGCGAGCGTCTAGTGGCCGGCGTTGTACCACTGTCAGCCGACCGTAACCAAGTCCTCATGATCCAAAGCTCCGGTCGAAAGGGCTGGGTCCTCCCGAAAGGAGGATGGGAAACGGACGAAGGAACACAACAAGAAGCCGCATGTCGTGAAGCCTGGGAGGAGGCTGGAATCATCTGCAAGGTGGAGAAGGACTTGGGCACAATCGCTGAGACGCGGACGGAGTCTCAGATCAAGAAGTACGGGTCGACAGCACCGCGAGCGAGCTACCAGTTCTACGAGGTGAAAGTCGTCGAGACGCGGGAGAATTGGCCGGAGAGGCACAAAAGAGAACGAAAGTGGATGAGCTATTGCACCGCGAAGGAGCTGCTGGAGGGACGGCCTGAGCTTCTTGAGGCGCTCGAGAGGAGCACCATCAGACGGTAGCCATGTTCAGCTCCGGCTGCAAGCGGCGTGTAGCGATGACCTGGCCGTGGAAAGAGTTCAGCACGGGACTCTGACATACAACCTAGATGGTAGAAGGCATCGACTGAATATAATTACGCTCGTGTCTATGTCGGACGTTTGGTTGCACGCTGCTGCACTTGGAGCACTTCTGGCCACAAGATGCACACGCGCAGCACAAGAGACAACCGAATTAAGCTCCATTACCTGCAGATCGACGACCTGCGTGTCCGTGCATGACTGTGTTCTATGGTTCAACAGGCCTGTCTACCCCGTCTCGATCACAACGCCTGCCTTGCCCTGGAAAGTCTCAAGCCCGCTCTCATCATCATATGCCCGTAACGCCATTCTGGTATTCATGTAGTGGTACAAGTCGTATCGTGTCAGTCGCTGCGTAGCATGCTTTCGACCAGCTCTCCAAGCGGTCCGTACCACTCTCCCTTCTTGTTGCCCTTCTCGTCGGCTAGGTTGAACTCCTCTACAAAGAGAACGTAGTGCTTGAATCCAGTGTTGAGATGTGCCTCTAGCCCAAGTCCTCTCACGACGCCGTAGTGATGGCAGTAGATGTGAGCGTAGATTCTGTACAGTCTCTTGAATATTGTGCGTATCGTTTGCTGGAAGTTCGACGGAAATGCTACGCCTGGGTGAGTGGGAAAGACTGAGGGATTCGACAAGTGGTTAGATGTCCAGCTGAGCAGGTGGGAGATGTATGTTGGTGCTGGAAGTCGTGTTGGCTTGGGAAATGCTGGAGGATCGTGCCAGAGGTACTCGAACTCGTCGGTTGCTTTCATCTCGGGGCATGACTGAGGGGAGCAGAACTCGGTGATGGCGCCGTACAGGAGATTGATCTGGTTGTAGAAGTCGACCACTGAGGTAGTTCAGCATTGCCGGTGAACATACGCGGTTGGCTGGACCACTCACCATTGACTGCCAACCACTCATCTCGGTCCTCGCCTTCTGGAAGCTGGACTACCTTTTGCAGGCTGCCGCTTCCGAGAGTGGCTTCCGCAAACTGCTTGAGCTGCCAGCTGTTGGTGCCCTTTTGTCGCTTTGTCGGCTGGAACGAGGCTGTCGCACGGCTTCGACCGCCACTGTTGCTGCGGGCCAAGAGGTCAGCCTTCTTCATCAGGTCCATGAAGCCAACGCCCAGCGCTGTGCCACGGTGTGTTTCATGATGGCGGTGCTCGTGCTGCACCGACAGAGGTATCTGTGAGTGCGAGGGCGAAGTGCTGTTATGCTCAAATACGTTCTGGATGGGCCGCTGCAGTGGCGAGTGGTAGACGGAGCGTGGACTCTCCGGGTAGTGCAGCTGAGGATGCGACTTGGAGTTCGCGAGCACATTACATTGTAGCGCTGGCAACGGCTTGGGCGACTGGGAGAAGGGCTGCGGAGGAGAGTTGTGTACGAACATCGTGTTCATGAAGGAGCTCATGACGGCTCGTTCAGTGAGGCCGTAATCCGGCGTGCCCTTTGGGTGAGTGAGATCGTGAGATGAGAGCTGCTGCATTCCAGTGGTCAGCGGGGCAAACGGTGGATAATCGGGCGCCTTGCTGGTGACGACATTACCTCTTGTGCAGCCTGAGGACGAAGAAAGCGAAGAGGAACTCCTTGTTGAAGCCAAGCGAGCGACGGTGGTGAAGTGGAGGTTGATGCGCACGAGAGTACGGCAGCAGCGTGAAGTGCGTGGTGGAAGGAAGGATTGAGAGTTGGCCCTTTGGGGCGTTGCTATTATTTGGGTTCCCCCGCGTAAACAACGCGCTTCAGATTGTGATTGCACTTGGCCGCGAAAGCAACAGATCACCCCCATGGGTTCTTCATCAATGTGCGTCGCAATGATATCAACAATGTGCAATCCCGGATACATATTGGGCAGCCTCGTTGCAGCAGTGCACAGGCCGGAGATCTGGCGACTGAGACGGACTACGCTCGAAGCCCAACTTGATATGGCCCTTTGGCGCCCCTACGAATGGAGTCAGAATTGGGAATTGACTGTTGCTATGGACCTGCACTACGTGAAGTGCACCGGCCGATGGCCTCCAGCTGAGTGTGCGCTTACCTGAAGAGACTCATACCTCACGGATTCGTCACGGGAACCTCACATCTACATTCGTCAAGGCCGTCGACTCGTGAGCCCTGGCAGCATGCTTCTCCTCCACTTCCCAGACTGGTTCGGATCGGGTTCCGTACGAGAACATAGATGTTGTCCACAACAGTCTTTGGGTGTACATCCTTGGTGGTACATGCCATGTTCAGGACTCTTCAAGCACACAAGCTCAACCGTACACCTCAACAATACCACAGAAGAAGGTAATCGCCGGCGCGGGACGTGCTTAAGTTTTCTGATGCGACAGTAAAGGGTCTGTCCGAGGTGCCACGGTCACAAGGAACAGAGAATCTCGAACACGGATCTGGGAGCAGCGATACACTCTCGATCTGAGTGTCAGAAGGATGCACACGGTGGAACTCGCTCGCTGTGAAAGGCGACTGTGTTTCGGTAATATCAGGCCATGGTTCCCACAATCGAGTGTCGACGCCTGAGTCCCTGATCGACGGCAAAAAAATTCGAGTGTCGATACAGTCATTGACTAGTCGACAGTAAATGCTCCTCGACAGGGAATCTGACCTGAGTCAACATCTGTCGCAACGCTGCGCGTGTGACATTGCTTACCGAACCCTGGCTGCATCGCCATTAGTAGGTGACGAGGACAACAGGTCACGGAACGCTTACTCTCCCGCGACTTGCGAATCGATCGATTGACAAGCGCTAGCGACAGTCAGTTATGCAGCAAGACCACAAAGTGATCGGTCGGCACTAACGAAATCATAGCCACTACGGATGGATCAGCGCTTGGAACCTGAACGAGAAGCCGAGCTTTTGTACCTAGACCATCGGGGATAGGGTAGAAGCTCTGCTTCGGATGGTTGCTGATGTAAGCAATTGCGCTAGCAAGAATATATAGCTGATCGTCTGTTGTAGAGAACAAGGAAGATAAGCTGGACACGCTCCAGTGAAGGCATCCCGGCTGCCTCACAACGCTGCCGTCGAGATTTCGGCAGCATGTGGTGAGATATGGTCGACCGTACACATAGACAGCTCACACAATGGCAAGCAGATGAGGCTATCATCCACTGCCATGCTGTACGTTAAGTACCGTAAAGCCTTCAAGAACAGCCTCATTGCTCAAGTCGTGGGCATCACTTCCTCAGGCGATCCTGTGTCTGCGCATGAAGACGCTCAAGCTCAGTGGCCCCCGCAAGACTGACCATCGCCACTGACATGGCGGCAGAGCGGGCCAGGAACCATGCGGCCCGCCGTTACTGAACCATTACAAGCGGTAAGGAACATCTCGCTCATTTGACTACGTCTGAATACATTCGATTCGGGGATATCTCCAAAGCAAAAGTACAACTACAGTGCGCAAATGAAACACCATGTGTCCTGTTGGTGACCACTATGCGGCCACTCTGGCTAACGCATGCAGGATACTCTTGCCCTTGGGCTGATATGTCTTTACACCACTTCGCCGTAGAGTGGCACCGGCGAGACGGATATGGCTTTCGTAAAGCCACAAAACCGCTTCCTGCCATCGTCCTTTTGTACAGGCACACGCCTCAATTCGCGGCGAGCATACATGACCGGTCGCTGTGCTTGCTTAATCGAATAGTCCTGGGCAAGCATGTTCGAGGCATAGTTGGCCGTTTCGGGCGACGAGGCCACGGTGTCATCGAGATCCATCTCGTCCTCGAAAGACTCCTCGAGGAGATATCGAACCTCTTCTTGAAGCTCTGAGCGACGGTTGCCGTTTGTACGGCCACGCTTCCTAGTCTTCTCGCTAGACGAGGTTGTCGCTGCCACGAGCACATTCTTCGATGCGCGACTGTGGCGGTGAGGTGCGTGCAACGCCTTTTCGCTAACGGAGAAGTCTGCCGTGATCGGGCTAGAGACCATCTCCACATCATCATCGATGATGATCGGCTTCGTGCACGTACCCTCCTTCTCTTCCTTGACCAGCCGGAGCGGCGGCAGTCTGACATTGCAACAAGTCGCCTGGCGAGCCAAGCAGGCTCGCTGTGGCGCCAATGAAGCGTTTGTCGAGACGGTGGACATGGAAGAGGTGGAAGACGCACGCGACGATGTTGAGCGGTCTGTCATCATGGATTCCGGCGAGGAGCCATACGATTCCATATTCATCATCGAGGGTCTTCGTGACGATGCACGCAATTCCGTGCTGCCATGGTAGGCATCGATGATGCATCTGCTGAATTGGTTCCTCTGGGCAGTAGCCATTGCTGAACACATAGACGGCCGTCGCGAGCCACATACACTCGCTGCAGGAGCGTTGGAGGCAATGCTCGACGGTGTCATATTAGGCGTAGGCAATGGGCCCATGCGAGCTAGAGCCGGCGTCGGTGGCTGAATGTCAGGTCTCGGCTCCAAGAACCGAGGGAGGATTGTGGAAGGGGTGGGAGTGCTCTCCTGTGAGGCCGCATCCATGTGTGCGTGTCCAAGATACTTCGTGGGAGTTGGTGTTGTGGGAGACGAAAGGCCGTACGACCCAGTGTGGGACTCGAGTGCTTTGCACTCGGCTCTGCCACATGCGAAGGTCTCCAGCTCGGGTGTCAAAATCGGGACGATCTGCTTCCAGGTGTTGACCGTCGCGCCGCCGCCTGGCGGGCATGGTGTTGGGGAGAACCTGAGTACAAGCTCCTGCCACTTCTCGAAGGTTGGCTGCGATATGTGGAGCTTCCAGTTGATCTTGCTCAAATACATCCGTTCATTCATATTGATCTCGCAGACTTTCAAGCCTGACATTTTGCTCCATGCCTTGGCAGAGTAGTTGCGATCCTGCAGATACTTGGATGCAAGGATGAGCGCGGCCAGGAACATCCGCCTTCCGCACATGAGCGACCTGTCCGCAGGGCAGTCCACTGTCTGCTCCATGGTGAAGTCGGTCTTTGGTACATGGGGTCTGATTAGTATGAGGTAGTAGAGGGCGACTTGGAGCGTGGAATAGCTGGTCCGCGATCTTTTGAGAGTCTCCTCAATGTAGGTACGAAGTGGCAACACGCCACGGCCGCTGCCTTCACTTCTGCAGGGCGCGACTGATAGAGGCCAGATGACTTCAATCATTTGCGAGGCAGAGTCTTTGCAACGCAGAACCTTAGCGACCATCTTGATACGAGAACATGAGTACATAATGCTTACCGACAAGGTTGTCAACGAAGTGATTCTTTCGATCGCGTTGACGGATAAGGGGTGGTGGCTCTCGACTCCCCGTAAGTGAGCCTCGTCGCGGGTGTAGCTTGTGTGGTGCTGGCACAGTCGTTACATCTGCATACGATGGAAACGGTGCCTTTGCAGCGCCACCGGCAAGTGATGAACGTTCTGGCAAAGTATTGCCGTGCACATAGCGTAGCTGTGCTGCGGCGCAGATCCTGTCCTGCTCGTGCGCATCCTCGTGGCTGCTGCGGAAGTCGTCCGAGATCGAAGTGGCTATGGAGCTCTGTGCGGAAAGTGTGTCCGAGAAGACAGAGGCCTGTGAGGAGGGGGCTGTCGAGGCAACGGAGGCTTCGTACGTTTCATAGTTGCCGTCAGAACACGCATGATCGTCCGGGCCATGTTCGCTGGCCTCCGAGGTCATCCTGTGTAGATAGTCGTGATAGATATGGCCAGTAGCAAACGACAGTTTGTAGTACCAGTCCAGTACGCCTTCTAATGCTGCCAGACGTCAAACGTTACAACAACCACGCCGACATACGCTTCGCAAGCTCAGGCCAACGCAAGGTTATGTATGGTTTGAGATAGCGGCTGTTGCAGTGTCCTGATTTTGATAGCAGTACTGTCGCTCGTTCCACACTCTCTACGCAGCAGGCCAGGAGATCCAAGTAGTCTTATCTTGCTCCTCCGTTTTCTTCACGGTGTTATTCTTGCGGTGTTCGTGGGGATTGAGATCTCTGATGAAGCTGGTTTGCAGACCGAGTCGGATCTACAAGTTCGAGCCCTGCACAGATGAATCGGTCGACTTGTTGGACTTGGAGATGACTGGGCCGCTGGTAGAGAACTGTGGATGAATGATAGAGAGGACCATTCTGACTATTCCAGGATCGACTCGAGTAGAGAGGCTAGTGAAAGCTGCTACGTCGTGTCGTTCCAGATGGCTGCGTGAAGAAGAGTCGCTGTGGTCGCGCGATGAGTCGCAAGGTGCGTCGTCGATCAAGTGCGAGTGGTAGGTAGTATGAGTAAAGGTGTTGTCGGGCTCGCTCAGGATAGTATCGCGATGGTCCAGTAGGCGCTGGTGAAGGCGTAAGAGCGAGTCTGGCGAATCAGTCCGTCCTCGCAGGCGAAAGGAGTGGGTGGTCTCGGTTGTCGAGTATAAGGTATGAGTGAGGAGTGAGTCGGGCTCTCCAGACGAGAAACAAGCGCTGTGGCGATGAGTCTTGCACGAGTGGCGATATCGTGACTAACAAAGACAAGGCAGAAGCGCACAGAGGACCGGGAACAGGCAAGTGTTCAGCAGGCTCGCACAAGCATCCACGTCAAGCGAAGCGATGCGACACAAGGAGAGACTGACTTAACAGCTCTGTTGCGGGCGGAGTGTTGCGCATGCCATGTTTGCAGTATTGAGCAGAAGGGAAACGGTGCAGCTCATCATGTCGAAGAGGCGCGTTGATGTGATGGGATGGGCGGAGGCGATCAGACTTGCAGCACAGTCATAGGTCGGTCGCCAACGCCCAGCCTAAGCCCCAGCCCCGGCCCCGGCGTCCACCGCGCGCCGCTTGAGCCTCGCCACCTGCCGGATTGGACCCTCTCGTTGCCATCTTCCGAGCCGACACGCGCACATCGTCACACCCAGTGCACTACATGTACATGTATCGACGGCTTCGATGTTCTTCGTCACGCCATGTCCTCCTTGCCCCGTTCCTTCTACTCTACTCTACGGCATTATTGTCCTTGTTGTGTCCTCGAAGTCAGCGGGTAAATGTATCTTCTGACACCAAAACCCCCCCAGCGGAACAATGCCTCGACATGGGATGCTGCAGACATGCACAGCGTGAACGCTCTACCGTGCTGGGCGGCTTCTTGGAGGTCCGCACTTTGTGGCTCACCGTGCGAACTCGATGGAAATGAACGATGACTTGGAGGCCGAAAGCAGCCGTCCACCACAACAACTCTTCTTCTTCGTCATCGTCTTTGTTGTTGCGTGGTGAGCCTTGCTCCAGCACAGAACGTGCCACCATCCTCCCACCTCTTCGCCGAGAGCTAAAGCACTAGCGCGGTACACGCATGTTGTCATTCTGCTACTGGCCACACACGCGGCTGCACGATTGCTCCATTACTCATTCACAGGCTCATCAATTATCGACCATGTAGACTTGTAGCTAAACGTCAGCAATCACGTTGATCCAAACTCAAGGCGCCTGTCCCTCCTGCCCGGCGTCGTGTCCTTGCCACAGCTTGTATCGTTTTGTGCGACAATGCTGACGAGCAAGCTGCCCGGTCACCTGATGAGCCCAGAACCACCGCCACACCTCAGCCGGCCGCAGCGAGACATCGAGATGGGCCAAGCTTGTGCCAACGGGCCACTTCTACCGGGACCACAAGTCCGATCACTTCCGCCAGAACGCTGATGAGTCTGTGAATACATCGTACCGCGTGGTCGTGGCCTGCAGTGAGCTCGTGCGCAGAAGGTGAGACTTACCAATGATACACTGCAGCGGCGTCCAACAAGCAGCCATAGATTCCGTCGTCACACGCCGAGTAGAGACTTTCGCTCAGAGGAGCGTGGCAGCAGCCTGCCGCCTGTCGCGAGATCGCAGCACGGCAGCGCGGGGATGATCCCTCGTCACAGTCAGCGACGACAGCCTGGACGAGAACGTGACCTCGACTTCATGGTCGCAAGCCAAAGTCTGCGCCATGCATCTGATGGTATCGCTTTTGTCCAGGCACCAGAGTCGAAAAAGCCACGTACTCGTTCTTGGGGTTTGGGCAGTCGTTCGACAGCCTGCGCGCAAGTGACTCACGTCTGGTGTAGTCTCACTCTTTCCGAAGGCTGTTATCCACTCGTGTCGTTCCATAATTATACCAACATCAGGCACGATAGAGGGACAATATTTGGCGCGCCATCATGTGACTGTCGCGTTGCGGGACATCAACGATGCATGCTAGGACGTAGCCGAGAGCGAGCTGCTTCTCTGGCTACAGAAGGTGAGAACATCAGCAGATCGCTCGCATGGTCATAGTCTTGACACTCCACGCTCCGGGCTGCTCTGACGCAGCAGAACGACGGACATGCTTCAATTCAAGCTTCCGTCGCTACCATCGTTCGGCAACCTCTTTCAGAGTGGCATCCAAATTCCCAAGCCGGAAGTACATGATGTCGAAGAACGCCCCGAGAAACGAGCACGCACGTTGAAGCACTTGCTGAAGGCGAATCACATCAACCACAGCATCATCTACAACCAACTGCGCTTCCACAACCACACGCCGCACATTCTTGGCTCGGCATACATTCTGGGCGCTGATGCCGACCAGCTCAATCACATCTACGAAGCGGAAGGCAAGAACTTAGAACCGTGGCATGATAGTCCAGGCGAGATAGCGAAGCATGACTGGAGGGACTATTTGGGCAAGAGAGAGTGCGTGCGTCGGGTGAGCTGAGGTTTCGATCGAAGTCGCTTACTCGTGGGCAGATATCAGCGAGCGTTCATCGATTTCTTCGAGGATCAGCTTGTACAGCATGGCTATGACTGGCGCGCACTGCTTGATGAATTCCTCCTCTCGGGAAAGGAGCCGCTGATCAACAACTTGATATCCGGATTGGCACACCCTCTCATACATCTTGGCTACGGCTACGAGCTATCGTCCCGAACAGTCGTGATCGAGGCTTTGGGCCTTGCTGCATGCTTCTACAACGACTGGCATGTCTTTCTGGATGATCCAAAGTATACAAAACCTGTGAAGCAACCATCAGACTCGCTCTTCAGCATTCTCGGCAGAGTAGCAGACGACAATAGGTTTGACAATCTCTCGGATCATTTGGGAAGCGATAATATCGACAAGATCCTCGGCAATGCAGAGCTAGCTGCGGCGGCTCTGGAGTACTGGAACTCCTGGGATCTCAAAAACCCTACCGAACAGTTCGCCGAGTCCCAAAAGCTTGCAGTCGCATTACTTGTCGCAGCGCAGTCGTCCAAAGACAAGCGCTATGACTTTTTCGCCGTCCATCTACTGACGAGCTCGCATGCTGTCCGCACAATAATACCATTGATACCGAACAAATATCACATTCCGCTGGTGCGGCAGTGGTGGCTCTTCACCCTCCTAGTGTACATTGCTCAGCTTCGACCGAGGATCAACATTGATGGAATCAAACTCGTCGATCTCGATGGACGCGACTGGAGGTATGTCAGTGAAAAGGCTCTAAAGGGTAGCTACCATATGGACGCACATTATGTGAAGTCGCTCCGGTGCATGCACGAGGCCAGCAAGACGTGGGGAGATGCAAACCAATTCTATCTCAAAGCCGCGGTGAAAATGGCGGAAGAGTTCGACGGTTGGGGTACGTATCAGGCGAAGAGAGGCAACGTTCTTGGCCTCTACCCAGCGGTCGCTGTACAGAAAATTCCACGAGATCGCTAACATTCTACCTTGCGAACAGGTGGTTTTGGTCCTCGCGAGATCGAGGAAGAAGCTGACGCGAAGGAAATCACAGCAAATAACGCGCGACGATCTTTTCATGAGAGCACACGGGACCACTAGCCATCCTT
Source organism: Dothistroma septosporum (assembly GCA_002236755.2). Lineage (NCBI taxonomy): Eukaryota > Fungi > Ascomycota > Dothideomycetes > Mycosphaerellales > Mycosphaerellaceae > Dothistroma > Dothistroma septosporum. The sequence goes on from NBZP02000054.1 coordinate 3,190,685, forward strand.
ACGATTGTGCATGACTATTGTGTATTATGATGGATCGTTGGCGTTCCGGCGACTGCGGTCGCTTCTGTGCGCGGGTATTGTCTCACAGGAAGCAGTACATGCTTGCTTGAGTAAGTAAGATTGAGCTTCTTGTCGTGGGAGAAGATGATGCTGCTATTGTCTATGACATTCCCATGATTCTATTAGTCGGCATCTCGATTCATGGATAATATGTACGCGACGAAACAATAACACTGTGACAATTACTCCTCTAACAATGGCCCCCGGAGCAAGGACTACTTATACCAGTCCTGCCCCTGAAGAGAGATCTGATCAGCATCCAGTGCCGCTCTGACTTTCCAAGGATTCGCAAGAAAGGATGTCAGAACTCCAAACACCTACACAGAACCCGGAGCCCTCCACGCCCAATGCTCCAAAACACCGCCACGTCTACCTTCCAGACTACCGCGAGCTGTCACCTGCCTGTCTCATCAAAGCCCTTCCAAGCACCCGGGAGAAGTGTGCTAATCTCAAAGTACTGTCACAACAACGGCATACTCTCCTCCATCCATAGTCACTGATACTCCATCGCAGAGCCTGGTTGTCTCCTCCGAGCCAGACTACTATACCCCTTCATTCACCTACCTCGGACCACCCATCGGCTTCTCAGCCAAAATCATCGAGCACCACACTCCCTCCGGCGTGATCACAACCAGTGTTTACGGCAGCTTGATGGCTCCTCGACCGCGTCTGACCATACCCTGCGACGACCGTTGGTGCTCGACCTGCCGGACCGATGCTGGTAAGATTGCTGCACCAAGGAGATATACTCTCGTCGCTTCATCTGATACGAAGTCTCCAAGTCCGCGAAGATATATTTCTTCTGAAAGCACCACGCCAACACTACGGACTCCAATCGCTCGAGAATACGCCAGTCGGCGAAGTCCACGGCCTCTGAACCTCTGAAAGATCTGGCGCGAGTATCAGTCCGGCCCTGGTTGAGAGGGTTGAACACCTTGAGCAGACCCACCTCCACATGCCAGCTCAACGTTTGATTACCACTGCGAATCATAAGTGCGCGAGATGCTGGCCATAATACCAATCTTTCTTCTCGACGATAGTAAGGGAAGGCACGCCATACTGGAGCAGTGATTGGACTCCTTGCAAACAACCACTGCTATTTGGATATGATAGAGGCATGTGACATTGGCATAGAACATGGTTATACACATTACCATTCTACGCTATGTGCTAGTCTATACGATATTGATCATAAGATACAACGATCTTTAGCCATTTGGCATTCCACCTCTCTCGTTCCCTCTCGCTAGCCAATACTTCCCATTTAGCATGCGGTGACATAAAGACCTAAGCTCGACGGGTTCCAGTCCTCAAAAAACTCCAGCGTCAAACCATTTTCGGAGCTGAGCTTGTAAGTCTCAGTTGTACCGGCGGCACATGGTGCGGAGGCAACGACATAGCTGTTACCGGGCTGAATAGCGATGCTGTCCAAAGTACTGCTGACAGCAGGGCAGGTGTTGTAAGTAGTCTGCTCGGTGGCGGCACCGCTGAGCTCAGAGAATACGAGGTTCCCAGAGCCCGAAAAAGTATAGGCGGAAGTCTCGAGGTCCTTCTCCTCGGGAAAGAGGAAGATGACGCTGCATGTTTTGCCCTCGTACGACTGGGGGATGTCGAAATTGAAGAGGGTATCGCAGTCGGCGTTGATGGAGGCGTTGAGCTTGGTGCCGTAGGCGGTGTCTGGGTATTCCTTTGCAATCCATTCGATTAAGTGAGGAGTCTGATATGCACCGGAAAGCTGGGTCTGGCAAGCTGTGGCTGTTGTCGACGTTGCTGGCACAGTCGACGAGGCGGCTGAGGTGGTGAGAGCTGAAGTGCCGCCTGTCGATGGTGAGCCGCAACCTGGAACCGAAGTAGCTGGTGTCGTAGGCGAGGAGACTGGACCAGCTGGTGTGCTGCTCGACGAGAATACTCCCGAGGTAGCAGACTCGGAATATGAAGTGTTTGCAGAGCAGCCAGTGCCAACGCTGGCGCTCGGAGCTCCGTACCCAGCTGGCGCAGTCCCTGAAGGCACGACGGTGGTATTGCCACTTACTGGCACAGTGTATGGCGCCGGAGTGAATTCGGTAGTATAAGGACTTGTCGGCGTGTTGACTGAAGTCAATGTGGACCAGGTGGAGTAGACTGTGATCTTAGTCGAGCCGCTCGAGACCTGAGTCGCCGTGACCGGGCAGTACGTTGTGAAGTACGTTGTCTCCAAAGTGACTGTGCTGCCAGATGGTACAGTCCCGCTCTCCATAGGGTACGTGGTAATCGACGCCGAGCCACTGCTTGCAATGGCGAGAGGTGAAGTGCTCGAAGAGCCGGCTGGATAGGAAGGAACAACAGGTACTGTGCTCTGGACCTCAGTGCTGGCAGCGGGTGATGTGTCATAGCATGAGGTCGTCTCCTTGACAATGGTCGTCAACAAGCTCGGAGTGAAACTGTTGATGTGGTGCTTGGCCGTGGAGGTGAATGACGCTACTGGAGATGTCTCAACCACAGGGACGGAGGTCCTGATGGGTGTGCTCTCGACTGGCGCACTTTCGACCGGTGTGCTCACAAATGGGATCGATGCCGAAGACTCATAGCCGGGCACGATCGGGATGGAGACTGAGCTGTAGACTGCCGTGGTCTCGACTGAAGCGACCGGCGCTGAGCTATAAGCCGGAGTGCTAGGAGTAGAGCCTGAGCTGTAGACTGGTGCAGTCTCGACAGACGAGGTGGACGCAGAACTGTAAGCCGGAACGACAGGCTTTGAGCTAGATCCGTACGATGGAATGGTATCTGCGGTAGTAGCCTCAGTCGTCGCACTGTTGACGGGCGCAGTCTGTGTGTTATACGAAGGGACAGTCTCAATGGTGGTGGCCTCTGTCGTGGCGCCGTACGAAGGCGCGCTTTGGGAGCCATAGCCAGGAACAAAGGTTGTGGAGGCAGTGCTCTGGACAGGAGCAGTACCCTGCGGCGGTGCGCCGTATCCAGGAGCGCTTCGTGAACCGGACGAGTACGGGTATGGCGCGGTGCCTTGCGGGCTGTAAGCAGCGGATGTGCTGTGGCTCTGGGTGGCAACGTAGCCCGTCGCGCTGCTTCGGACAGGACCAACAGGAGTGCTTCCATACACTGTGGCTGAGCCTGAGGGTGCGGATTGACTTCCCGCGGATGCAATGCAGGTGCTGTTCGAGTTGGTGTTCAATTTGATTGCCTTGCATTTGTCCTGGCCATTCAACCACTGGGTGTACACGTTGTACTCCGTATCGGTTGCTGGACATGCGTAGAATTGATCATTGTTTTGAAATAGAAGGGAGCCGTTGCTGGACACGCTCCACCCAGTGGTCGGGGACAGTGGTGCGGACTCGGGGTGCTCATCGCATTGGAATTGATGGGTGACGTCATTGTCCATGGTAACCAAGCAGGTATCGCCGATGTCATTCATCATGACGCCGTTGTTCAAGCAGTACGTTGCAGCTGAGTAGCTCCCGTTGATACGATTCTGGCCGTCCGATAGATGTCCCATCACTCCGGACACGCCTCCGGTAGCGGTGATCTGAAAGCAACATTGCTCTCGTCGAAGGACGGCAGCAGAAGCTACAGCAGCGAAAGCCGCTGCATGGAATGCGGCCTTCATGACAGGAGAAAGAAACAAGATATCAAGTGAAATGAGCGAGGGACTACGTAAAAGCGAGAGTCGAAGAAGGGGAAAGGTGTAGGCCGCACCAAGTGAGCAGGCAGAAACTGATATACCTTCAGTAAGGTCGAAGGAGACGGACCTTCTCTGGACATGACGGCAACGACAATCATTCGTCCGGTGCCGCCAGCAGAAACAGCATTGTTGAGCAGGAGAGGTGAGCAGCCTCGACCCACTCGAGCAGAAGTACGAGGCCATGGGAGCATACGTGCGCTCTTTCTCTGCCTATGGGCGTCCGACGGAAGAAGTCGCGATCCGGATGAGGTACGTGGACACGGAACTTGCACGACGGCAGTGCAAGGTTGTCAAAGGACGATCGTCAGGTGCCGTGCGGGTTGATCCAGTGTTACGCAGGCGTTATACGTACGATCGTCGGATCGCTCCACGCCGTCAAGAGGTCGACAGCGGTGCTGGGTCGGCGCAAACAACGTTTCCACGTGCTGGAGACCATGCGCTCGCGGGCCCCGTGTGATTGTTTGACAGAAGATCCTCCGGCTTCCACGCAAAGCGAATTCCGTGTTGGGGCATGGCATGGGTCAATCCGATCGAGTGGCAGGCCAGCTACGTTCGCGTCAGCAGCACGTGCAGGCCACGATGCGTCGGGTGAACATACCGGAGAAAGGCCGCATCGTCTCCTGAGAATCTTGCATGCCATTGAAAAGTGCGAAAGTGCAGCGAGGGCCGTTGGAGCCACTAAAACGACGCGTGTCGTCTCGCTCGCGCTGAGGTGTGGATCGGTATGAAATCATGAAGCGGGTTCCATTGTTGTTACTGGAGTCCGCCTTGTCGGCAGGCTCAGGGTACTGGTGTGCGACTGGGAGAAAGCATCCGAGCGGCGTCAGAGCAGGAAGAGCAGCATGAGACGGACACCTGCTTGAAAGTCGAGATAGTCGTGGTAACAATCATTTGGTCAAGCTGATGTGAGGACGTGGAAGCTTTGTGATTGGAGGGAATGGGAGAAGACGATTCGGTCACAAGTCGATGACATGGCGGACAATTAGTGTGGCCATCATCCAAAGGCACACCGAGGGCAGCCGTCAACCTCCGGAGGCGAAAGCTTCCAAGAACATGAACAGAAGGTGCACGCGACCTGCTCCAACGACGACGACGGCCGTCGAAAATGCTACACGTAAGCATCCCTTCTGTCGTGCAGGACTATCCAAGTGAGCGCCGCACTTTTATGATGGGTTCGCCGACCGTGATGGATTTTGCATTGTCGCGCGACGTGCAAGTAGCATAACGCTCCGTGAAATGGGTTATATACAGACCCCCGTTCCTTCAGAAGATCAGGAACAGTCGCTGGAATTTTGCGATGCATCCACATCCCAGGCAAATTCCAACCGGGAGACATAGTGCAGCCTGGTTCCTGCATCTGACCGGTTCGCCGTAACGCTATCACAACCTTCCCGCATGCATGAAACATCGTCCACGTACACTTACTGTACGGATTCCGCCGTCATCGGAACTCCATCGCTGGCATGCAGCCTCTGTCCTCCACGTGCTTCAGCTCAAGCTGCTGGTACTTTTCACTTTTCGCATGGAAATATATCCCGCTCACAGATCCCGACGCTTGGTTGAAGCAGATGTAGTAGAATCCCTCGAAGCTTGCTCCGGTGATCGTTTTGACTCGGTGGTCAGGAACGAGGAAGTACTCTTTCCAACGCATGAAGAGGTGTTCCCTTTGCTGATAGTTCTTCAGAGTAAAGTTTGGACCTTTGGCGGACTTTGCCAGCGGCCGCCAGGCTGGGAACCGTGCCCAGTGCTGCAAGTCGACCTTCTCGCTGCTGCCCCAGGACGCGTGAGTTGTTTTGAAAAGGTACTTTGAGCCAATTATTTCGCCCTCGAAGAAGGTCGTGAGCGTTGGATGATCATCAGTGAGCCCTGTCGAGTTGTCAGTGTCTCGACGTCCGTCTTTTGGTGTCCTCACCCTACCTTGTATCCGTAGGTATCCACACAAGAACGACTCTGCGAGATCGACATCCTTGATCTCGACTTGCACGTCATACACTTGCCTGTCTGACTGCTGGGTTCCTCTGAACTTGCTCCCCGGACGCAGAAACGACGTGGTAGAGCTCGGCGTTGTTTGCTGTGGCAGAATCGTCAGCCCGCTGTCTCCTCATGCGCACTGTCTTGATCACGCCTCACTCTATTGTATTCTAGATCTGGGAAATGCAGATATTGCGGCGGAGGTGTCGCAGGCGATATTGCCGCCGTCGACATCGATTGTGCCAGCCTGGTGTCGCTATCGCTAGGCACGTCTGGTGACCCTACAACTGGACTCGGTGGCTCCACCAATATGCCAGCGTCTTCTATGTGCTCTCCCTTTGGAGGTCTCTGCTCCGTCTCCGTCACATCTTGCGTGTCGAAGGCCCCATGTCTGTCTGGCATCGCTTGCTGTGTCGCAAGATGGGATGCATCGTCCTCGTTCGTAATGTGATCCTCGACCGATGCTGGATGAGGCGTATCGACTCGTTCTATGCGTGCGACGCGAGGCGTGCGAGTTTCTCTTTGTTCTTCGGGAGGACAGCTCATGAAGCCATTTTGTGACGATGAGGCGGCATCTACGACTTCGATGGGCTGTAGTGTGTCTTCGCTGGGAGTCGGCATGTTCAGACACTCGCGTGACGTGCTTGAAGTGGGTCGGTCAAGTCGTGGTGGTTCATGGATGCATTACAAATTGTGGCGATGTCAAGAACGAGATAGACACAATACCGCGCCTACACGATGAACAGTGCGAATGGCGAGATACGACGGCTGTGTTTGCGATTCAGCGTTGATGGTTGTACAGGATGACGTTCCTTGGAGAGACTTCTGGCTTCGACGATCGTGAACCCCAGCTTTCACGCGGACAGCCGTTCCGACTGCCCCATGCCGCTTTAGTCTCTTTCGACCTTGGCATATCGTGCAGTTCTCTACCGCACCGGCGCTCCTTCAAGACACGCTCGCGTTCTTCCTGGGCACATGACTTTGTTCTCGGTATGGCGCGAGATCTCGTCGGTGGTTCGCGATATCATCGGATGCCGACAGTGGTCCTGGAGTGCTTGGGTTTGGTGATGGCTCAAATTGGCTTGATCTAGTCAATGTTAGCATCTATTTGGATACTAACAACCAGTATCGTTGACCTTGAAGTGAAGTGAGATCAGTGAGAACACAAGGGCCTTCAGATCTTGTACAAGATAGTAGAAGACGCGGAGCCCTTCTGGGTCCTCGGATTCGTTCACATCCACCAACGATCCGATCTTAGCGGTCTTGCGGGAAAAAGTCAGCATTAAAATCATGGCCGACGTTAATGAGACTGACCTCGAAAGAGATGTGCTCGCCTCCCAGCCGGATCTCCAGTTCTTGTCTACCGTCCTTGTTCTTCTGTGGCCACTTCGTGTCATCTTCCCTGCTCGGCGTTAATTTCCGCCTGAAGACAACGTCTGCATTCAAAGGCGCTGCTCACTTCATAATTTCGCTGTCCTTAATGATGCGCTTGATCTCCTTAACCATAAGCGAGCTGACGCACACTGCGCGGCACTGATTAGAATGTTTGGTTCAGAAAGTGAGGGACGATGCCATCACGCACTCTCTTTCCTGATCAAAGAGTCGTTCCTGTAGTTCGAATTGTTTGCATAACGGGCAATGGCTGAGCTGCCATCGCCCACAACTCTGAAGTCGAACTCTGTAGAAAATGAGCATGAGTTCGGAAGGCTCTTCTATGAGGCAGAGGTATACCCAAGAACTCGTGTCCGAAACGACCCGAGTGACCAGAGCTGTCGTTTTGTTAGTCCCGAGCAGGTCATGTGAAGCGTCGTCGTGAGAGCAGCCTTCCGCTATCATTGGTTGCTGAGACTTGGCGGACTCACTAGTAGCGCAAATAGAAAGGCTCTGCAGTGCCTGACATTTCCGCGTTGTCGTAGGAGGTGAGGGCGTTGTGCAGTGAAGAGTGATGCGCGACAAGACTGCACTAGATGTTGTGCGGTAGCGGGGAGGGGGGCTCGCTGAATGTCGCCAAGGACCCTTGCTTTCGACCTTCTCGCTGAAGAGAGACAGCTGGCTGCTGAGAGGAACGGAACACGACGATCACCAATGCAACTCGACTTCCTGTCGTTCATGCCACTGCTCTCCCCGACCACCCTTCCCTCGCAGCACGTCTCCTAGCCGCCGCTTCTGGCGTTACCTTGGACAAACAGAACTCCACTATACCCCTACGTGTCAGGAGCGGAGAGGGTCTGCCCAGATCGGCGGCGCATCGATAAATTGCCAACACCGTCAACGAGCAACACACTGGCTCGCGAATAGCACCCGCCTTCACTCACCCACACGACACGACACGACACGATACGCACACATCCGCCCAGCATGGCGACATTTTTGGAGCAGTCGTACAGCTTAGTCCACCAGGACAATGCCGCCGACCAGCCATCGCTGCCGGACTTGAGGACACAGCTAGAGAAGGGCACAGACGAATCGAAACAGGAGACGATGAAGCGAATTTTGACCGTCATGCTCAATGGCGACCCATTGCCGAACCTGCTCATGCACATCATCCGCTTCGTGATGCCTTCGAAGAGCAAGCCCCTCAAGAAGCTGCTATATCTCTACTACGAAGTCTGCCCGAAGCTGGACTCCAACGGCAAGCTCAAGCAAGAGATGATTTTAGTGTGCAACGGCATTCGAATGGATCTGCAACACCCCAACGAGTACATCCGCGGAAACACACTCCGCTTCCTCTGCAAACTGCGCGAGCCTGAGCTCATCGAGCCTCTCCTCGCACCTGCGCGGCAATGCCTCGAGCACCGACATTCCTATGTCCGCAAAAACGCTGTCTTCGCCATTGCCTCCATTTACCAGCACTCCGAGTCGCTTATGCCTGATGCTCCTGAGCTCATTCAGAACTTCCTCGAATCCGAAAGCGACAACACGTGTAAGCGAAATGCGTTTGCTGCGCTGCTCAGCATCAGTCATGAGAAGGCATTGGAATACCTGAGTGGCGTTTTTGAGGGCATCCCAAACGCAAGCGAGCTGCTGCAGCTGGTGGAACTTGAATTCATCCGGAAAGATGCGGTGCAAAATCAGCAGAACAAGGCGAGGTATCTGCGTTTGATCTTTGATCTGCTGGAAGCCAAGGATTCCACGGTTGTGTATGAGGCAGCGTCTTCGTTGACTGCACTGACCAACAACCCAGTGGCCGTGAAAGCAGCTGCTGGCAAATTTATCGAGCTGGCAATCAAGGAGTCCGACAACAACGTCAAGCTCATCGTTCTGGAGAAGGTCAATACACTACGGAAGTCAAATGAGGGCATTCTCGATGATTTAGTGATGGAGATACTTCGCGTGCTGTCGGGCCCAGATCTCGACGTCAGGAAGAAGGCGCTTGAGCTTGCCATGGACATGGTGTCAAGCAAGAATGTTGAAGAAGTCGTCATGCTGCTTAAGAAGGAGTTGGCAAAGACCGTGGATGAGCAGTACGAGAAGAACAACGAGTACCGATCCCTCGTGATTCACTCGATACACCAGTGCGCTATCAAGTTCTCCGAGATCGCGCAGAGTGTCGTCGGTCTGCTCATGGACTTCATCTCCGACTTCAACAACGCATCCGCTATCGATGTCATTTCCTTCGTGAAGGAGGTTGTCGAACGTTTCCCAAAGATGCGAAGCTCAATCGTGGAACGGCTTGTCACAACACTCTCCGAGGTCCGCGCTGGCAAGGTGTATCGAGGCAGTCTATGGATCATTGGCGAATACTCACTTGAGCAGAACGACATCAAAGAAGCATGGAAATGTATCAGAGCTAGCCTGGGCGAGATTCCCATTGTTGCATCAGAGGCTCGACTTCTGGAAGAACAACCGGATGGAGAGCCAGAGCTGCACGTACAAGTCAACGGACACGCAAAACCTGCTGCACCGACTGGATCACGCAAAGTCCTCGCAGATGGTACATACGCCACTGAGAGTGCCTTGACGAGTCAAGCATCGGCGAAGGCGAAACTGGATGCTGTCAAGGCCGCACAGAAACCACCACTTCGCCAGCTCATTCTGGATGGCGACTACTTCCTGGCCACCGTCCTCTCTTCTACGCTTACAAAGCTGGTCATGCGCTTCTCGGAAATCTCCAGCGACTCTGCACGCACAAACGCCCTTCGAGCAGAAGCAATGCTCATCATGATTTCCATCATCAGAGCTGGTCAGTCGCAGTTCGTTAAGGCACCGATCGATGAGGACTCTGTAGATCGAATAATGTCGTGCGTGCGATCTTTAGCCGAGTTTGCACAAAAGAAGGACCTCGAGACTGCTTTCCTTGACGACACGAGAAAGGCATTCCGAGACATGGTGCAGGTAGAGGAGAAGAAGCGTGCCGAAAAGGACGCCGTGCGGAAGGCACAGAGTGCGATCCAAGTCGACGACGTAGTGTCAATACGACAGCTTAGCAAAAAGACTACTGATGGTGCGGACGAGGCTGAAGTTGACTTGGAAAAGGCCACTGGCGGGGATGCCACCACGGAAGATCTGACCTCGAAGCTGAGCCGTGTTGTACAACTCACTGGCTTCTCGGATCCAGTCTACGCCGAAGCCTACGTGCAAGTCAACCAATTCGATATCATCTTGGATGTCCTACTGGTGAACCAGACTCGCGAAACACTGCAGAACCTGTCTGTTGAATTCGCTACTCTGGGTGATCTTAAGGTCGTTGAGAGACCTACAACACAAAATCTGCCCGGCTTGGATTTCTTGAACGTTCAGGCGACGATCAAGGTGTCGTCTACTGACACCGGAGTCATATTTGGCAATGTCGTCTACGATGGGCCTTCTGCGACAGATTCCAACGTTGTCATCTTGAATGACGTGCATGTTGATATCATGGACTACATACAGCCCGCACAATGCACAGAGACTCAATTCCGCACAATGTGGACCGAATTCGAGTGGGAGAACAAGGTGAATATTAACACAAAGATGCCAGAAGACAAGGGTCTTCGTGACTTCTTACAGCGGTTGATGAAGGTCACCAACATGAGCTGCTTGACACCAGAAGCCAGCTTGGAGGGCGAGTGCCAGTTCTTGAGTGCCAATTTGTACGCGAGAAGTGTCTTTGGTAAGTTGTTCAGCATGCCATGGCTCTTGAAACGATACTGATATCTCCCAGGTGAGGACGCTTTGGCAAATTTGAGTGTCGAGAAGGAAGGCGAGCACGGGCCAGTGACAGGATTCATGCGCATACGCAGCAGATCTCAAGGACTGGCTCTTAGCCTAGGTTCATTGAAGGGCCTCAGTAAGATCGGAGAGTTGGCTGTCTGAGCGATGGGGGACGGTGACGACGTGGAACACGCGTTGAGAATATCCAAAGGAAGCGATCACGATGCATGGCGTCTGGCGAAGTGGGCGCATGGAAGAGCGAGGTCTGTCGAGGATGAGGCTTGTGGATGCCAGTCGCATTTATTAGATGGTCAGCAGCATGATGGCAGATTATGCTGCCCCTTGTCTAGGGTGACCAAGAGCAGCATCGAGCGCGTGCATATGTATCAATTGATCAAAAGCAACCTTCGCGCAGCAGGACTTCCGATGACAGATAAAATGCCGAGGTCATCTGTGAAAAAACTCGCTGCGTTGGCATAACGCTGGCGCAGTCTACGGCCGCCCAGATACTGTCTCTCCTTCCCAGATTCATGTTCCTCTGAGCACGTCGTTGCCTTAATGCCTGACTCGCGAACCTCAGTTCTCGACGCCCCGCTTTGAGACTTCACTTCGCTCTTGCTTACCGTTCCGCCACACAACGTCTCATCAACATGGCCGGCCCACCGAAAAAGCGTCAAAGGCGCGAGGATCGACAGGAAGGAGAATTACCTCGCAAGAAATTGTACCGCCAACGAGCACATGCCAATCCATTCTCCGACCACGACTTGACGTAGTGAGTATCAGCCTACATATGAAGCTGTGACCACGAGGCAGTCCTGACACAGCAAACCAGCCCAGAGTCGCCGACCGCGATGGACTGGAGTCAATACTATCCAGCCTACGCTTCCAAGAAGGAAGAGCTTACAACCGCCACCTCGATTGGCAAGGGCGACGACGAAAATGACAAGACCACCCCAAACACGAACACCACAATCTCCAACCCCGTCACAGTCGCCGACATAGGCTGCGGCTTCGGCGGCCTGCTCTTCGCTCTCGCCCCCAAACTCCCCAATTCCCTCCTCCTGGGCCTCGAAATCCGCACCTCAGTAACCGAATTCGTGCAAGAAAAAATCAAAGCCCTCCGCCTCCAACACACAACCTCCACCGACGCCTCCATCTCGCCGCACACATTTCACAACGTGTCCTGCCTACGCGCAAATACCATGAAATTCCTCCCCAACTTCTTCTCCAAATCTCAATTATCTAAAATCTTCCTCTGCTTCCCGGACCCGCACTTCAAAGCACGAAAACACAAGGCACGAATCGTCAGCACAATGCTGTGTTCCGAGTATGCGTATGTGCTGCAGCCCGGCGGGAAGATCTATACGATCACGGATGTGGAGGCGTTGCATCAGTGGATGGTGGAGCACTTGGGGGCGCATGCAAGTTTTGAGAGAGTTGGGGACGAGGAGGTGGAGGTGGATCAGTGTGTGGATGTGATGGAGACGGAGACTGAGGAGGGGAAGAAGGTGACGAGGAATGGGGGAAAGAAGTTTGTTGCTGTGTTCAGGAGGCTTGAGGATCCGCCGTGGCCGGGAGAGTGAATCATGAATCATTTCAGCCAAGAGGTAGACGCTTGGAGGAAGTAGTAGTTGTAGTGCTTTGATATTGATGTGTGGATTATCATACGAGTTGCGTTCCCATACCTAGGCCAAGCCTTTGTGCTATCTCTTCGGCTTTTCAGAGCGCATAGCGCCTTCACATTATGCATTACGAGCTGATGTGCATGCCGCCCTTAGCAGTAGCTCGACCAGATATAGTACAGATTTGCTGCAAACATTTTTCGAAACAAAGAAGTCGTCAGCCGTGTCTTTCATCCCTTACTCTCGTCTCCACAGATCTTGCTGCTAAATCTCACGCATCATATCCGCCCGTGACTTGGACGCCGTATCATCGTCTTGGTATCCAGTTTCTTCTTCGCGCAAAGCGCTTACCAAATCAAACATTAAGATGCGTCTGCCCTTGAGCATGCACGCCATACTCCATAATACTCCTGTAGTAGGCCGCCAGCCGCTCGAGAAAGTTTTGAAAGAAGATGACACCACGTCATCAACATGAGGAGGCGCTTGCAGGACTGCTTGAGGCGGTCTTGTCGACAGACGCTTTCTTAGATTTCTCCTTTCCAAAGTGCTCGGGTCCTTGATTCGCAAACGTATAATTCTTTGGGCCTTCGGACTGAGGTTTCCGTGGAGTTGCCGATCGTTTCATATCCTGTGGGGGACTGTATTCATGCACAAAGAATTCCGTTGCCGGTTGCGATGGCGCTCTCGGCATCTGTGTGGCCAATGCCAAGCCCGTAGGCATTCCATGGGCAGCCATGAAATTGTACCGAGCCCCCTGCTGTGGTGGGGTTTGTGACTGTGGTGGAAGTGCTTGCTGAGACGGATGGTGCACAAACTGCATTTGTTGCATTTGTGGCGGGAAGCCCATGGTCAGATTCCCCTGCGCGTTGACTATTGGCACTCCATGGGCGAACTGCATCGCCATCTGCGACTCGGGTGCCGAAACCACAAACTGCTGTTGTGGTGCAAATGACGCAGGTGGTCCTGTAAACTGCTGCTCGGGAGCCGACACATTCATGAATTGCTGTTGCATGTGCTGCGCTTGATAGTCCTGTGGGTAAGGATGTCCGTAATTATTATGCTGCGGGACCATAAACACACTAGAGGGAAACGTCTGCTGGGCGGCAGGGGCCGACTGTGGGGGCGTATTCTCAGTAATCGCATTCCCGCCTACTCGACAGTGGTTGAACTGTTGCACTTGCTGACCGTGATGATGGAACATGGGCGTATGTGGAGGCGAGGAAACATTCTGAGTCGAAGCATTCCTCGAGGGCGCGATGGATGCGACATGCTCTGCGTCGGTCTCGCTGATGCTTGCTTGTCGGTTGCTGAACTGGCCAGAGGAAGATTGCCATGGAGGGAACGTTGGTCTGCTAGGCAACTCGCTCGGGGACAATGGCGTTGGAGGCGCTAGGTTACCAGTCGAAGACGTCGAGGCATGGCGTGCAGCTTTTGGCGAGTTCATCGACTCGGCAAAGGTAAAGCTGAGAGGAGACCGTTGCGCAGAGCCAGGAGTTGACTTCATTACCCGTCCTTGAGCAACACCGCCGTTGAGAACATTGCTGGACCGGATACGGCGCAGTTGCTGACCAGGAGCTGCGAGACTCTGGGCAGCAGCGGGGTGGTTCGGAGATACAGGCTGGGCAGCGCCACTATAAGACTGACTACGAAGTGAGGCCAACGGCAAAGCCGCAGGGCGTGGCCTTTGGCGCCGAGCAGCGATGCCACCTGAATGATCTCCAGGCGGTGCAGGAGATTTGAAGGTCGCAGATTGTGGGGGCTGCGGTGTCTGAAGAGCGAAGCTGCTCATTTGTTGGGCAAGCATAGAGCCGTTTTGAGAATCTCGTCGTACGAATGCTTCGTCTGCTGGCCACGCTAATGGCTGTTCTGTCGGGGCTTGTGTCTGCCCCTGCGCATGAGCATGAGCATGAGCCTGAGCCTGAGCCTGAGCCTGAGCCTGAGCCTGAGCCTGAGCCTGAGCCTGAGCTTGAGCTTGAGCCTGAGCCTGCTGACGCGCTGCCGATGCCTCACGGAAGGCCTGCTGTAATGCACTTGGATCCACCGGGACTGACTGTCCTGGTTGCCACTGTGACGATGTGGCCATGGGCTGAGTTGCAGAAGCGACCATCTGTTGGAAAGTGGGGTCGTGGTTCCGTGACAGAGATACTGATGAGCTGCGGCTGTCACCCCACTCGGAAGATGTTGCTGAGAGATTCGCCTGCTCTTGCATGGCAGTGGATGGAGGGAACATGGAGTGCTCCGAGATCGTCGATGGTACGCTCGAATCGTGGCTTGAGAGAGGCGCTCCCAGCGGTGCAGGAAACACAAAGGCATCCTGTTGTTTGAAATCATCCTGGGACATGTCTGGGAAGACCTGCTGGAATGCGTCCATATCACCGGGAAAGTCGTGCTCGAGATTGTCAAACTGGCCGGACGAGTGCATCATGTCGCTGTTCTGCGCGAAGGCGTCAAATTGTTCCTGGGTCAGTGTCCTTCGATTCATCTCCTGTGGGCTGTCGAACATGTCGGCAGCCGTCTGCCCCTGGACCGCTGCGTTGGTGAAGTGTTGGTGTGTGCTGGTGCCATTGGTGTAGGGCACATCGTGCGTCGATTGGTCCTGAAACTGTTGTAGCTGTGCTACAGGGATGTCGTTTGGCATCTGATCGTTCGCAGCGCAGTGCTGCATCATGGCAAAGTACTCGGCCGACGAGAAAGCGGGCGAGGTCTCGGAGTCGGAGGAGGAGGAGGAGCAGCTGAAATTGAGGTTGCCGGCTTGCTGATTCTGCTGCGCGAACATCCCGAAAGCGCCTTGCTGCTTCTTCGCATCTTGTTTCGACTTTGCACGGCGGTTTTGAAACCAATTCTAGTCACGACTCAGCACGGCACCCAGGATGACGGAAATGACGACGATCATGGCAGTGAGAAGTACTTCACGGCCACTGCCGTTGCCACTGCCTCGCGACGAAACTTACATTCACTTTGTCAAGGGACACATTGAGTGATTCTGCAAAGCCTTTCTTGGTGTTGGTGTTGGGCTTGTTCTGCTTCTGGTAGTGTGATTCGAGGATGTCGTGCTGTTCCTTGGTCAAGCGCGGCTTGATGTCACAAGACATTTGCTGGCCCAGGTTGGCATTGGGATTGTAGAAGCCCGGCTGCGTGGAGGGATCCGGCGGGATGCCGTGTTGGCTTTGATAGTGCGTATGCGGGTGAGAGTGCTGAGTGTCGACATACTCGGCGGCGACGAATGCCATGTTCGATGCCGCGGCCGAGCGGCTGCAGTGGCAGCAGCAATGGCAGCAGCAATGGCGGGCGAGAGGGCGAGGCGTGGGGTGCACAGTCGGGTGGTTGCGAGGTCACTGAGCCTGAGCCTGGACCTGTGTGGCCTGCCGTATCCTGACGCTATCTCAGCACAACTCCCGCCTTCCTGGTCGATGCCAGTGCCCGGACGATGTTTCCCAAAGAAAATGTTGGCTTGGTCTGCGGCGCGCAGGTCAGACACCGGAGTGGTCTGTTCGGCGCCGTGCAATCCAGTCAAGTTTGGTGGTCGTGGTCGTGGTTGTGGTCGTGGTCGTAGTCGTGGTCGCGGTGGTGGTCGCGGTGGTGCTTGTGCTCCGAGCAGCGTACCTGATCGACGACGCGCAGCCTCGACGTGCGGCGTGGATGCAGTGGGAGAGTAGAGTGCGGTGCGGTGCGTCCAGGCTTCCCCGGCGTCGAGCGGCCTTTCCCGGCTGGTGATCCAAAAAGCGAGTGACTTGGGTCGGCAGGGCAGAGATCGGGCGCGGGGCGGCGTGTTACGCGCAACGAGATAGTAATGTATGTGCACGTGAACAGCTTGTCACCAAGCGAACGCAAAAGAGGACTAACGAAGGTGAGGCCCAGCGGTGGACGGGTAACGGACGGAGAGGAGAGGGGAGCAGAGCAGAGCGAAGGCGAAGGCGAAGGCGAAGGAACGATGGGTGGGTGTGGGTAGCGACAGCGCGAGGTGAAGGAGGAGAAACGGCCACCGCTATCCGCTGCTGCTGCTGCTGCTGCTGCTGCTGCTACTGCTGCGCTGCTACATAGGCTTGCACCTTTCAGCCCGGCGGACGGGAGACGAAGGGCTCTAGCCGCAGCCCGCGCACGATGATGACTGGGCCGTGCTCACCACCTGCACGCTGCAGCAAAACTCGCGGTGCTTCCATTGCCCTTCAGCTGCATCCCGGCTGCTGCTGCAGGCCGCTACGCCGACTCACGTGGGCAATATGCTACGCCGGCCGGGACACACTCTACGCGTATCATGAATCGTCGGCCCCCCTGCCCTGGCGCGCTCTGGGCCGTCGCTGCTGCAGCGTCAGCGGATAGGAGCCACGGCGACTACGGGTGATTGGTGGTGGTGGGTGGAGGAGCTGCAGGCGGGGCGGGCTGGTCTCACGGCAGCTTTTCTGTATCTCTCCACTTCTTGCTAAAAATACCCTGCTCTGCGGCGAATCGCGCGTGGGCGCTCAGAAGTCTCCGCTGCACACGTCGATGCTGCAGGTGCGCGCTGCTGTCTGGCTCACGCTCACGCTCACGCTCACGCTCAGGCACAGGCACAGGCACAGGCACAGGCACAGGCACAGGCTCACGCTCACGCTCGCCGCCGGAGTGTCTAGTCTCCGACAAGCCTCGCTGTGACGCATCGCAGCTGCCGTGCACGAATCGCGTTGCTCCATGCCGCAGACTGCAGCATCATGTTGCCGCCGCCATGACGAATGTGAAAGGAGATGCGTGCTGAGACACATCGCGCCGCCCTGAAAGCGCATCTCGAGCTAACTCGGCGCCAGTGACGAGCCCTGCTCTGCACATCAGCGGCTATTCAGGAACGGGTTAGACAATGGCAAAGGGTGCAAGGGGAGCAGCGGGGCCCGCGTCAATCATCTCAACAACGCTTTGCACCGCGCCGCCCACACCAGCAGCAGCACCAGCACCAGCACAACTGCTGCTGTTCACGATGGACTATCGACGCTGGTGCGCAGCGATGTGCGGACGATCGTTATGCTTATTATCTGGGCCCTTCTTCTTCCGTCGGGCGATGATGAGATGATGTTTGCGGCATCGTGCCTGCCGGCCTGTCGTGCCTGTATCTTCAACAGCCGCTGCAATAGCAACATAACGATGACAATAATCGAGCACGTCTCGTGAAGCGAGATGACCCGCAGCTGCTCCTTGCTGGGACGACGCCAGCTTGGAACTCGGTTCCGAGTCGTGTTGACAGCGCAGCGCAGTACAGCGGGCATCCCGGCGACACGCCGACCACAACATCATCACACCATGCGCGAACATCGATGCCACGCTGCCACGGCGGATAGGGGCAGCGCATGATAATTTCCACGCGCATGTTTCTACGAACTTTCTTTCGCATCAACAACCTCCAATAGTAGCATGCTTCTAGCGACCGACCTGAGTCTGCCAGTCCGCGCAGCTCTGCCATGACACAGCAACGCTCCGTTCAATATTTAGGCCCCCGTCTCACTGAATCCCAGGCAACATCGTGCCTGCTTCCGAGGTCATCTGCCAGCTCCCTCACCTCCTCTCACGTCCGTGCCATGTTCACTATTCTGCTACCGTATCTGCACCCGAAACCTGACCTTCTCGACCTGTCTTCACGGCGACTTCGCGACACCATGGCTTGCTACACAAGACATGGATCGTCGCCGCAGATTGGAGAGCTTGTTCGCTTCCTCGCATGCCCTCCGTGCCTTGCATATGTATATGTATATATATATATAGATCCTCGGCTCGGGAGTGACAAAGTCGCACAACGCAGACGTGTACCACCACCAAGATGGAACGCCGCTGTGCGCGCGAAAATCAACCAGCAACAACGACATATGTGGCATCACACGGACGCGCACGAATTACACGTGTTCGCGTCTCCTCCCCGTTGGAATCCATCGACGGGTCCTATTGCATGAATCGCATCACCGACAAAGAGCCTTCGTGCAACCAGAGTCGACACATCGAACTAGACCGACGGCCAAATGATGACTTGACGGGAGCATGCAGCACATCCAGATCCATCATGTCGGTACTGCTGCCACACTTCGCTGCACAGCATGCCTGTTGCCTCGCGCTGCAGCACCTTGATGCTGTGCCTTAGTGCCAGACAACATGCCGTCGAAACAGGCTGTCCTCCATACTCTCACACTTCACATCAGGCCTATTGTGAGGAGAAGCTCATTCGGACGCACTCGTTGGACGTGAGCCAGAATTGATCACGTCTACGAGACGTCCATTCCTCCTCACCTCCTACCTCCCCGCGGTCCAGTGCCTGCATGTTCCTGGGGAGGGACTAACAAAATCGACAATCGGGTTGCGATTACATGTTTACTGACTTTTTCCCATGGAGTCTCGCAATTCCTCATGTTTTGGCTGGCATGGACAGCTGGAAGATGTTCTGACGTGCGCGGTTTCGCGTCGAAGCCCGGAATGAAGCTAATACCTCGTGCTATGAGCACACCTTCCTCATTGGTCAACCGTACGCTTCCTGTACTGATTACTGTTCGGCCATAGGCTGCTATTCGATACCAATCCTAGGTCAAAGCTTGCCCACATGCACTTGAGCAGTGAGCACTATGTGTACATCATCTGCAGCATCTGAAGAGCTGTCATATGTATCAATGCATGCAATCACGCACTTGCCTTGGTAGGTGCACACGACATCACCCTAGCTGTGCTTGTCGGACACTTGCACATGACAATCCAAGCAACAGCAACATGTCCGATCACTACAATACTTACCATGCTTCACAGACAGAGCAGCAACGGCAATATGAGCAAGACCTTCACTGTCAGCAGGACTTGAGCGACTCCACCGACCATCTTGACGAAGACCTGGACGCAATGGGCGCTGATGATGACCACGCGAAGAAACCTGGCTTCTTGAAAGCCAAAGCCTCTGCATTCTACCAGAAAGTCATCAAGCCGGCTTTCCCAGAGGCCATCACCGACGTCAAGATCATGGGTGGGATGGCCGCCCTAGAGAAACGTGTGAAGCACGAGATCAACGACCCGAAGCTGTTCCCTGAAATATCCAAAGTAGCACAAGTACGCCGTGGCACCGAGTTGTGCCCCGAAGAGCAGGCATTCATCGAAAAACGGAAAATCCACGCCAGAGACAGTTTTGCCAAATATCTTGGTCTCAAACCAGAACATGTTGATGCTGAAGACGTGCCGGTAGTGGCGTTCGGTGGTAGTGGTGGCGGGTTTCGTGCCATGATTGGTGCTTTGGCTTATGCCGACGAGATGAAGAAAGCTGGCTTATGGGATTGTCTAACCTACGTGTCAGGCGTCTCCGGATCTTGCTGGTCTATCGCAGCGTATTACACATTTGGTAAAGGCAGCATGCAGGCGGTAATTGATCATTGCAAGAAGCGTTTGTCGCCATACCACCCGTTGTCTGGAGACGCCATACGCACCATCCTGAGCGCCCCAGGTGGCGCCAGAGTGACCTTGGGTCCGTTGATACAGAAGTCAAAGAGTGGTCTTCAGACCGTTGCCATGGACCTGTACTCAGTCTTCACTACTGGCTGGATATTCTTCCAGGACGACCCGGCGAAGCATCCTGGGGGCACTGCTCACAAAGAATTTGCGGGCTATCAAAGGTCGTGGTACAAGTACTCGAGTACCCGGCAGCATACAGACGACGGCAGCGAGCCACTTCCCCTCCTAACAGCCATCCGCCACGAACGACCCTGGAAGGACTGGGAGGACTCAGAGCATCCCTTCAAGGACGCTGATCATTCTCAAGGCGACCACGCTGAAGCACCCGAGGCGTGGTTCCAGTGGTTCGAGTTTAGCCCGTATGAGATTGGGTGCGACGAGCTTCAGGCATGGGTGCCGACCTGGGCCTTCGGGAGGCCATTCGAAGAGGGGAAGTCGACTATGCAGTTACCAGAGCAGTCACTTGCACTGTTGCTTGGTCTTGCCACGAGCGCACCTGCGGGACCATTGACGTCGTATATTGCCACGATCAGCCGAAACCTCCCCACAGGCTTCCTCGGAAACTCCATGCACAAACTGGCGCATGGCATCACCAAATTATGGGGCAAAGAAGGAACAGAAGAGTTCCATAACCATCACCCACTTCACGCCTGCAACGAGCACAACTTTATGTACCATTACACGCCCGAGAAGCCAGGGGAAGGTAGACCGCCTGGATTGGAGAATTCTCCGCGCATCCATCTCATAGACTCCGGCATGGACAACAACTGTCCGACCTACGTCCTCCTGAATCCCAGCCGAGCGGTGGACGTCATCATCAATATGGATGCTTCAAGCGATGTTCAAAAGGATACGTCAGTCTCATTCTGCTTCCATGATCCAAATTTCTGCTGATATGGTGAAGATTTCCCGAGAGAGCCGACCAAATCGGCAGTCGAAGAGGCATCAAATTCACCAAGAGACACGACATCAAGCCAAAAGCCGACACCAAGGATCCCGACCGGTTCGACGGGTTGTATGCTCAGCTGTACGACGGCATTCCATGTGAACGCCCAGCAACCGTGGTCGACTCTTACGGTAGAACAGTGAATAACCCGCCAGCTCCAACGTATCATCGGGAGTGCTCGATGATCTATATGCCTCTGCTCCCTAATGAGCGAGCAGTCGCAGACTTTGATCCATCCACGGCCAAGTACTCTGGTTCATATAACCTGGTTTGGACGCCCGAGCAAGTCGAAACGCTGGTGCAAGTGTGCAGGGCGAACTTCAAAGATGGCCAGAGTGCCGTCAAGGACGCTCTATATGAGAGCTATCAAAGGAAGAAGGCTGAGAGGCAGGCCAGAGTGAGCAACACGGTCGATCGAGCCGACTCTTTGGCAAATTAGCAGGACTGTCTGTCAACATCGTCGTCTGATCTCTATTGATGTATAGGCCAAAGTTTCTAATCCAACCACTTCGCCACACTACCTGCTGCATACAAACTCAAAGCCATTTCTCAACCTTTCCGATCCATGGCGAGTCTGTCGTTCACGCCACCAGTGCATCCCGAATCTCGATACTGACCCGTCCCGTCTTCCCATCAACACGCTGAAGCGTAACACTCCTCATATCCCTAACAATCCAATCCGCACCCGCTTCCTTCAACCTCCCAACATCATGCGTCGTCGCTAACGCAACAACTTTATACCCCGCCGACTTACCAGCCCGCACCCCCGCCGGCGCATCTTCTAGCACCAGAATCTCCTCAGCCTTGACCTGCTTGCCACCCTGCCCAAACCCTAAACGCTGAGCTCCCATCCGATAACACTCCGGGTCCGGTTTGCCGTGCTTGACCTCCTCCGCCGTCACCATACACCTCGGATGCACGAGCGCCATGCGGTCCAACCAGCCAGTGACGAGGGGTCGTGTTCCCGAAGTGACGATCGCCCAGGGAGCATTGACCTTTTCAAGATGATCGAGTAGTGCTCTGCTCCCGGGAATCTCCACGGCGTCTTGACCGTAGTTGATCGGGATCACGCTCTCCGCTTTGCAGACGTAGTCCCAGTTTGCTCGGTCTGGGGCTAGGATGGCGAGGACGTCGATACTTCTACGTCCGTGAGACGTCTCGAGGATTTCTGCCAGAGATTATCATCAAGTGACCGGTGATGGTTCATCTGCACTCCTTACCGTCACCTGGGACGTTGATTTCCTTTCCTATTTGGTGCCAATGCTTGACGATGGCATCTGTGCTGTCGATGATGGTGCCGTCCATGTCGAAAAGCAACGCGGCAAAGTCGTGAAACTCGGCTGGCGCGGAGAAATTGTTCGCCTCGTGGTGAGGCATCGGGTTGAGTGCGGCCCTGTGGGCGATAGCTCGTGATGCTCCGCGGTGAAGTGTCCAGTCGCTTATTGTTTTGCAGTCGCGTGTTCGGGATTCACGAACTGTCCGAGTGACGATGCGGAATCTCTCATTAGGTGTTGAAGTGGACTACACTCGGCCTGTTTAGTGAATCTGTCTACGGCACTTATTGTGAAACGGATGCGGAAGATTGTGCTGTCGTGAAGCGTCGGTAGAACAGATTTCACCGCGGGCGGACTTTCCTGTTTGGGTGAGTCCGCTGTCGGCCATACGCTGGTGAGGACATGGACTTTGCCACACGACGCCAACGCTCCCTTGAGCTGCCAGGAAAATCATCTGCCTTCAGCCTACGGTACGGAGACATATGCGAAATGACGATACAGACGCTCTAAAGGAGATGTGAAGGGGTGGAAACGGAATGCTGCATCACTTCGGAACTGAACGCCAATAGGATCATACACGTTGATGCTGGCCAGCACTGTCTTCAGTGCAGGGACCAGCAGCAGTGAGGTGCGTTGCCGATGATTGTGTGGAGATGAGTGGCATCTCATTTTGGCACTTAGCGCTACGCATTAAGCTGATGTTCCTGACACAGTGCTCCTTATTTCCCAAGACTCGCGACGAAGCAATAGCATTTCAGGACATGGATAGCTGCGCAACAGCAGCAGCAGCAGCTTCTTGCTGCTGCAAATTCCATCCTCGGATGCAACATTATCGCCGAACAGGCTGTCAATGTTCGGGAGGCAAATACGCCATCCCTTGGTAGAAGTATCCGCTGCAAGGCCCAGAGAAGAATTGAGTGTATCCACACAACGTTCAAAGCGAAGAGTCGCTGCTTAAAACACACTCCTAACTCCGTTCCGTACCCGAACTCCCATAATCTATGCAGTCGGTAATCGTCGTTCAAAAGGTATAAGGTCATGCTTTTGTACGAGGGCGAAATATGCACCATCCAGAAGAAGATAACTCCAGCAACGCCGCAAAAACTGGATGAGATCGCCGCCAATACATCAACATTCAGTCCTGCAGCGATCTCGGTAACGAGACGGAGATCTGTTCGCATTGTGTGAATGTTCGTTTGATCTCTCATCCTGCTGAACGCATAATTTGCTGCTTCGATCGAAGTGACGATAGTATCGCAGCTGTCGGGCGAGAACCTGACGTGACGGGTGCACGCTCGGTGATTGTGCCAGCATCATTTCACGGTAGCATCCAGATGAAGGCGACAGAAGTATCGTCACTCAAAGATCAGGCCTGGCCTTCCAGCTTGAATTTCAGGGGCTCGTCGAGAATGTCGGCCAGTTTCTTGCGATTCTTCAGATTGAGCGCGCCATCACGCCATGCTTGACGAAGTTGCTTGTACGCAGTCCCTCCCAGGATCTGAGGTTCGTTGTTGACCAGTGCCACGTAGTCCCTGATGATGTTGTCCCGGATCGGGTTCGTACTTGACAAGGCCTTGGCGTAGAACTGGACTAGGTTGCGCATACCGACACCGTTGCGTCGATCCTGCGCATCGAGGTGAGCTAGCTCCTGAAATTCGCGGTACATGGACTTGTTGAAGTTACGAATGAGGAAATGAGACCAGAACTGGTAGAGAACGTCCAAGTCGTAGGGGCAATTGCCGGTAGCGGCCTCGTCTCGCTGCTTGATGGCCTTGGCTCTTAGCGTAATGTAGGGCTCGGTCGTTCCGTCTTGTGGTATCTTCTCCTGTGGTAACTCTTTGTCCTTGCACCAGAAGAGCGCGAGTTCCTGATCGCTGCTGCCTTTCTCCGGGGACCGTGCAAGACTAGGGCTTGTGTGGCGAGACAGGGCTGTACCATTGTGATCGCCATTGACCGCGGGCTCGCCATTTGTGGTTGGCTGCCCACCTTCATCGGCAGCCTTTTCAAGCTCTCCGTGGATACTGCGTGTGTCTATAGAGCCGTTTGAGAAAGTCCTTGAGGCAGCGTGATGATGCGAGACCGATGAACGTTGCAGGCCGGGCCTGACAACGACCGTGAGCGCTTCTATGTTCTGATTCGGGAACACATCTGGCTCTGAGTCATCGGCGCCTCGTTTTCCGGATAAGGCTTGCTGACCGGGAGCGATACCGCTGTCTTGGATTGGCGACGCGGCCGAGCGGCCGCGGCCTTCCTCGCCGTTGGTGAAGTCACCATATGGCGCTTCAGCCAATGGAGAGAATGGTGCAAATCCAGCTACCCCTCCATCCATGGGGACTCCAGAGTCGTGCGAACGTCGTCCAATTATTCCAGCAGATGTAGGCCCGCGAAACGTCGATGGCGGTGACCAAAATTGCAGATGAGGTTGCTCGGGGCGTTGAAGGACTTGTGGGCCATCGGTTTGCGCAGTCTTCTCGCGTTGCTCCTTTGGCAGAACGAATTGCTCCCAGCCTTCCCTTCGACGGAGGCGCTCCTTTCCATCCTCGCCTAACCGGATCTCAATCGTATCAGAGCGTAGGCACACGGCTCTGATGATATCTTTGTCAACAGTGAGTTGCTTGACGCGGTTGAAATTAGCAATCGTATCGAGAAATACGAAACCTTGACCGTCCATATTCTTCCGCAAAAACATATCCTTCAGCAGGTTGTCCATGGAGAAGTAGTAGTCGAGCTGTGTATGAACCATATCCAAGAGGTGTTGGTGCTCGGCCATCGGGTGGAACGGCACAGCCGTGTAAGGCATGCCGCTTTGGTAGTCATACATGCCAGGCAAGTAAGTCTGCATTGGCTGGAGTGGCGCACCAGGCCAGAATTGTCGTCCGTTGTAAGCGTTATCGACAGGAATCGACTGTGATCGCGAGGCACCACGTGGCCAGCCGCCACGACTCTGTTGGGAGAAGGCATATGGGCCCCGGGATCCCTGGTAGGCTAATGGCGATGGTGAAACCCCAGCAAACGCATTGACAAAGTCAGTATGACCGTTGACAAAAGATTGGCTTGTCTGGTGGCCGTTTGTGTACTCGCGCGATGCACCACGACCACGACCTCCACGCTTTCCTCCGCGCGATGCACTGTTCCACTCCTTGCCATTGAGAGGCTCGAAGGAGCGCGCTTCCTTTCTGCCATCTGACGGCACTCGGCGGATGGTAGGGCCATCACGTGCAGTCTCAGCCCCATCAGTCGCGTCGCTTGGCTGCGTTGTTGGATGAGACTGGCGAGGTATCGGATCTGGTGTCTTGACGTCTTGCTGTCCGGAAGGGACTCCAGAGTCTATTTTGGAGGGAGAGTATGAGCGCCTCGCGTCAAAGATGGGGGCTGTGGCGCTGATGGACGAGATCTCAACCACAGCAAGCTCGTTGGTGTGCGAAAGGACGTTCGCTGATGCAGACGCATAGCCTTCTTCGTGTGGCTGGGTTGCATTCGAACGTTGAGTGTTGACCTTGGCTGCCATTGATGGTGCTTCACGGTCGACAGTGTTCAATCGTTCTCGCTGAGTGCCGCTGCCGTTAGTCTCACCCTCGCTTGGAGAGCTGCCATTACGTGTCGCTGCGCGATCACCACCTTTAGAGCCATTCTGTGCACCACGGAAGCCTCCCCGGCCTCGAGCTCCATTGCCTCCACGACCGCCTCTCTCGCCATTCGGTCCGCGTGGCGGACGATTCATCTCCTCTGTTTGCCACACAATGGTTGGCGTGACTGGAACGGGCTTCCACTTCGTCTTCTCTCGCTTCGCACCTGCACTGACTTCGGCATCGACGGTGTCCTCGGCCTCTTTCTCTGTTTGAATGTCCTTGCGCTCCTTTTCCTGCGCCGTCTCAGGTGTTGGCCAAGCGACATCATCCTTGACGGGTGGTGGCGCTGCTGTAAGGTTTGGTAGACTCTGATGTTCGCGTTGAATGCCTTTCGTCGGCGCAGCAGCTGCAGTGTCGCCGTGACCATCTCCTGCGGTTGGCTTTGAGCCTTGACGAGCACTGTGGCGCAGATCGTTGGCACGCTTGCTCTGCGGAACATTGGATTTCTTGACATCTTCTGTGGCCGGTGAATGTGCAGCTTCGCGTGGGATACTCGTCAGTGAATTTGCCTTCTTCCGCGGCTCCGATACAGGTCGTTGATTCTCCTTGGCATCTGGCCGAATTGGTGGCACTGCCGTCGGTTTCGGTGCCGATGGGACCGTGGCCGGCTTTGCCTTGGCGTCCTCCATACGTTTCGCCCATGGATTTACCACTGGCGGAGGTGCATCGGTCAAGACGACTGGCTTGGGTGTCGCCGGTCTTGTCCCCGAGTCCTTGGGTTCCTTAGGTTCCTTCTTCCCTCGTCGAACCTTGCCCTCTTCTCCCGGCGTTCCGCTCTGTCGTTCCTTGCGCTCCGCGATCCAGGCAGGTTCTGAATTCTGCGCCGAGTTTTGTGACTTCGTCTCCCATGTCGTGTCTGAGGATGAAGTGCCGTTCTGTGCTGGAGAATTGTCATCTGTATTACTCGCGCTGGTGGACGATGCGGTGAGGTCTGGGGTTGATACACCTGACGAACCATTGGGCGGTCGGCTCTCGGACTTAGTACGCTCTACGGCATTGTCCTTGGCCTGAGACTTCGACTGCTCTGAAGACGCCTTTCGTGCGTCGGTACTCTTTTCACCCTCTGTGGCCTCAACATCATCTGCCCAATTGCTTTTTGGACCGAGTTCTGAGAAGCCGCCTGTCGCGGGTGTCGCTGTGCCTGAGGTCACCTTGCTTGAAGGTGTCTTAGATGCTGTGGTCGCGCTCCGGCCCTTGGCGGCCTGCGCGTAGGAGAAGCCGCTCGGGCTTTGATTGAGCGCAGCCATTGCGCTGATGCAAAGCTGCGGTATGCAGTGATGTGTGGACTCGAAGTCGTGTCACTTGCTCACTCCCCGGGCTCGGACTCGGGCTGCCCACTCGGGCGGTGTCTAAAGATTGTCCCCGAGACACGGTCGGTGCTGCCCGGTCTACCCTCCGCAGAGACGCTGCCTGCCGCTGCTGCTATTGCCGCCGCACGCACACGACACCTGGGGTAGATCTGTGGAGACGTGGGTTTGTTGAGAAAGCTGTGTCTGTGTAGAAAATGCGGGCGATGAATGGGACCGCGTCGGTCGACGTCGGAAGTCACGGCACTGACAATAGTAGAGTGTTGGAGCGCGGTGAGGATTCGCGTCGGAGGTGAGAGTCGCGCTCGGGAGGTGAGCTTTCGGATGCAGCAAGCGGCTGGCTACAAGGGCGATCAGTTAGCAAAATATGTCAGCAAACACGATGGCGATGGCTACGGCGATGGTGCGGTGGTGGAGTGTGCAACTGGGGCACAGGCTGCGGTGGGTGGTGCACGCGGAGATGGAAAGATGCCTACCAAGTCTAGTGCTTTAACTTTTTGCTTGCCGGATCGTGGGATGGGCGATGTCGTAGAGAAATGGGTGCTCGATGCCGTCGATCGACCGGTACAATATGACTGCTGGCGGTGGCTGGCGGCGGTGACGGTGACGACGAGGTGGTGTCGGTGCGCCGGAGCGATGTGCTGCTGCAGTGGCAGAGGTCGGTTGCTCGATGCTCGAAGTGGCAGCGCAGCTGTTCAAATTTCTCGTCTCTGCTTGCCGCTTGCACGCTCGCACTCGGCGCTGAAGGATGACGACGTGGCAATCTCCAACAGCACAGCGCAGCAAAGCAGCACAGCGCAACAGTATCCCGAGCTCGATCAGATGCCGCCGGGGGGAACAGATGCAGAGACAGTCGTGCACAGCAGTAGTTATTCAGTGTGCGAAGAATGTGGAGCTTTGCAAGCAATGTGAGAGAGAACTCTGTCGTCACGCTAAGTAGGTAGTAGAAGTTCCGCCGTCCGAGAGCCGCACAAGTCACTGCCGAGTAGATAGATGTACATGTAGTGCTGTCCATCCACATGCCCATGGCACTCCTGCTCGGCTCGGCACCTTCCTGCTGGGCACCACCTGGATGGGATCACCATCTGACTCTTGTTCCTGACGCTGCTGTACATGCTACATGTATATGTATCTGTTGCATCCACTGCCGATGACGCACCCTCCTCCGATCTTCCCTCTCCGCCGTTGCACAAACGAGGTCCATTGAAGCTGTGCAGCAACGATGCGAGAGCCAGTCTCTCCGAAACGCATCACACGTGTCAGCACTTGACACTGTGACTCCTCTCTGGGCAGGATGCGCGTTCCACCGCCCGCTCGGGTTATCATTGTGGGAAGAGCAGAGGAGAGCGGAGGAGAAAAGCTGCAAGTTCGGTCGATCACCTCCCAGGCCCACCACTACGCGAGCCAGCCCACCACGCGACTACTGCACTGATAACGGTTGTTGAAACCACCTCTCGATGTATTTGCACACGACTCGCTTCCATCCAGGTCGTCACACCGGACGGCGAAGCGTCAGGGTTCATCGCTCAAGCTCAGGAGCAGGGATCTCTGGAATAGGCAAGTATACACCTGACTCTTAGCCCAACACACTGCAGGTACGGACGACTGTCCAGGCGCGTCGACCCATGTTGCCACGAGATCGACGATCCCTCGACGCTCTCGTACCGCGCGAGTATACTCACGATGTTCACGGCGACACTCCGTTTTGTCGCTGTCATGGCAGGGCCTTGGGAACACCATGCATCTGCTCGTGTGACGCCCCCAGACGATATTTTCTAAGGCACTAGATATCACGACTTTCTGGCGCTGAGGCTGCTTGTCACCAAGTGTTCGTGTGTCCCCTGAGGCTGACCAAGCTCGATTCCGTGCCAGCTATCGAATTCACCCAACGGCCGTACATAGAGTAAATGGTGTCCACGCATTTATAAAGGAAAGTCTCCGTTGATAGGCCATCACTTGATGCATTTGCGGCACCTCGAGTGCCTCATCAGACCGTGTAGAGCAACCAAGACGATCATGGGATGTGGGTTTCGATTAACTCTGTCGTTTGCCATAGACGATCTTCTGGACGGCGCTTGTCAGCCAACCTGACCACGAATTTGTGGTCTCAACGTGCTTTATCGTGCTTGGCCTATCGAGACTGATCGTATCTGCGAAGGGTCGGGCTGTCCGTACCAGGTCTTGCCAATGGGCTGTCGCTCAGTGTTAGCTATACTCAAAAGCACCGTGCACTGGTCTAGGGATATTCGTGCAGCATGAGCTGTAGCGCATGCATCTCCGATGACTTGATCCCATCGTCGTCACGTACCTCCATATAATAGCAACACCATCATGGTATAGGCTGCGTCGTTCGAGGCGTTATGCCTACAGGCAGAACATGTTAGCCCGTGCATCTCAGAAGCCAGAGCAGAAACCATGGGCGTTCTGAGCGTGCCTCAGATGTCGCACTGTGGCTCCTGCACCCAAAAGTGCTTACCATCCGATCACTGCACCATTTTCATCACAATATCGAGGATCGACCTGAAGACAACGAGCCAAACCGGACAAGGATTTTTTTGGAATACGAGCACCCTCTCGTTCTGCAGCCGTGGCCAACGTGAATGTATCAAAGACCGCATGACCGGGACGACTGATATCCAATAGATCGGTTGCCAGACCAGGACTCTGTAGAACAGCCTGAATGTCGTTGCCGAGAGAATGACCCACGAACGCGATGCTATCTGTTCCGATATCGGCCAAAGACGACTTGACAATGGCAAGCAGCTCGTCCTTAGCATCACCAGGTGATAGAAACAGGCTCCGGCCAAATCTTGAGCCTCGCATCCTACGTCGTGGGTGTCTGGTTACGTCAATTACGATGTGATGGTGTCTCACTTTCGCAATCCAATTTTTGACATGTGCACCGGGCTTGACATTGTGGATGTCGCGAGTTCGTAGAACGGAAAGTCCCACTTCCACGACGTGGTTCAATAGCCCTTGCCTTTCGGATTCCGTGTCGATAGCTATGAGAACAACATCCTCGTGTTGTAGGTACGACCTGAGTTGCCGAATGTCGCCTTGCCTACTAAGGACTCGTACCTCAGAGGTAGACCGTTGGGACGTTCGTCGGCGCCTGAGGATTGTGCGTTTGCGCGGAGCTAAGTGCTTGGCATCATCGATATAAGTGTCCCTTGTGGGCGGAGATACGAAGATTGGCTGGAGAGTTCTAGTAGATAGCAGCCCTGTGAAGAGGTCAGTCCAAGTTCGATAGTGGCAAACATGTTAGCATCTTTACCTGGCGCACTACCAACTGACTGAGCATACCTTGGCTCGATCACTGCTTTGCCTATTCTGGATGCAGTCGTACCGCCCAAGATTGGTCTATCGACAGTGGTTGACGCTGCGACCCGTTCTAGGCTGGCCCCAGTCTTCGAGGTGGTTGTGGTCCTCAACCGCTTGAGCAGGGCCTTTCGGCGTAGCATACCGACCACGTCCAATGGCTGCTGCTGCAAGGCATCATAGCATTTTGATTTACAGATCGAAATCCCACGGCGAGCAGTGCATAGGAATCAATGCCATGAAAGAACGACGGAGCATCGCGGACGTTGAGAACGTGGACACCAGCATCGCCACCAGCCGAAAGTCGAGGTCGTGTCGATCATCAAGCTGTTCTGTTTGCATTCACTGAGGCCTCCAGCAACATGAGCTAAAGCAGCGAAAGCAGGCCATAGACATCGAAGTGTCAGGGAAGGAAGACTTTGGCATGATCAGGTCGCCAAAGCAGCGGCCGGCGACGTGCAGGTGTCGTGTTGCCGGCAAGAGTACCATGATTTTCTCCCAACAGGCTGCGCGCGATCTCGAAACTCAATCTGGCGTGCCGATCTGGCGGACCACCAGAGGCATCATCCCGTCACATCACTACCCGCCGTTCGAAGCGCACGGTCGGTACTGCTTTTGCTAGCAGACATGTCTCGTGCCGTGTCACTGCTCATAGCGGTACTCACAACTTCGAAATGCAGCCTTGGGCGCTCGTCAGTCCAGCTTCGAGAGGCATTGGGCTAGAGCTCACGCGACGACTCCTTCAGACCACGAATGTCCCCATCGTTGCAACAGCTCGCAACGACCTCGACCAGACTCGCGAAAATGTGCTCTCGGGGCTTCGAGATGTCAAACAGGACAGGCTTCATGTTGTGAAGCTAGACGTGCTCGGTGAGGAATGGAGCAGCAACACCTACGAGTGGCCATTGACTAGCAAGGACAGACGAAGGCGTCGTTGAAGCAGCAGCGGAGGCCATCAACAAGGCCCTACCCAAGAAGGAGTCGTACTTGAGGCTGTCGTTATGCATACCTGGCCTGCTATTCCCTGAAAAGGCTCCGCACCAGGTCAACTACGACGACGCCCTGCTCACGTTACGCACCAACACACTCGGGCCATTGCTGCTCATGAAGCACTTCTCACAGCTGTTACCACGCAAATCCACCACGATCGAATCGATGAAGGGCTTGCCAGACCACGCAATCTGGGCCAACATGTCAGCGAGGGTCGGGTCTATCAGCGACAATCGCCTGGGAGGCTGGTACAGCTATCGGGCATCAAAGGCAGCCGTCAACCAGCTCACCAAGTCCTTCGATAACTACTTGCGGACCAGTGCCGGCGACAATGCCATGAGCATAAGCCTACATCCTGGCACGGTCAAGACAGATTTGAGCAAAGAGTTTTGGAACAATGTCAAGGAGGATAAGCTATTCAGTACAGGGTTCGCCGCAGAGAAGCTGATACAAGTCATCAACAGCCGAACGATGGATGACAGAGGTAAATGCTGGGATTGGAAGGGTGAGGAGATTCCGCCGTAGTCTATAAAAGACGGCGTGTGTGAATCGCGTTCCTGAAGTGGTCTGGGTCTTGTGGACATGACCTCTGCTTGTCCTTCGAGGCCATAACACCATACACTTCTTATTTGTTCAGCTCTTCAGATCGCTTCTTGAGCTCCTCCTTGCTTGCAGGTTCCGGGAGATTCTCTGCTATTGCCTATGGATCTTGTTTAGCTGGAAGCTGATCGGTATGTTTCAACGCAGTCCAAGCTCGCTTACTGGACCCAGATTGGCCTTGTGATGGTCAGACGTAGCCATGTTACCTTCCCGCTCGTCCTTTGCACCTTTGGCATCTTTGGCTCCTTGGCTGTTCTTCTTGATCTCTGCATGGACTCATTAGCACACTGTCAACGCACTTGCAGGATTTCAGACTGAAACACCTTTGTCATTGTCTCCTGGCATGACTGGCATGATGGCGCTGGCTTCGGAGGCTACCTTGCAGGCGGACTCGACTTCGTGCTTGCAGCAACAGCTTGTTGCAGAGCTATTTCGTACTCCGTCGCGTCCCTCTTGGACGCACCGGGAGCGGTCTCTACTGGAGTTTCGTTGAACAACTTGTCAAAGTCTGGGCGCTGTGCGAGGTACTTGTTGATCGCTTCGAGTTCTTGCTTGCTAGGACCTTGAGCTTTGCCACTTGAGCTGGTCGTCTTGGGTGGCATTGGCTGAACTGATGTTGCTTCGCAGGCAGCCGCGCTTTGCGAACATGTGAGATCTTCCGTCGACTACACGTCATTGGGTGGAGCTCGTGATGACTTGCAGAGCGCACGTGAAAGATACTGGAAGCTCGAAGCTCATCACCCAGATCGGAGCGGGGCAAGACTTGTGGCCGCTCTCCAAGTCATCGAGCTACCAGGTCGTCAATGCAAGGACAACACACACGATCGGCGAGCCTTGGTCACGCCCAGAAGCATGAGCAGCACATTCGCCAAGTATGCTGTTGCTACTGCCACTCAACACTATGGATGACCTCGCCAGGAAACATGGAAATAGGCCGCGGTTCAGCCAACACCCATAGCTCGGTCGCCGACCAGCAGGGAGCTGTCTCCGTGGCGAACGCATCATCCCGGGATATGGCAGAACATGCTGCCAACACATTGCTTGGCGCTAGAGCAGGAAGAAGCATCTCACCTGATTGCAGATCATGGGAGCTGACACGGTGCAACTCAAACGTAATCTATTCGAACCGCATCCAAATTCTCATGTTGGTCGGCTGCCGCCAACGTGGGTTATGGACGATCGGCACTTCTCCGATCAGTGGCATTTCTTCGAGCAGTAGATGAAAGATGAAGAGTGTTGGCCCGGCCGGGGGTATTGGTTTGATTGACAAGCTACATGGACAACTCTCCTCCTACACGATGATCCACTCCACTCTCATCACACGACTCTCCGCCCCTTCATACCGTCCACCGCTTGCAACCATAGGGATGGGACAATCGTTGGCAAGCCGTTTCCCCTATTCCGCCGGTCGATGATTATGTCGATGCATTTACTTCTGCACAGTCAAAAAAGTCAGCCAAACAATGCTTATCTCAATTCTGGCACACTGGATATCCTTGAACTTACGCAGGTGCAGCTGCCCTTTGCGCAGTTGCAGTTGGAGTTGGAGCAGGAGTCGCAGCCACCCATTTTGATAGTTGAAAGATTGGTGTTGGTTGGGAGAAGTGATTGATTGACCTGTTCTTTATGTTGTGAGAAGATCTTGACGGGTTATTGGTGTTGAAGAGTAGGTTGAATGGACGAAGAAGGGAGAATATATAGGCCGTGAGACGGCACCCGTGCCGGTGTACACCCACTCGTATTGGAGCCACGCAAACTCTATAGAGCTCTAGGTTTGTCGACATGCTTTACAACAAGTATAATACACGAATCCAAGTGAGAAGAATCCCACGTCCTGTGGGTTGTGTTAGACCAACAGCTCGTCCGGAAGTGGGCTGGCGTCCAGCTAGAAATTGGGTCGAGCTCGGGGTGGTGACCGCAGCTTGGAGCTGCCCTGGCAATCCAAGGTCACAACTACAGACCACCCTCGCTGCAGTGCATTAGGAGCGCGTGAGCCAAATGATTGGCTGATCGATTACATCGTCGTCTGAGTTTGTAACAGATGTACGGAAACTACACGCGGATTCTCGTTACCCCACGACAGCCACATAATACCAATGCAGGGCAGGAGGGTATTGCAATTCTCGTGAAAGATATTAGTAACCCAACGATTCGATCTCGACCGTGCTCAGAGTCCGATGAGCTTGCAAATGCCCTGCCATCGCCTTCGGAGGCTCTCGCCGTAGCCTAACTCCACGACCCCACGCGCTTCATGCCACGCTCGCGGCCGCATCGGGTAGTCAAGTGATTTTGGGATTCTCGTTTTGAGGAGACCAGGCATCTTATCGCGGCATACTGACTTCGCATTGCAAACGCTGCGCAGTCCTTCTGCGCCAGCAAATCTTCCATAGCCCGATTGAGCTACGCCCCCAAAGGGGAGCTGCACCACGTAGTAGGAAGCAAAATCATGAACCGCAACTAGAAGGGGATCAGTAAATATATCGCTCGGGAAAGACAAGAGCTATGCAGTCGTGGTAGGGCAACCGACATCTCTCCCAAGACACCCTTGCCTCGCAAGACAACTTAGCAGTCTAGAGAGACATTGCCAGCACATCCACGGCTGTATATGCTCCCTAGCGTTAACTTACCCATGCCTGCTTTAGCTTGTGATGTGACATGCCGCAGATTTTCGCGCGCTGCCGAGGTCCCTGTGGGCCCAAAGATACTGCATCCTAGGCCATATATTGTGCTGTCTACCCAAGCAGAAGGATGTTAGCCATGTGGACTTCCACATGGTGATGTCTTAACAGCTTGCGCTGGAATAACATATAGCATGCATGTCGTGGAGACGATGCCTTCTGCCCTTTACACTTACTTGTTATTTTGATCGCTTCATCCATGTTGTCCGCCCGCATCACAACACATACCGGCGCAAACAGCTCTGTCTGCGCTATTCGCATTGTTGGGGTGACGTCCACCAACAGAGTGGGACTGAAGTAATGGCCCGCCGGATAGCGCCTGCGCAGACATACGGGTGTTAGCCGTACTGGAATACCTCCTGGGAAACGGACAAGGCCTTCTCCCCTATGAACTCACTCGTGTTGAAAGCGATGACCACCTACTACCAAGCGCGCCCCTACAAACGGGAGCGTGTTAGCTATACTCAGCGGCTTTTGCTGAGCGCAGGGAGTTTGCGCCTGTCTCAGACCATGCCTTGCACCCATCGATGACGTACCTTGGCCTCTTGCCTCCGCTATGAGACTTTCTAGACGGTCGAAGGAAGCAGGTGAGATCAATGCGCCAACGTCCACGCCTACGTCTTTGTCGTTGTCGGGGTCTAAGTCGTTTCCTGGTCGTAGATTTCTGATGCGTGGCTCGAGCATCTCGATCAAGATGTCGTAAGCCTTGGGCATGGCGATGATGCGTTCGATGCCGACGCAATTCTGCCCACTAGATTGAAAGACGCCTCTCATGAGGATGCTGGCGATCCTTTCCATCTCTCTCTTTGACATCGCCCGACCATCCGGTTGATCGAGGACGACCGCAGCGTCTTTCCCCCCTAGCTCGATGCATAGCGGTGTCAAGGCTTTCGATGCACTCTTCGCAACCTCATGCGCGACCGGTTTGCTGCCGATGAAGGTGAGATGACTGATGCCAGGATGCGACGTGAAGTACTCAGCGGTGTGAGGCCAGCAAGAGAAGGCATGGACGAGATTAGGATCGTGGCCACATGCGGAGAGAGCCTCGCGTACAATGCTGACGAAGTAGACGGACGACCAGGCCGTTTGCTCGCTGTTCTTGACCACAACAGCGTTGCCAGCGAATATGCCGCTGATGACGGGACCTATGAAGTTGTGGAAGGGGTAGCTGCAAGTGAAAGCGTTAGTAAAGTGTGGCCACGACATGTGCAGCAGGCCATCATGCTCACTTCCAACTGACGCAGGCAGCGATGACACCTAGAGGCTCGTACTGAATCTCATTGTGCTTGTAGAACATCAAGAAATTGGTTGGTCGACGG
Organism: Dothistroma septosporum; assembly: GCA_002236755.2. NCBI lineage: Eukaryota > Fungi > Ascomycota > Dothideomycetes > Mycosphaerellales > Mycosphaerellaceae > Dothistroma > Dothistroma septosporum. The sequence goes on from NBZP02000054.1 coordinate 3,226,648, forward strand.
TCCGGGCGCAGCGCCTTCTCGCCGTGGTCAATGGTCCACTTGAGTTTCTCGGCCGTGACCAGGACCTCGCCAAAGATGGCATCGGTACGCGTCTTTCCACTGTCCAGACAAGCAGCGCGAACAATGGCCTCGGTATTGTCCAGAAGGAATTTCAAAAGGGTCTTGAGGACTTTCCTTCGTTGCACATAGGTGGTTGCCTTCCATCGCTGTTGAGCCACGCTGGCTCTGGCAATGATCCGGTCAATGCGATCGGGAGTGGAGGGATTGACGAACCCCAACAGTTGTCCACTAGCTGGGGCGTAGCACTGTATGGCGGTGCCGGGCACCTTGATCGACGGGCGATGCAGCACTTTGCCTTGCCATCCGGGCTTGCACTGCTCCGGTGCCGTGACAGAAAAGTCCACGGCGCCCTCGGGATCTGTCCGGATCAAGGCGAACGCGATCCAGGCGAGCAGGAGACATGTCACCGTCGATATGACGGTGGGGTCGAGCAGAATGCGAGCAGACGCGTCCATGGTGCACGTACACGTGACAGTTCGAAGGATGGCGCAGCCGAGACGAGCAAACGGCATTTGAGCCGGGAAACGTGGGAAGCCTCGGAAGCTCAGGCCACATACCTACACATACCTCTTAGCTGACAAACGATTTTGCTCCACCATCAACTTGTCTTGCAGGTCAATGGGGAACACATCTCGAGCCCGACGTGTGCTCAACTGGGCTGTCAAGAGATGCGAAACGCAGAGATCGGCTGTGTCGAACGATGTTGCCGTCAAGTCATGCCGGACGCGATCACTGCACGTGACTTTATCGCGTCGGCATTGCCCTTCAACTCCCGAGAGCTGGAGCTCGAGGTGGGGTATGAAATGCAAATAGTCCCTCGTTTCGCGGCGGATGAGATGACTTACTGTCAACAGCCTCACCCACGCTGTCCCGTGCTTACTTGTCGTCGTTCGAAGTGCACGCTCTACTTGTCCTAGCCAGGTCTGCTCAACGTAGCAGTTCACAAGAACACCACAGTCTCGATCAATATGTCTAAGCCGTTGAAGCTTGGCGACAAGTTCCCAGACGGCGTTACGTTCGACTGGGTGCCGATCACAGATCCAGGCAAGCCTCCGAAATGCTTCAGAATGCCTCTGCTCGCAACATATGCGCCACCCAGACTGATTTGATCCCAGATCCAACCTCTTGCGGCCTGCCCCAATCCTTCGACGCTAGCAAAGAATTCGCCGGCAAGAAAGTCGTCCTCGTCTCTGTCCCAGGCGCCTTCACACCCGGCTGTCAGGCCCTCCACATCCCTCCCTACTTCACCAACCTCGACAAGCTCCTCCAAAAAGGCGTCGATCTCGTCGTCGTGATAGCAAGCAATGATTCCTTCGTCATGGCTGCGTGGGGCAAAGTCAATGGTGCAAAAGAGGATACCAAGATCAGATTCATGAGTGACACCAAAACTTTCTTCTCCAAGAAGTTTGGATGGGATGGACCTGCAGATCGGAATGGAAGGTGGGCGATGGTGATTGAGAAAGATGGGACGGTCTCTGTTGCGGGTGCTGATACTGAGCGCGGGAAAGTGACGGTAAGTGCTGGATCTGAGCATCGGAGTCAGGGAGCAGGACTGACCACGAAGTGTAGGTCTCTGGAGCTGAGTCGGTCCTGTCGAAGTTGTAAGCCGTGTGATCGCAGTGCTGTCCAACGAGCGGCGGAATGGAGTGCCTTGAGTATAGACGATAGACATACCTTGCTTCGTGCTAGGGTATCTGAGGAAGCAGCAACTAGATCACATTCGTCTGAACACATTGCCGCTCGCGCTTCGCCTCTCCTTGCCTCTGCTGATCTTTCGGCCATCATCTGCTGATGCCTGCTGCTGCTGATGCCTCCTCTTTTGCGGTTTTGTTGGTGCAAACGTGACTTCCTTTTCGCCAAACGGCCTTTCATCGCCGAATGATACCATAGCTTTGCTTTCTCGCGAAGGCAGGCTAGTGGCAGCAAGATCACCGAATGACTTACTGCGTCGATCTTGTGGCCGTGACTTTGTCCGATTCGAAGACGAGACCTGCATAACAGGTCCTCGTCGCTGTTCTTGAGACCGCTTACCAGACTTTTTGTACGAGGTCGAACCGATGCGACCTTTCGAGTCTGCAAGTTCGTCCGGCTTCCTTCTAGGCAACGGAGCTTCAGCTGACGACTCATCATCATCATCGGTGTCCGAGCTGCGAGCGCGCGAATCATCCAGTTCCTCTTCCTCGACAACGGTGAGACCAGTCTTCTTGCCGGAAGCCAAGGGCGCCGTGGATGGATTATGCATGGCAAACTCGCGGCTCGTCTCGTCAATCTCGAAGTCTTCGCTTTCGAAAAGTGCCTTGAAACGGTCGTCGACCAAACCTTTGGGCTCTCCGTCCTGTGCTCCGCCATCTGCACCTGCTTCGTTTCGCACCTTCTTCTGCGATGGCTCGTCTCCCCCCTGACGCAACACACGCTGCACCTTTCTCCGCGCGTTGGCTTCTTCCTGTGCTGCCAGCCTTTCTGCGTACCTGCGGTTGATCTTGACTGCCACCTTCTTGGTCCCTCGGATCCTGCTTTCCCTCTCTTTGTTGATTTTCTCCTGGATACTCTTCTGTCGTTGCTGCTCCGCGATATCAGGATTAGTCAAAAGCCGGGCCTGCTCGTACAATTTCTGATCGACAAAGTATCCGTGCATATACGGCCTCAGCAGATTTGTGGTGCCGATCAAATGGTCCAGACTGAGGTCGCGCAACTGCTTCGTATCCAAAAATTTGTAGTTGTCGTACACCTCGCCTGCGGCTGTGCCCGAAGTCTTGAAAGCATTCGGATCATCCGGGTCTTCGGCCATTTCATCGACCAGATTATCGAGGAATGCACACCACTTCGGCGCTGGACCCAGCTGTGGAATAAAGAAGGAATGCTGTTGTCTTCCTTCGTTCGCAGTAAGCAGCATGCCACTGTCAGGTACCCACTCCACGTGGTTGAGGTCTACCGCAGGCTCGACACCAGTCCAGTACTCGCCTGACTCGGCTTCCCATATCTTTATGCCTTTCCTGTCGGCACTCAACAGCTTGGTAGAATCCCCATAAGGAGGAGTGAGGTACGAGAGCGTTTTGATGGCAGAATCATAGCCCTGCTGTTGATCCCAGACCGGTGCTTGTTGACGAATGTCGTACGTGCGAACAATCCCATTGCTGCTACCAGTAGCCAAATCCAGTCCTTCTCGCTCAAAAGCCAACGCGGTGATTTCGGACCTTGTGTCAGAATCAAAGTCTGCAGCGGCCCTTGGTGAGGTGAGAATCGCAACACGGTTCCGTGAGCGCGAGTCCCAGCACTCGACAGTGCCGAGCGATGTGCCAAAGGCGAGCAAGCCATGACTTTCCTCGGCAATGGCTGCACAGTTGACCGAGCCAGCGTCGATCCCTCCTTGTAATGCGCCACCACCGAGCGTGTCCAGATCGTCGCCTCCCACTTCCACCTCGTAGGCCTTCATGAAGCGTCCCGCCTCCAGGTTTAAGCGGAAGACCTCGCCATTGCCGTCAGCGTTGACGCCTACAGCAGGCACCAGCGCTTCTGCAGTACGTCGGTTGTACTTCAAGCCTCGTCCATAGCGCGGTATTCGGGTGGTGTAGTGCAAGCCGCCTGGTGTGTGGAACTCCAAGAATCGGTCGGTCTGGAGGTGCAGTGATTTGCTGTAATCGGACGAAAGCAGGACGAAGGTCTCGTTGACGGTGTTGGTGTGGCGCGCATAAGACAGCGACAGGTGCGGCAGGTAGTGGACATGAATTTGCGGCTTGTATGTGCCTGTTGGATAAATTCTGTCAGCCATCAGCTTCTCGGGCGGGCATGGCAACGACGAATGGCAGCGACGTGCTCACCTGTGCTCATCACCCACTCGCCGTCCTCACTGACGCGCACACACTGGCTGGCCTCCTCGAACTCGAAGTCCTGCAGCAGTTCCACGCGGTTGGCATACTCGGCGTCCTTCTTCAGGCTGCGCTTCCTCTTGCGGGCGAGCCATTCGGGGAGCGGACGTGCTGTTGATGCGCCGGCGATGGTATACACCGGCGCTTTGCCATGTGTATTCAGCTTCATCTGCCTCTCCACGCCACTGGGCAGCGAGACAGACGGATGGGAGGGGAGAGGGCTACACGTGCCGTTTCTGTGTCGCGTGAAATCATTTTCGGCAGAGAAGCGCCGCTTAGAAAGAACTTCCGCGCTGCACGCCACCACCTCACCTGCACCTGCAGAACTAATCAAACACAGGTCGGTACCGGTGGGCCGGGCAGCCGCATCTCCATGTGCTGCACATTAGCAAGTTGCTGCAGTGCGTCCTCTGCTACACATTACCTCCTAGCGCAGACGGTAAGCAATGCGAACGACCTAGACTCTGTCGCTGCCGCATCCAACGAACCCACCTGGACTCCCCACACCACACCACACCCACGTGCATGGTCATCACCACCGCTGCTGCCCTCATCAACAACGTCTCCTCCGCCACTCTGCGACTCCGCCGTTACGCCATCCACGACAGCCTCATGCACAGTTCGGCGGCCATCACACACGCGAGCCGATTTTATCACCCGAATGTCCCTTGAGCGTGTCCACCTGCCGTCTGCCTTGGTCGGGCATGGACTTCCTCAAGGGCTGCACCACCAATGTGCACGCCGTAGACAACGTCGTCGGGACATCGTACGCCCAATACAGCTGGAGGGATGACCAGGTTGGCGTAGCAGAAAGGCTCTCGCATGTTCGCGCCACGGTAACACATCTGCGCGAGCGGAACGTGCTATGTACATGCACTGCGGAAGACATCTGGGTCTTTGGGCAACTTGGAGATGTCGACAAGCACCGTCTGAACGCCGTCCATGAAGCATTGGTGGTTGCTGAGACCGGAACTTTGCAGAACGAGCCAGCCAACGCGCTCTCCTCTACCAGGACCACCAAGGACTTGTTCCTTGACGCAATCGAGCATGCAATTGCTTACAAGCTGGCGAGGCATCCCAATTTTGTTCACGTTGGACCGTGGACATGGTTGTATACCCAGACAGAGCTCGACGACGACTTTGGCACGGAGAGCTCAGTCATTTCCATATCCACCAAATGGTCTGATTCGGGGTCGTTGTATCTGGTCCCAAGACTATTCCCGTCTTCGTGGCAACCACTCAAAGACGCTGTTGCGGACGGTGCGACTAGCTTGATTCTTGCGCCGATGGGCTGTCTTGCCCGTACTGTGCTGCACGATGCGGAGACTACGACTTCGAGCGGTGCTTGGAACGACCAGGTGCTGGCCGCGCTCACACCTGAAAACATCCACCTATCCGCAGGCTGCGACTGGCAGACCGTGGAAATCGTCGATGATTCAAGCGAAACCGTGTTCGCCTGGCCATCTCATCTTTGTCTTACGCATCGTGCCAGTAAAGCCTACTACTCGCACGCATTTGACGGCAAGGCGAACTGGCGATCTTGGTTCGCTGGGGCAGCTGTTCACAGCACCTTTATGAATCCTTTCGCCCTGGCGGAGTCATGGTTCAACGGCGCTTCTGAGCGACAGCGTCTAGCACTGCACCCTGGTTCCCCTGCCACCCAGATGGAAGAACTTGATGAACTTCCAGTCTCTTCTGCCCCGGCGGACAGTGCTGATGCCAACAATATGAGTTCGCCTTTCAATCAGGGTCAATTTGATCGACAGACCGCCATGACCGGCATATACCCTACGCCACCAGACGGACTTGCTCAGGGTTTGGCAAATGTGCAGACGAACTTAGCCACCACACCTTCGGTCACCAATGCTGAGAATGTAGCGAATACCAACGACTTGGTCCCTACGAACGACGATCTTACGAGGGAGGCTGAACAGCCTGCTGCAGCAGATCACGATGATTATCAGATGGGCCCAGAGGACCTTTTCGGAGATGTTGGCGAGATCGGATTTGGCGAGAACGACGTTGGCGATGCCGACTTTAGTTTCTTCGACGAACCAGACGATGACACGATGGCAGCTGATGAGGCGGATGTGACATTTGCTGCAGGTACCCAGCCCGAAAGACTACTAGATCATGATGCTGTTGCTACAGGAGAAACCACGATGGTCGCCTGTTCTAGTCCTGATATCCTATCCTACGACCAAAGGCTTGCCACAGACACTTTGCAAAGCTTGGTGGATGTCACTGATGGGAGCCTCGTCCCTGTGACAGAGGAAGCACCGCAAACACCCGTCACGTGTCCGTTCAGAGGCCCCTACGAGAAGCCGCTTAGTCCGTTCGGTATTCGTGAACGCCTACTACCTCCTCCTGTCCCAGCCAGCATGGCCCAAATGGATGGGAAGCGGGAGGGCCAGCAACGCAGGAACAGCACATTTCAGCCAGTCGATTTCCGAACAGGGTTCGATCTGTCATCTAAGTATGCTCTTGCTGGGGCACATGATGGCAAGAAGCATTCAGATAGCGCTGGTCCGAAAGCGCCAAGCATAGGCCTTCCTTTCACACGGAAAAAGTCTCGTGTTTCGGGGATCGACCGTGATGCTAGCGGACTCAACGCGGAAGATGACATTGAAAGTGAGGATGACTCTTTCGAGTCCTCATCTAGCGAGAGCGACGACGAGCTCCCTCCACGGCTTCCCTGGAACTCCAGAAAGAGAAAGCGAGCCACCAGTGCCAACGCGACGAACGCTGACCTCGGAACCGAGATGATCCGGCTCGAAGACTTCCCGTATGACACATTCTCAGACGGCCAGGCGAATCAAACTCTTTCAAGCATTCTTGAGTCGCGCACTGTAGGCCCAAATAGTATGAATCTCGTTAGCACTTTACGCATCCCTTTGGATGAAGCGCAGGCGCAGCGGCGGGACTTACACGATGGCCGTACAAGTCAGGTGAACGAAGACATTTTGCCCTCGATGGCAGAGGGCTATGATTTTAGCAAGGATGACTTGATATGCGTGGCGCAAATTGTGAGCGAGCACTCTGCCACTGCTTTTCGTGATGTCAATTCAGCACAGGACGAGCCCGCTCTTTGCATGAATGGTAGTCTCAAACGCTCTGTCGAGACGGTGCTCGGGGAGACACTTCCGGACTCCAATATACACGACCTTGGCCAGGTCGCGTTGAACAGGGAGCCACCACCACGCGCCATGCCTAACAACGGCAAGGGACCTCAAGGTCAGCCCAGACCACCTCAGCGCTCCGAGAGCACTATGATCGGCCCGGACTTCTTTCCTCTACCTGCCCCGTATGTCAAGGTCCAGCGTGGAAGTGACGGCTTTGAGATGCTTCCGACCAGCCTGCCTTTCTGGGAGCCATTGGGTCTGGCGCCTACAAGTGGATCAAAAGACGTGCAAGCGTTTTGTCTATTTCCTGACAATGCCGATCTTCAACGTGCCGTGAGACGCTTCATGCATGATATTGGCACAGCATACGAGGGCTGTAAGCATGGCTCCCACATGCACGTGCGAACCGGTGACGCAAAAATTGAAATCGACAGCTATGAAGACGGCTTGGCCCCGGTGACGCTCGACGATGACATCTCGATCTTTGGTGCGTTCAAGGCCTACGCTGTGACCTGCGCACAGCTTGGAAAGGTGCTTGCCTCTATTGGTCATCACGAAAGTGAACGAGCCATAGTGATATACATGCTCAACCCATTTGCTGGCCATCAGGCGCTCCACCATTTGTGTGCTTGCTTTTGGGTATTGTTCAAAACCTATCGCGAAAATCTAAGCAAAGCGCAAAGGAATCACAGCGGCAGTGATGTTGTGCTGCAGATCGTGCCAATTCATCTTGTCGCATCTGTTAACACAATGGTGGTGCTCACCAGCAAACAGGCGATGACCATTGCGCGCGAGGTTTACGATAGATGCCCACCCTCTGCTACATTGTTAGCTGGTGGCGACAGCGCTGCGCTTCCGATCCTCTCTGCTCCTTCAATAGAACTGGCGAGTGCTGCTCCAAAGCGCATCGGCTTCCAGCTGGCCGCGGAGCCACCGAGCCACCTGTTGCACGAGGGATCGGTCCTCCATCTGGCATATGCCTGTAGTAAGGACTGGCAATGGGTCACCGCGGCTTGGGGTGATAACACGGGTCTGTACCAGTCCAGTGTGACTTATTCCCTTCGTGGCAAGTCCTTGGCCGAGGTCGCGGAGGAGGTCTGGGAACGCACCTACGAGATTCTAGCAGCGAGGAAGGTGACTTGGCGACTCTTCATCGTGACCCACCAAGGCCTTGATCAGTCCATGTCGCAGTGCTGGCGCTCCCTCTCCAAGCCTCGAGCTCAGCCACTGTGCGTCACGCTCTCATCTGTACAGCTTGACCCTGTCCTTGTCGCTGATTCGCCGGCAAGTCCAGAAGCCCAGCTCAAGGATAATAGCCAAGACGGTGGCTTTCTTACACCAGCATCTACACCGCAAGGCAACAACTTCACAAGCTCTCCAGACGTTAGTGGACAGAGCAATGCTCCAGCGACTCCAGCACCAAGCGACACTCCGGCCTCTGCACTGGAAATGGAGACAGAGACGCATCTGGTCGATGTCACCGACGAGACGTGGGGTGTACTGATCTCCCCAAATTTCTCAAGTTTGATCGTCGATGTTGGCCTGGCTAATGCCCTCATCTTCAAGCGTGGAGAAGCTGCAGCAGCCAGTAGCGACGGGTCGCGACGCAGCTTACCTGGAATGGGCGTTACGTTGCATTGGACAATACAGGTCAAGCCTAATGGCGCAATCGACGAAGGAAGTGTAAAGCAAGCGGAATTAACATTGAGGGAGCTGGTCAAGATGTATAGAAACTTAGCGCTTCTCACGAAGGCGAAGGGACTGGATCGTGGGAAGGCTGTTTGCGCGCCTTTGCCTGTTGCCGCCGCTATGCTTGGGGCGGAGGGTCTAGATGGATTTCTTCCAGCTATACAACGATGACTCATCAAAACGTAGAGGATCCAGTGGCTGCCTTGCCGGCTGCATCCAAATATGAATAAGTCCTGCGCTTCCCTCTCCCTACAGCTTCTCCGTAATCATCTACTTCACTGCCCCGGCACAACCAACCACGTCTCGATCTCATAAAGTAACCCAGGTGCCGCGAGCTTATAAGCCGGCAACATAGCACTCGCCGGACGATGATCAATCCCCAACCACTCGACAAAAATCTGTGCAGGGTTCTGTTTCTCGAAGTCAAAGTCTACGACGTGGTGGGTCACTTTGAAAATGTCCCGTTTCGTGGCTCCGGCGGCTTCGATACAGTTCTCGAGATTCCGAAGAGCGAGCTTGACTTGGGCTTCGAAGCCTTGGACTTCGGGTGTGCCGTCGAGGTTGAGCGAAAGTTGGCCGGTTATGGCAATGAGCTGAGCGGGTTTTCGTCAGAGGTGAGGGTGGGCTGGAAAGAGTGGTGAGACAGTATGGTGTCGAACGTACTTTTGCTGGGCCCTTGAGCTCAATGCTATTGATCTGTGAGAATTGAGGTTGAGGGACCGGTACTGGATCTCTGGTCAGGATAGGATATGGTGACGTATGGGCACAATGCGTGTACTTGCCATTTTTAGGGTTTATCGTTGTGGACTGGCTCGACATATCGTCTCAAGATTATTCTGCAGTTATGGTATTGCTTCAGTACCTTCAGATGTTGAAGCACGTATCTGGCTTCTTGTGAAGTCCTCCTACGGCAGTGTCTCTCTGACGAAATGGGGCCCAAAAGCAAGGGTGATCGGCGATGCCCTCTGACACGTTAATCTAGAGGCCACTGCATGCGGTCAGTTTCCGAAGCTCCATGTCTAGAAAGATATCACATACTTCCTCTTTCAATACCGGCATTCGTTATCATCACCTGTTATGTCCTCTGCTCGAGTCTCCAATTTCGGCCATGCTTCATGTTGCTGAGCGGGGTACTCAGCAGCGAAGGTCGTGATGAAAGCACTTCGTTTCGCACGAGCTCAGCACTCTGCTTGCAGCCATACGCGACCCAAATTGCTGTTGTGGTCAGCCGTACGGGTCGACGTTGATGAGGTACGGAGTGGTGATGCCTGAGCACTGCAATGAGACGGTTATGATAATTCGGAATATAAGACAGCCAAAGGCGAAGAAGGAAAGCAACTAGAGGCATTTCTGCAGGCGCATGTTGAGTCGGAAGTGTTGACCTAGGCCATAAGGGCAAAATTGAAATCTCGTGGCAGACTTCCTGAGCAGAGTTCCAAGGCACACTTCAAGCTGCGTACGCATTATTGCCACCCGCCGTCACTGTAAGTTTCGAAGGCGAGAAGCTGAAGATTGCACCCTCCTGTGGCGCACCTGACGAAGTCATCAGCGAAGTTCAGCACGAAGGTGATCTGTGTAGATATTCTCGACTTACCTCCATCAGGCGCGACATCGTCATATGGCCAAGCATATCCAAGACCATCCACATTCGCAGCGTGCACAATCCGGGAGTAATGCTAATATGGAGGTCAGCAGGACAGCATGCACATGCCACGGGAAGTGTTTACGTTTGTGATAGCATTCTGGTAATACTGTGGAGGACTGGTGCCATTTGGGGCCTGATCAGACGCAAGCAAAGTGCTTCTATTGAAACCAGCGCACAAGCGGGGAATGATCGCGTTGGTCTTTGCGTTTCCGCCAGTGGCAAAAGGCCCGCTGTTAGAACTGAAGATATCGGCGGAAGTGGGCTTCGAGAAGGTACTACCATCACCGAAGTCCAGATAGCCCGACGAATTGACTTGGCCTTTCACCTCGCCCCACGACGCTTGGGTGTCAACAATGAGTTGTTGGGAACTGTATTTGTCCCAGACTTGACTTCCGTCAGCATCGCGTAGAGTAAGCCAAGAGAGTGATGAAATACCTTGATTGACGTAGTCGGTCCAATATGTCTCGAACCAGGTGGGGTTCGTCGTGATGCCAGAATTTGGACTCAAAGCTCTTAGATCCTTGCCACCGCTTTGAACGATCAACGAGCCCCATCGGCGGCCGTCAGCAACAGTCTGTGCTCGTAATCCCTTCGCGACTGTCGCAAGGCCATCTGAACTCATGCCTGCCACGTGCTGACTGCCTCCAGAAGTGTCGGCCAAAGTCAAGGCAATAGGTACGTTACTGACAAAGTCCACGTAGCTTATATTGACAAAAACCTGCGCCGAATTGAAAGTAAACTCGCAGAAGCCAAAATTGATGTTGTAATTCGGATCCGAAGGGTTGAATACCGAAGGCTCCACTACTCCTGGCCCGGGATTTAGAAGGAAAGTGAGAGGATTGCCAATGGAGAACCAAATACGAGCACCAGCTAGTCTCGGGATAGTTGCAGTCACAGTGTTGCCCGGGGCTCCGAGGGATATAGCGATGTTGACAGGAACCGGCGAGCCAACCTTTGACGGGCTTGCAGGGTAGTATGGCGTTCTCGCATCGGCCTGAAGCATGAAGACAGCATCGTTGTTGTCGATTGCACGACCAGCTGAGATAGCTGTTAGCAATTGTAACGTACCCTTCTGCTGGCTATGACCTACTGATATACGCATAAACCTGCGACGAGTTTGACTGGTTCATCAAGGCAATCTGCAGTGTACCAGTGGTAGTGGCTGCCTGTGCAGTCGGCATTACCGCCGCCCGATTGTGAACACGGATTGTTTGTGGTCTGGACTGTTGCCCTGCTGGCTGATCTTGAGGGGGCGTCGCAGCCGGCTGGCCATCTTGCGGATCTGGGTTGGCCGGCAGCGACGGAGAGTAATACTTGGATTCACGTGCAGGCTGATGATGATGCTTGCGGAGATGTCTCTTGACAAAGCTGCGAATTCCCTCCACAAGAGAGCCCATTTAGGAGAGTGCCGGGAAGTAATGGGGAGGTTGAGCGGAGGAATACTGATGCGCGCGAGGAGAAAGCCTAGGTATGTAGTTGCGAGCTTTGGCAAGTGAGGCAGATGCGATCTGAAGTCTACACTGGTGTCGCCTTCTCGCTTTATGCCAGCGATGCCTTCCCGCCCTTGCGATGGTTTCAACTGCCACGAATGACCAGCTGCAACAACATCAGGTACTCTTGGATGCGGACAGAGGTAGCATATCGATCGTCCTTCCCACAAACGAAGGTGATGGAACGAAGAAAGCCGACGGCTGGCCTTAGCGGCTGACACAGGTGTGGTCTCCTCCAGACTCTGGCGCAATACGTCAGGTCTGGTGTTGCAATGTCTGAGCCTTGATATCGACGGCGTTTGTTCGACAAATCTCATTGTCTCTCCACGCACCATCCGTGAAGTTAGCGTGGAGCTGTTACTCGCAAGCTTGGAAAGCCCTAACCGGCCATGCTGGGAGTAATGGTAGCAGACACGCAACGTGACCTACCACTTGCATCAGCTGGCAAATTCATGTGTCGCGAGAGCAGTATGCTCTAGGCGAGTCCAAGTATCGCGCTCAGATGTAGCGTCATACTCAAAGACTTGCAGATTTGCGGGGACTTCGAGACATGCACCCGCGTGATTAGAGTGACAATGCTCATTGTACTGCACATTTCGGCGATCGGCCATCCACAGCGCGTTGCGAGGAAGTTGCGCCGCGCTGTCTCCTTGAAGTGAGCCAAATAACGTCTTCGAACAAGTCACGCTGGCAGAAGGTAATTGGCAAGCTTCTGACAGCTGGGAGACATACCGTATATACTGAATAACCAACGCTGCTCAAGCGCCTTGAGAGCATGTACTGCGCATAGTGTAGGTCTGTAACGCGACGGGTATCCGCATGTGGAATGTCAGCCGAAAGGATTGAGCGCAGCCTTGGTATTGGAGACCAGCTGTCGTCGCAGGACATCTTTGCGGCAGTCTTTTGGAACCTTGGCAGATTTCGGCTTCGTGATCTTCGATACTGGTGCCCGAAACATGGCTTCGGAGTCCGCCGTGTCTCGGTTGGATGGAGCTGAGTCCACCCCGAAAATCACAAGTTTGGCCCTCACGCTGTCTTCCTCCGTCGCTGGAAGTAGGTCAATGTCAGTACCCAGGCGGTCTTTCAGCGCCTGGTCGGCTTCTTCCTCTCGCTTCCAGCTTTTCTGATCCTGTCTGAACGATGTACGCATGCGTTTGTTGGCTGCCCAAGGGTCATTCCAGTCTCTGCCTCGAGCTTCGTACAATTCTTCAATACGCTTGGCATTGTTCTTCGCCAGTGCTTTCTCCTCGGCCTTGCCCTCAAGCTGCGCGAAGGCGTTTTCACGTCGTCTTTGGCGCTCTTCGGGCGTCAGTATGGGCACTCCGTTCTCGCCTTCCCGAACGCGATCCTCAGGCTCTCCATAATCTCGGGCCTTGCCCCCCTCTGTGACGACGTAGGCGGTGTTCTTGGGATCAGTCCGGATCTCAATGGTACCGCTACACGCATTGTGCTTCATGCGGAAGCACCAAACTGGTGTGGAATAGTAGTACCCTGCTTTGGTCTTGACGGCGTTGAAGCGAACACCCTGACCGATGATGGCATGCGGCTTGCATGAATGACACCACACGGCGAAGGGCATCTCGAAGCGCACGGTCTGAGAGCCGTCTCTGCGCAGAGTGCCAGGAGCTCGACGCTGATGCAGTCTGTTGCCACTTGCGGTCCCTTCAGCATCGGGCGGCACATACCGGCCCATGTTGAAGCCCTGCATGGTCGATGAGATAAGCGCAACTCAGCGCGCGAGTCGGCCTATCGTAAGGTTGTCCAAGGTATGTCCACGCGAGGGTGATGTGCCTTGGAAGCAGAAAGTGGAAGCATTTCTCGTGGTGAATATACATGGCTGTCGGATGGAGGCAGCGCGATAGTGTGCGATGGCCCCTGCACACATGCCCGCGGCATCCTTGCTAGAGCGTCATTCTTTCGGCGGCGGGGTCTGACAAGACAGAATATTTCATCGCTCTCTCTCTCTTGGCTCTCCTCCCCTTGCTCACGCTTACACGCGACATCGTTCGCCAGACCACACCACGACTTCCCCATTCCCGCACGTATTCCATACCACAATCCAGGATGGCAACTCGCGTGCAAGACCAGGCTCCCGTAGCCTCGAATGGCCTCTCCGCCCACCCCTTCACCTGCAACACCTGCCAGGTCGCCTTTCGCTCCTCAGACCTGCAACGAACGCACATGCAGTCCGACTGGCACAGATACAACCTCAAGCGCCGTGTCGCCTCTCTTCCACCACTCACATCCGAGATCTTTGCCGAGAAGGTGCTTGCCAACAAAGCGACAGCCGCCGCCACAGCTGCTCGAGCCAGCTTTGAGCGGAGATGTGACGCCTGCGACAAGACTTACTTCAGCGAGGGCGCCTACGTCAATCATCTGGGTAGTCAAAAGCATCGCCTGTTGGCGGCTAGGCTGTCCGCCAGAGGAAGAGGATTGGATGGGGCCGAAACAGACAGCATGGCGGACTCCACTTTTACGCTTGGGGAGACGCTCGAGAACGCGAGCACTGCGGCCAGTACCATGAGTACAGTCGATGGGGACGATACGGAAAATGATGAAGCGGCGGGTGACGTTGAGGATATTGCAGACCGGCTCACGCAGACTGGAATTCGAGGGCAGTCTAACGCAGCACCAGCAGCGGCTGCTCATCAACACGACTCACAGCCTGATGATGACGATTATGAGCACAAGGCGGATCTTGCTCAGTGTTTGTTCTGCAACTACGTGTCTCCGAGCCTCGACTTGAACGTCCACCACATGTCCCGACAGCACAGCTTTTTCATTCCCGAGAAGGATTATCTCGTCGATCTGGCCGGCCTCATCAACTACTTGAGCGAGACTGTGACGGTACTTCATCAATGTCTCCTGTGTCACAAGAACCTGCATACGACTCCAGGTGTACAGACTCATATGCGCGACAGAGGTCATTGCATGATTGCATATAGCACTGAGGACGAGCAGATGGACGTTGGCGAATTCTACGACTTCCGGTCGACGTACTCAGATGAGGATACTGCCGGCGAAGATGATGACGAGGACGGCACTGGGGGTGTCAGTCTGGGTGCGAAGAGAGCTGTCAAGACCACGGTGAAGAATGGCGATGGAGAAGATGTAGAGATGGATGAGGGCGACGAAGGATGGGAGAGCGACAGTTCTCTCTCCTCCGTGCCAACCGACGAGATCACATCAGTGCCAGCCGACAAAGGTCACATGCACGAAAAGCTTGGGTTACATCGACACCACTCGCATACCGATCCCAGACCGCACAAGAACAGTGATGGGTTTCATTCGCACGCGCACCACGGCTCCCATGCAGTGTATCATGACGACTACGAATTACACCTGCCTTCGGGCCGCACTGCAGGTCACCGCAGCCTGAACCGCTACTTCAGACAAAATCTCCGCAACTATCCCTCTGCCGAGGAACGCGGTGAACAGCGCATGCTTGAGGAAGGCCATCATTCCGACGCTGACGATGAAGACACGGAAGATTCGCAACCTACCAGGGACAATGCGCCACGTGGCCGGCAAGTGGTTAGTCGAGCGAATGGTGGTATGGGTATGATTGGGGTCAGCGAGGCGAAGAAGCTTGAAGTCAGAGCAGTGGAGAAGCGCGACCTGAGAAAGCAACAGAGGGCGGAGAACAGATACCAGGCGGGCAATGAGAGACGTGGCAATTTCCAGAAGCACTTCCGAGACCATCTCTTGCAGTAGTCTTTGGCATTGTAGATGGATGGCGTGGATGTGTGCTCTCTCCTGGGGATCCGACAGGTATGGACATATCCGCAGTCGTCTGGAAAGTTAAACTATCGCAGTGGCATGAATGATACGATAGCGAAGGGAACTTGGTCCACTTCTCGATGGGCTCTGTTTGACTACGTTGTCTCTCTCCACCACCCTGCGCTGACAGTTTGCTGTATACTGTTTGACCATACTATGATAGGCCAAGTCGACGGCGGTGATCGCGTGTCATGCGCGTGGAAGGATGGTGTCACGAGCGGTGATGTAGCATCTGCGCCGCTAACTCGGAACTTCTAGTATAGAACGACCGCACCAAGAAAGTATAAGGTGACGTACATGTAGGTACCATCCCTGACCGTGACTCGGTTTTTCACGCTCACCTTAGGCATGTCCTGTCATGCTCGTCTGACAGGGCAACGAGGTGTCCACGTTCGTTGCTCCAGCAGGAGTAGAAGAGACCCTGGCGCCGTTGCCAGTGCGCCCGACGCGCTAGAAAGTGGGCCTGGCAAGCACACGCGAAAGCCAAAGCTGCAATGTCCTTCTGCACCCGATCACTTGCGCCAAACTTTTAACCTTGTCCTCACTCACCAGCGACGCTTCCATGCTTCCATCTTCTGACGCTTATAACTCCTCCTTCGACTCGCGCACTTCCAGCCCTTCTCATCATCAGCATCAGCATCATCACCACCATTACCAGCACCATGGATCTGCTGCGACTGGAACAGCAGCGCCTTCTGCTGGAAAAGAACCTCCAGGAGCTGCGGGCCTCTCTCAAGCAGTGGCAGACTTGGAGCGCAGAATATGAAGGCTTCAAGGAAGAAATACAAGCGACGTCTCGGACTCTCGACCTGGTCAATATCAGCCAAACGTACGCTGGGCAACTCGTCGACGAGCAAGAAATTCGCGACCTCGCCGGCTTGAACTCGGATTCGCCACGTTCTGCGAGCACCATTCTTGGCATGATCTCCAGGCGTCAAGAATACGTACAACAAAACATCGATACTATCCAACGCCAATTCTGGGACGCGGAAGCCAAATTGGAGGAGCTCGACTTCGCCTCGTTCTCGGCAGCTCGCGATGGAGCTACAGGCGGTGGTTTGCCTCTCACGGAGATTCACGAAGAGCTTGACGAGGAGGGCAATGTCATCTCATCCAGCTTGTCTCGACCAGAGGAATCTACTGCGAACATTGTCGATACCTTACGTAAAGCTGGTGTTGCCGACAAGAACCTCGACGGCACCGCTGCGGGCGCAGACGCAGAGGCAGACGAGCAAGTGGCCGACGCAGCGCTCCGACGTCCTGCGATCATCAACCTCGACAAGCGCTCGAAGACGATCGCCGACGTATCCGCAACGAATGGACACGGGACAGATGGTCCCGACAGGCCTCCTATTCGCAAGAAGTCGGTCTCCTTCACCGCCGACACGAAACCTCCACCAACGCCACAGCGTCAGGACTCGGAAGATGGCAAGAAGTCCGTGTCGTTCAATGACAAGGTTGCTGTCATGCCTGCGGCTCCTCCTCCAGATAGCCGTAGCGTGTCATTTTCCGCTCAGGTCGAGGAGATTCCAGCAGAGCCGGCATTAGCGGGAACGAAGGCAAACCCTGGTCTAGACCCGGAGGCCCAGACTGATTTGAGGAAGATGTTCAAGCCCGGAGAGAAGGTCTACGAATTCAACGACGATGAAGATCTCGCCGAAACCCATCTGGTCCTGCCAGAGGGCGAATCTGAGGAGGACGCCCGCCTTCGACGAGAGATGCTCGAGTATCATTTACATGAGGTTGGACATGTGGTCGCGCAGATGGAACTGGACCCCGATGATTATGACCTCGAAGGGGATGAGACGGCCTCTGCTTCGGACTTTGCGTCTTCAGATTACCTCGATGAGGATACGCCATACACTAGCGGCCTCTCAGAATCGGACAACGAAAGTGAAGATGAATTTGGTCGCTCGAAGAACCCAGTCATTGGTGACAACTACCATAAAGAGATGCAGGAATTGCAGCGCAGACTGATAGGGAACCTTGGACCGGAACCCAGCGATCAGGATCTCACAGAAATTGACGAAGATCTTGACCCACAAGACATCCGGAAACTCGTAATACGTGAGAAGCGCCATTCTGCATCAAGCATGAGCTCTGAGGGTGAGAAGAAAGCAGGCAGCAAAAAGCGTGTCAGCTTTGCAGAGGCGTTGGACGTTGCGGAGCATTCTTCCGAGGCAGCCAAAATTGTGGGAGAGAACGCCGAGCCACTGTTAGATGGCGTCCTCGAGCGCACGCCTGCCACCGCTGCGACCATTCCACAGCCACCTGCACCAGCCAAGATCTCAAAGTTCATGAGCGCCCGCGCTGAACCTGATCCAAGCAATGGTGCAGACTTGGCTGAGGATGCCGTCTATGACGAGCGACTCACAGGACCTGCTGGCAAGATCATCGCCGACACTTTGCTTGAGCGCACTATAGCAGGACGTGAGAGTGTCGCCGCTCCTTCTGGGGACGAATCGAGCGATGTTATGCAGCGGCGCGAGCTGGCTGCCGAGTACTACCGACGACGAAATGACATTATTAGACAACAGGGTGGCTTCAAAGCTCCCACAGACGAGGATGATGAAGACCAGCTGATGGAACAGCGTGATGGCAAGCTGAAGAAAGTCAGCAGGTTCAAGGCTGCCAGAATCAAGCCTCAGTAGAGTGCATTCCTATCGATAGAACGTGTAGGAAATTGCTATCGCGCTAATATTCAGGTACGCGTTGTCACAGAGTCGCTAGACCGTTCTCCGACTGAAGCATGTTCTGTTTATGCTGCTTGCACCTTTCAAGTGGTCCAAAGAAATAGGGGAGTCTGACGTGATATGCTTCTCGATTGTGGGCTGTCATCACCGAATAGCCTCGAACAAGCTTCGTCAGCTGTGAGCATGTGTTGTGGCACAGTGGCCATGTCATAATATAGGGTACAGTTCCATCTATGGTCGCAGGCCTTGACTTTCATGCCTCACCTCATTCCCAACGCCACGCTAAAACCAGAGTATCGTCATTAGTATCGTGGCAGTTTCAAGCCATTTGCAAACCCGCGTCGAAATCGATGTGTTCCATCGTCACATCCTTCGTAGCGACTTCAGCCTTGATGGTCTCAATCGCTGCAGGCTGGGTGACTCTTAGTCGCTCTGTGACCTCGTTCGCGATCATCACACCAAGCCCGCTGAAGGCTTCGCACAAAGCCCGGCCAGTGAAAGATGAGACGTCGTACCCTCCAGCTCCAATTACGGGCTCCTTTCTCGCGTCTCGCAGCACATCCCACACATACTCGTCCTGGACGGCATAGTATCGGTGCTCGAAGGTCAAGCCGTCAAAGGGATCTATTGGTTCATCCGGCTTCGATTTGATTTTGGCTTTGAGACCCTTGATGACGAGGTTACTGCCTCCATTCCTTGTGTCGGCGGCTTGGAGTGCTGCCTGTCGCTCAGCGGCTGCTTGACGGTTCATGCGCTTCTTGAGTGCTACACCCTGTCCTTCTCTGGCAATCATCTCCGGATCCTGCCCGTTCTCTAACCGTCGTAACATATCTTTCTTGTTGGCTGCCGCCTCACGCTTCTCTTCGGCTTCCTCTCTGCGGGCCGCTTCCCGCCTCTGCTTGGCTTGTTCGCGCTCTGCTTTCTGAAGCGCGGAGTACGACATGCTCTCTTGCTGTGCCAGACTTGCATTCTCGGCGATCTCAGCCTTGTGCTGCGCTTCGTATGCTCTGAACCGCTGTTCAGTCTCTTCCAGGTCGATGCTGTTGACCAGGTTGAACGTGATATCCTCCACCTCGTTGAGATAGTCGTTGTAGTCTCGTAAGCTCTCGAACTCATCCTCTCTTCGATTAAAGACTGCCGCGACCTTCTTCCGGATGTCCACCTCCCTCTCGACCTTGATGTCTTCGAATGTCTGCTGTCTGAAGCGGTTCTTGCGCAGAGTCTCGCTGCAACCCTTGATCGGGCACTGGGCGGGGCCGTGTGAGAAAATGCGGTCCACGCAAGACTCGCACATCTTGTGGTAGCATGCCGGATTGACGAGGAAGCGCATGTTACGCTTCATGTAGGTGGTCGACTTGCATACAGGGCAGACTTCTGCGGAGGGACCTGTGTCAGTGGTGGAGGTGTTCGCGATGGTCATGTCTCGAAAGTGGGAGTGCAGCTCACCATCTTGTCCCCCTGACCGCGCCGGCGCCGTCTTGGGCTGTGCCAGGCGCGACATGATCTTGTCGCCGATCGAGGTCTGCGATGGTGAGCTGCTCAATAATAAAGGAGCGTACTGAAGCAGCCAGCACTGCTAGTGCTAGTCGCGTGTGACCCCCGGTGGTTTGTACCGCGAGATCCTCCGAACGCCGGAGCTGCCCTGACTTCTTCTCTGCAGGCCATCAAGACGCCATCGTCACTTGTCGAAACTTTCGATCACTGCATCTCTGCGCCGCATCATCTCCATACCATCAGCCATCATTCGCCATCCGCGGTCCCGGTTCTCGATATACCCGCAGACGCCCTCGAACGTCTACACACTCCTGCACCTATTGCTGTAGCGAACCCTTCCCGCCATGGGCGAACGAGGACATGGACTGGATCACTCAAGAGACCCATGCCCGTGGGTCGCATTATCAGACTTCGGAGGCGCATTCTGCATGGGTGTATGTCGCCATAGCCCAGTCTCCGAGAGGGAAGGATACTGACACTTGCGCAGGCGATAGGAGGAGCCGTGTGGCACGGAGTCAAAGGTTTCAGGAATAGTCCTTACGGTGAACGACGGATAGGAGGTGCAACACCACTCGATGGATGCGACAGCAGCTCGAGAAGCTAACAACGTCAACAGCCATTACAGCGATAAAAGCACGCGCTCCCGTACTCGGCGGTAACTTCGGCGTTTGGGGCGGCATGTTCAGCACATTCGACTGCGCAGTGAAAGGAGTCCGTAAGAAGGAGGATCCATGGAACGCCATCATAGCAGGTTTCTTCACAGGAGGTGCATTAGCAGTACGAGGAGGTCCTCGAGCGATACGGAACGGTGCTATCGGCTGCGCCATCCTCCTCGCAGTCATCGAAGGTGTCGGCATCGGATTCCAGAGAATGATGGCAGAGAACACGAAACTCGAGCTGCCACCGCCTCCGCCAAACAGCACTGCTAGTGCAGCAGGAAGCGAAGGACGATTAGCAGCGGCTTGACTGCCACCTTTGGGAGTCCGTGCTCTTGAATTGTCGGAGTTGGGCTTGATTTGTGCTTGAAGGACGGATTTCAGCGCCATAGATTTCCACAAGTCCGCAGTCCAGCGGAAGCCAAGAGAACCCACTGTCATCTCAGATCTTGGCGACGAAGACCGAAAGAGAGGGACAGGCGAGGGGTTTGAACAGGAGGGATGGTAGAATCGGCCAACCCGGGATGCGTAGCGTTCCAGCATTTGCATATGGAGTACGGACGGCTGCACGATTCGCGGACTCGACACTACACTCTACCACACCTTCTGCAGTCGAGCGATGATTTGTCGCTTGGCTTGATTGTATCATGCAGAGAGCGGTGTAATGTACATAACCTGATAGACGTGGCGAGGCGTTGCTATCAATGCAATGAATGGAATCAACGCAGAGGCGCAATGCAGCCGCCTATGACCATAGCTACAGCTGGACGCTCTTCTGCCGCTCGATGTGATGAACAATGTTCACTGCGGTTCTCCTCAACCGCATGGCACGACTAAAATAGGGTCAACAAGTACTGAGGTCTTTCCGCGGCCATTGCGAAGGGATCACTTACATCATCAGTTCACAGCGAACTTCCTGGAAGATTTCCCAGTCTCGAGGCGCACCGCAGCGTCCTGTTGCACAAGATTGTCAGCGCACGTGTCTGGTCGAGCGACTTATGATCAGAATCCTTTGTCCAGCGATGCGCACCTCGATGACAACGATCTTGTCCCCGACGTCAAGAGCCTCTTTGTGCAGTTCTCGCAGACCATCGTAATCTCAAGCGATAACACTTCCAGTCGATGTTATTCAACATCACCCAAGCGGCGATGACGGCAGCGTCTCGAAGCAGAGTGACAGTGAGTTGTCCATTGTGTACCAATCTATGCAGCTCCTTTAGACCGAATCTTGGCCTTACAGATCTCTACCGCGTCGATCAGTTGTAGTATCTCCACGACTTAATCTATTTCGTACCACAATGGCTACTATGTGGTCGCGAAAAATCTGCTGATTTTGATGAATGAGCTTGTTTCCGACTTGTGAGCATTCATATTCGAGCTCCTGACTTCAGTGTTTGGGAAGGGCCTCGGACCCATTTGCTACAGTATGGAGACTTTAATCGCTGCCTTCGACGTGAAGTAGAGGCACAGAACTCATGCATGCTGTGTCGCAAATCACCTTATAAGGACCTCATAAGGGCCCATATCTCCACTAGTTGCACAAGTGCGAGTCTGTCGACAAAGAGACCGTCATCGTTTGCTTGTTCTGGTACCGACTGCTGTCATTCACAGCGGCAGCGCAACAGACTTGATGATAAGTAGTTCAGCGCCCTCTTCAATAGAAACCTAGAACCATAGACAAAACGTCCACCACCCGAGGCACGCACATCATATCCACCCAGGAACCCGAACATACATAGGTCGACCAATTGACTCGCCTCGAACAAGCCATCGACAGAATTCCAGCGTCCGCCCCCCCAACAGAGCGGCCCATGCACAAGGTGTGGGCCAGCGATGCAGCCAAGGAAGGATTGCAAGGCGTACTCGGTCACTCCCACAGCAACACATTGGCTGTGCTGCGTCAGTACACTACGTCTCTCGAAAGTGGAACAGCAAAGATGAAGGCGAGATTGGCAACCAATGGATGGGCACGGCTGTCGCAGTTGCAGCAGGGCACTGCTGAAGAAATGAAGGGCACTACATGCGTCCATGTGCAGCAGCGCTGGACAACTGAGGATCAAGGGCAGCATTTGGATGAAGATGCTCAGAACTTGGGTGGGCTCCAGTCATCAGATTTTGTGAATGGGCGTTTCGCGGTGTGAAGCAGTGCGTCAATAGTCTGCGGATGCTCTGGGCAGAAGTGTGGCTCGTGGTTGAGGGCAACGTGCAGAGGGCCTTTCAAAGCCATGTGGCTCTTATTTTGCAGTGCTACGTGACTATCATGCACTTATATCGTACATATTCGGGGCGTCCAATCAATGATCTCGGACGGCAAGTGTTTGGCAATGGTTCAGCCATTGTAGTGAGGCATATTCGTCGCTTTCGACCTGCAGAATCACGTAAAATCAATGCAGGAGATACAAGGACGTGGGTTCGTTCTTTCGCACTCATCACAGATCCGCAGTGAAGCGGTCTGATGTCGACTCTGCGCCATGGACAGGGTCACTGGGCGACAAGAGCGCGATGCAGAAGGGAAGAGGAAGGAAATGCGCGGCACAAGTGTGGTCAAATCTGTCATGGCACGTGCTCTCCGTGCAACCCGCCGAGAGAAGCTTTTTCCAGAGCTCTGCCCTGAAGTCTTCCGACATCTCTTCTCCAACTTCAACAAACCAACATGTGAATGCGCATCCGCCATGGAGTCACTCGAGGTTACCAACTGGGACGTGGTCATCTCAGGCACTGGCCTAACGCAGTCGCTGCTTGCGCTGTACGTGCTTCAGGCTTCTGCGCGTCGAGGCTCAGGCTAACTAACGCAAAGGCCGACTTGAAGCTCGCTCTCTCGATCCGACAAGAAGATCCTGCACGTGGACCGGAACGAATACTATGGTGGTGATGAAGCTGCTCTGAGTCTTTCCGAAGCAGAAGTATGGGCACAAGAGCACGCGAGCGAGCAGAAAATTGCGGGAAGTGGCTTCAGTCATGCCAGTGTCACGAAAGTGGCGGATGATCAAGCATCTGCATCCACAAGACTCGGCCCTGCTCGCGCCTACTCGCTCGCACTTGCTCCCAAACTGCTGTACACACGATCGACATTGCTGCCTGCCTTGGTCTCCTCGAGGACACACAGCCAGCTCGAGTTCCAAGCGGTGGGCTCATGGTTCATCGTCGGCGAGGGTCCAGACGATAGCAGTACACGGGCGCAGTTGATAAGAGTACCGGGAGGCCGCGAAGATGTTTTCCAGGACAAATCTCTGGACCTCAAAGCCAAGCGGTCGCTCATGAAGTTCCTGCGTTTTGTGGTCAGCTACGAAGAGCAACGAGATACCTGGCATGAGGACCGATCGAAGGAGTTCTCAGTCTTCTTGCAGGAGAAGTTTGGCTTACCACCATCTTCACACGCGCCGATTTTGGCTCTTGCATTAAGCCATCGTGCCATGCAGGACATCACAGTCGAATATGCTCTCCCAAGAGTTTCGCGCCATCTCAACAGCATAGGCTTGTTTGGACCTGGCTTCTGTGCAGTGCTCCCGAAGTGGGGAGGTCTCGCAGAGATTGCTCAAGTAGCCTGCCGTTCCTGCGCTGTGGGAGGTGGTGTCTATGTTCTGGGACGCGGCATCACCGATGTGCAGCCAGATGAAGACTTTAACCTCCGCGTGGAGCTGAGTGATGGCCAAGTGGTCACTACCAAATGGCTTGCCGGTTTACAGCAGGATCTCCCGGGTACTGCGCCAGCCACAGAAGTGAGGATTCCATTGAAAAAGACCTCGAACATCGTCTCGGTGATATCGTCTTCGCTGGATTCTTTGTTCCCTCCCACATCGGAAAGCGGCGTTACACCTGCAGGTGCCGTTGTGATGGTCAAGCCGGCCGATGAGATGTCTTCGACAATGCACATATTTGTGCACTCGAGCGAGTCAGGCGAATGCCCAACAGGACAATGTGAGTACTCTAGACTTCTTCGATTCGACCGTCCGCATTGCCTCGTCTCCACGAAATGATGACCAAACCTATGAATACTTATCTACATTGCCTGAATCGCATTGAAGAACAATATATCTCTGACAACCTGAAACCGTGGTCTCAACTATGCACATACTTTGCGATCGCTCTTGGCCCAACGCAGCAGCTAATGCTCGTCACAGGTGTCCTATATGCGTCTTGTTCCGAAGAAGGTCGGTTTGGTTTCCAACGCCTCGAGCAGGCTGTGACGCAGCTCCTGGGCAGCGTCAATGAGCCGACGACACCGCAAGTTCTCTGGAGCTTGCAATATCAACGCCAAGTTCGAGGAGCTTGCACTGCTGCTGTCCAACGCACTGGTCCCGTGGTCACGTTGCAGTCGCTGTCTGACGACCTCGCTTTCGAGGATGCAGTTCTTGAGGGGGTCAAAACTGCATGGGAGCAGATTGTGGGATCAGTCGCCGATGATTACCTCAAGTTCGAGGCCAGAGAAGGCCAGGATGAAGAGGAGTCATAGCCTCATGCAGTGCCAGGAGGTGAGATTATGATCAATGACTTATGTTCCGGCTGATCGACCAATCCTCATTGAATATATGAGTTACCCAGCTGCGCCAGTTTCTTATGCAGTGTAGAAGCTTTCAGCCGAGCCGGCTTTCCCGTTTGATTTTGACTGCTTGAACCTCTACCAAGCGTTATGTAGCACCAACGCCCAAAGTCACACTGGAAACTATCGTTCGTCAGTCCAGATACAGGTGTTCTTGCTGTGCTACGCAAGCCATCGATGTGGCATTGTCGGCAGGCATGAACGTCTCCATTCGGTACATGCATTCCTGACCCGCGGATCTGCGTCGGGTCGGCTAAGATCTGATCCCGTCGTTGGGACTTGGCAGACAGAGTAGTAGCCTAGTAGATCTCGACGCCACCACAACACATGCAGCCATCTACATCATCACTTGATCATACGCTAACGCCGCCTCGCAGAAAGGTTTTGGTAGATTCTGAGAGTCAATCGCGCGGACGATGCCAGATCTGTACTATCATTCGTTGACCAACCCGGAGCCTGCACCTTACAGAAACAAGCTTCAGCTTGGGCGGTTCCCGTTGTGCTGTGATGCGCTCATAGTGGATGCTTTGTTCCAACGTCTGGCACTTCGGGGTTAACGAAAAGGCGATGTATGATGGTGGTTCAATACAGTAAGTTCTCAGCGTATTCTTGCAATATGCGTGGTCAAAGTCGTCGTTGTGTTGTCTTAACCTTCTCTGCCCTACTGCCGCAGAAGTGCGGTGCTCTGCTTCACTACAGCGCCTCAATTGACAGTGCTCCACAATGTCGCAGCTCATCAGAGATACCGCTTTCGGCCACGTGATCAGGTTTTTGTCGCGAGGGAAGCTGCTCAAATATGAAGAAGAGGAAGACCCATCGCTGTGGAAAAGATTCATAGATGAGAAGAAGTCTGCAAACTTGGCAAAACATGGCGACACGAATCCCCCAGAGGACGATACTTCCGAGAAGGACGACGTAGAGAAGCCTGAACGACCGTCAGCGAATGGGAGATCTTCGTCCGAAGGCTCTCACGACACTGGCAATGATGCCCCTATCAACGAAGTGAGCGGCGTCAAGGTTGATCAAGAGAAGGGCAAAGATATTCACCTCATCAGCTGGTGGGGCGACAACGATCCAGAGAATCCGCAGAACTGGTCAACATCAAAGAAGGTCTTTGTAACCTTCGAGATCTGCTTGTTGACCACTTCTGTCTACATCGGTAGCTCTATCTACTCTGCCGGTACTGAGGATGTTGTCGCTATCTTCGGCGTGTCTCAGGTCGCGGCAACATTGGGTCTCTGCTTGTTCGTTGCAGGCTATGGTCTTGGCCCAATGCTCTGGAGCCCAATGTCTGAGATACCTCAGGTGGGCAGAAACCCGATCTACCTGGGTACTCTTGTCATTTTTGTGGCTCTACAGCCAGCTGTGGCACTGGCCAGCAATTTCGGCATGCTTCTGGCGTTCCGATTCATCACTGGATTTTTCGGAAGTCCCGTATTGGCGACTGGCGGCGCGTCGCTTGCCGACATCTGGAGCCCAGCGAAGCGCGCATACGCAATGTCAATCTGGGGCATTGCTGCAATTTGTGGACCAACTCTTGGACCTTTGATTGGTGGTTTCGCTGTTCAGTATGGTGGCACGAATGGTGTGATTAAGGCGCCGTGGTCGTGGCCTATCTGGGAGTTGATGTGGCTCTCGGCATTCTGCCTCGTCTTTTTGGTGAGCAAGCCTGTTGTTACATTGTTCGAGACTTCCGCTGACATTCCATAGTTCTTCTTCTTTCCCGAAACATCTGCGAACAACATTCTCCTCAGACGTACACGTCGTCTGCGCAAGCTCACTGGCAATGACAAGCTTAAGTGCGAGCCCGAGCTCATGTCTGAGCAGATGAGCGGCCGGGATGTCGTGATGATGGCTCTTGTGAAACCATTCACTCTGAACTTCACGGAACCCATGGTTTTCCTGCTCAACCTCTACATTGCCCTAATCTACGGTCTGCTATACATTTGGTTCGAATCGTTCGTAATTGTGTTCATTGACATCTACGGTTTCGGACTGGGTACGGAGGGGTTGGCTTATTTGGGTATCCGTAAGTGAAATGAGCAGAGTGATTGCTTCAACATGCGACTGACTCAAAATACTAGTCATTGGCGCCTTTGTGGTCATGCCGCCATTCTTTTGGTACCTGCACAAATACCTGGAGCCACGCTTTAACGAGAACGGCGAGCTTCAACCTGAGCTACGATTGGTCCCATCCTTCGTGGGCGCTTTCTGCATCCCGATCTGTCTTTTCTGGTTTGGCTGGTCTGCACGACCAGATGTGCACTGGATCATGCCGATCATAGGCAGCGCTTGGTTCTCCGTGGGCGCCTTCCTCCTCTTCAATTCGGTCCTCAACTACCTGCCTGATGCGTATCCTGAGCATGCAGCCAGTGTGTTGGCCGGCAACGATTTTATGCGGTCCAGTTTCGGCGCTGGCTTCCCACTTTTTGCCTCCGCGATGTTCAACAATCTTGGTGTCGCTTGGGCAAGTTCGACCTTGGCGTTCATTTCGATTGCGTTCATCCCTATACCATTTGTGTTGTACAAGGTCAGTCCACCCCTTAGCCAGGCCCAAAGACCCAGCTAACCTGTTGCTAGTATGGTGCTACGTTGCGCAAGAATTATTCGAAGCACGCACGAAAAGACTTGTAGAGATATTGAAGAATGGCTGTGGGGACGTGGACTACGATTGCGTGTTCATGACTTGGGAGATCTAAGATACATGTAAATCGAGCGGGTCGTAGATGACTCTGAGGATTATGCAGATTCAAACAATTTACAGCAGCAGTATGCAGACGTCCGAGCAGCCCCCGGTGCATACCACCACGTACGCCATCCTGTTCCCTGCGCGTGGCTTCCAGCTTACGGGTGCGATTTAGGCCCGGGCCGACAGTGACTTGTCCACCAGCAGCATGGTCGGTAAGTTTGCACCGAAGTATGCGCACGATCCTGCCCGCAGACCATTTTAAGCAAAGCAAGACCCTACGCTGCAGGCTCTCCGGACAATTGGGCGGATCCTCGCAATGCATGTCATCCAATGGTTCCCAGAGACGGAATACGAGCTTCTACGCGAGGTCGGTTCTGGCACATCCGATCTGTACCACCATCAACGCTGACACTCAACCGGCCCAACGTGGCACTGGAGTGCATGTGGCGTTTTTCCATGTGGCCGTACTGGTGAAGAAGTCCGGCGCGGCGAGGGCCAGCGTTAACTATTCACGCTTTTCCTCGGAATGTTTGGGATGGGGCATGATATCGCCAGCTAAGACGAATGCTCGTCTGGCCTCGGCCCAGAGGTGCGGAACACATCGAATTGATCTCTGGTCATTAGTGTCGAGCGGCAAAGTATTTGGTCTCTTGAGCCTGCTCTTAGCTACTTGAGCAATGGGACAGCTACTAAAGTGTTTGTTCGATGCACCACTAGCAGGGATGATTCCTACCGATCTGTTGCTCGATACGGCGCATGTCACTATTGCAACGACTCTCGGGTGGACAACTTCTCGCGCGTGCATGCATGTATCTCGTTCCTCCTAGGCACGCTGACCAACTATGACTGGTCCACGATGTGGATGGACGGGAATATGGGCCCAATGACTCTAAAATAGTCATTGATCCTGTCCGTCCAGACTAACGCAATTGCTGATTCCGATGCAAGAACCGAAAAACACCTTGGATCGGAGCGTTGATGGAGCCGCCTAGCACCAGCGTGAGAGATGAGGCCCGCATGAATGGGTATTTGAACGGACACAGGGTCACGTCGCCCTGTCGCAAGTAGAAGGCACCCTCCTGTGTATCAACACATCGAAGCTTCAACATGCGCCTCCTCATCTTACCTCTCGCTGCCCTAGCAGCACTGGTGGCAGCAGATAGCACTTCTACCTTCTCTCAGCAGTTCTGCAAGACTGCGCTCTACACCAAGAAGGGGTCGGGAGGAACCACTACCAAGGCATCCACGATTTATCTCACACGTACCATCGAAAGTACAGTGACTCCGACTATCACTGTGACGCCTAAAAGTGTTACGTGCACGCGACACTTCACCACCACTGTATCAACCACCAAAACCTTACCACAGACAACGAACACCTTTTCGAAGACAGAATTGTTTACGGAGACGAGCACAGTCCTGACCACGTTCATCACTACGTCAACCTCTACTTCGTTCGAGACGACCACCAGTACCCTTGACACGAGTGAGTTGCCGAACAGGAGCAGCCATTAACGCTAGGATCTGCTAACCAAATTTAGCAACCGTAGCTGCGTCCGGCGTGATACCAATTTCGTCCGCATTAGCAGCGAACGGTCACACGGTATCAAAGAAGAGAAGACGATCGTCAAGTGATCGTGTTCAGGATGCCAGACCCGTTGCCATTCAGGAGCGTGCCGTCGCACAAAGGATCATATGCGGTTCAGATGGAACGATCACCTTCGATCCTCCACAATATTCGGTAAAGCTTCACTGAGGACGGGTGAGCGGAGGTGCAGCTCTTTCGCAGGATATACTGACAGTACTACTCAGGGTACCGTGACATGCTTCAAGGCGGTACAGATAGTCACGACCAAGGTCCTCACCTCCACCGCGAAGAAGACAAGGACTATGACGGCACCACAGCGCAAGACCACAAAGGTGAGATATATAGCTGCAATCCAGCGACATCTGCTCAGATGCCCATGGTGCGCACGATGGTTGAGATATCTCGTGCTGATTTTTGACTTCAGACATTGTACACTACCAGAACAAAAACACTCACAGAGACGCCAGTTGCCGCGTCGACGACCGTCACCTTCTCTCACACGGACACCATCACCACTACCTCCACGGCCTCTTCGACCGTGGTTGTGCCCTACACAACCACCTCCACGATCTACGCTCCTCAGCCGACTGCCTATACAGCCTGCTCAAAGGACAACATCGCCTCTTTCGTCGATGGTAAACGAATCTATAATATCGCCGTCACGGACCCGAACCATGGATTCTCGTTCGGCAGCAATACCGCCGACGCATACTCCTGCTGTGCGCAGTGTGTGCAGAGTGGCACTTGTGGAGGCTCGACATGGCATCCAGCTTCAGGGACCTGCTATTTCTTCCCAGTTGTGGGAGCAACATGTAGTCCGACGAGCCAAAGTGGAACATTCCTGACACAGAATGGCACCAACTTGGGCTTTGAGGTGTCGAACAGTCCATGTGGTGAGGTCGCTCTTGGTTAGAAATTACTGCTGTCGTGAAGATGCTTGAAGAAGCGATGACCTTTAGGTTGGTGACTCCAAGGCACGATGTGAACGCAGCTCACGCTTAGCCAAATTTGATGCGTATGAAATGTCAATGAGATCCTGATTTCGAACAAGCTGCGTTTCACTGAAAGAGTCGGCAAAGCTCACTTTCCGTACAGGACGTCCAAGAAGTTTCCGAGCCCGCCTATATCATAGACGTTGTCAACATCTTCCAAGGCCCAAACTCGAGCCCACAGATGCTCTTGCCCTTGTGGTGCTCGTCCATCTCTAGTCCTGACCAGAACGCTGTCGCTGGTAAGCGGCCAGTAGACTACTGGATCCTCATCAAAGGGATCTAACGCTGGGTTGTGATGACCATTCATGCCATTGAGCGCACCTCGTTGCTGATTATGCTTTCTCAATTCATCTCGACTAGCCTTGAAGACGTGGCCATCCACCATGTCGTCCTTCCAATCGGACCACTTCTGCGATTCATTGGTGGTCATGCCGGCCCAGATAAGGTACAAGTGGTATGCCAGTAGCCCGAGTGGCAGCGGGGCCGTCGACGCTGCCAGCAGCCCAACGCCGGCAATCGAGATCCCACCTCTATGAACGGCTGTCACAAAATCGTGGCCAAGCTGCTCTATCCATCCCCAAGAAAAGAGGTGTGTATTTCGATCGATGTTGAAGTACGGCTGCATCAGCCACCAACTCAGATAAGCGCCGTATATTTGCAGAACGCCGAGTGTGATTAGCAAAGCCAGGAAATGCCGGTAATTGCCACGACCCAGGCAGTTGTTGACCCAAGGACAGTGGTGATCGCATTTGGCTACACAAAAGCCGCAGAAGCTGCAGTGTTTTGATCGCGCTGGCTTGAAGGTATTGCAAGTCCGACATGTAGTCTGTGGCCGGAAGAGGATGTGATCGTACGGATAGTCGGTCATGCGTGCTCGATGGTTGTCCGCAGAGATGTAGTGCTTCTGGTACGTGACGCAGAGATATGTGAAGACATATGGGAGAGCGAGCAATGGCGGTATAGGCGCAAGAAGCCGAGCAGGTAGACGGTTCGCCGTGTTCCAGAGAAAGAGCACAGCGCTTCCACTTAACAAGCCCAGGAAGATGATGAGCACCACGGGGTTCTTCTCATAGAACAGATATTGACCAAGCCGCCGGCTTCTGTGTGTAATCTGGCCTCCAGTGAGAGATCGATCTACGGAGCGGAAGCCATGTGGGAGATGGAGGCAAAGCAGCCGCTGGAGCCAGCCGATCGGTGTCCTTCTGAGGGCTGGCAGCCGTCCAAAGAGGGCCACAAACGTCACTAAGGACACCACGAAGACGGCGATGGCGATGTTCCGGAGCACTCCCATCTTGACAGCATCGTCTCAGGCTGTGAGTCGGCGGATGAAGTTTCGTGGGTTCGAAGAAAGGCTTGTGAGGGACGCGGGTAAGGTGGTTCAGTCAAGGCGGAAGCATTCAGAAGCTGCATGTATTTCTCGCGCGAAGGAGTGGTTCGTTAGGAAGGGCCACCGTGGACTGCGCCACAGCTGGTTTCGATGGGGGTTGCACGCCACATCTCGGCCTAATACGCGCCTGCCAGGCACGAAACGACGCCTCGAACGCGTGCCTTCCCCGCGACACGTGTCGCGCACGACGGGAACATGCCCTCACGGACTTGACTTTGCTTCGCAGCCAGGACACACCTTCGCATGTCGCATACCGCATGGGCCAGAGCAGAGCATACACGTGCGTGCATGCATGCTGATGGCGAACGCGCCGACGGTCGTGACAAACGCGACCAGCGACACACCGCGCATTGGGAACGTGCTTGACGGCCTCAAGTTCTTCGTAGTGCAGCGAATCCCGCGCCGGACGGGCCTGGTAAAGGACATCGAGACCAACGGAGGCGAGATAGTCCGGCACGAATCCGAAAGTGACTATGTCATCGCCGACCATTTTCGGCGCGATGCGCCCGGCGGCAGCTACTCGTACACATTCATAGACAGCGCCATCAAGCATGGGAGACTGCCTGACCCGATGGACCATACAACAGGGGCACCGCTCCGCGGTGATCGCCAGGTTGGCTCGGTGATCCCAGGCAAATACACACGCACGCCGTTCACGGTGCAAGACGACAGGGACTTGTGGGAATTCGTAGAAGAGGCGAAGCAGGACGGGGCTTCGGTCAAGGGTAACGAGTTGTACAAGCAGCTGGAGAAGGTCAACCCACGGCACACGTTTCAGGCCTGGCGCGACAGGTACATCAAGAAGTTGCTGGACAAGCCGCCACCACCAGGTGCCAGAGCCCCGACGGCTACAATGGTGCTGCCGACTTCGACCACCGGTGCACCCAAGCTCACAACTGAGGCGCCGCTCGCACGACAAGCCACGGCGGCGCTGAATGGGAAGCGTAAGGTAAAGGCCGTAGAGCATGTGCCAGAGGTCGAGCACGAACGCAGCTCTTCGCCCGAAGCGTTGACTACTCAGCCCAAGTCACCGGACACCAAGATAACTGATGCCGATCTGGCGCCCCTGATCGACAATGTAGACGATATCGAAGACATCTCGAAAAAATGGTGGGGGCGCGCCTGGAGTAAATTCCAGCAGGCGCATCCTCACCGCACCGCAGAGGAGTGGAGCAACCTGTACCTGACGCATGTTCGGCCTCTTCATCGTAAGGGGACCAGAGAGACAGCAGCGGCAAGTCACGACGGATCTGACGACGAGGATGACACTCGGCCGGACGGTGTGACGCAGAGCATTGCGCGGACAGGAAAGGGGCTAAGTTGTGCTCGCGGTAACGGTATCGTTCGATCGACATCCTCTTCGGCGATTGCCAAGAAGCGTAGAAGGACCAACCCGGCATCTTCACCAATAGTATGTGCAGCGTCGCACAAGAGACAAAAGCCAGGCCCGACTGACTGGGACGCCATGGTCAACGAGGAAATCACACTGACCTCAGATCTAAACCGTGCTGCTGAGCAGCAGGTACAGGCCGAGGCAGATACTGCCACTCATGGAGATACTACAAGCCATGACGTTTCCCTTGATGCTTTGCTCACTTCTGATGTAAACATGGCCGCAGATCGTCAACTTTTTGGAGAGGCCTCTATCCATGAGCCAGATGAGATTGCGCTACTGGAAAGCGATGACGTCGAAATATCTGCCAGACCGGCAGGAGTTGAAGCCGCGATCGTGATCAGCAAGAGACTGGCGTTACCGAACAATCGACTCGATAGTGACAGCCAGCGCCGTAGGCTCGAGGAACAAAGTGACCGCGATCTACTTACATCTGAAGCCAACCAAGGTGCTGATGAACAGCTTCGCCAGATTGTCCTGGACGACGACTTGGAAGTCGAGTCACAACTTGATGTTGATGACAGTACATTTCTTCTCAAGAAGAGTCTACCCGAAGCGCAAAGCACTTCGGGTACGTCTGGACACTCATTGCCTGCCAAACACGCGTTGACAGAAGCCAACCTGGCCAGCCAACAAGCAAAGCACAAATCGTACATTCCTAGGGCCACGGATTTGCCTCTCGATGAAGAGGAGAAGGACCACAGCGATTTCATTGACTACCTACAGACCACGCTCAGCAATACGGAAGCTCTTCGTGGTAATGATGGTGCAACGAGTGCTAGAGTACATTCGAGTGGCCCTCGACTCGACCTCGTACCGTCCAATTTCTGGCAACCTCGTCCTCCTTCTAGCAGAGTGAGCAGTGATATACGTGCACCTGCGGCGGATGCGTCTCGGCGGAAGCCACGCGAGAATATTTACATAGCACAAATGCATCGACATCAGCAGGAAGAGGCCTCAATCCCAAGAACACGAACCGCAGACGACGAACGTGCCGCGGAAGAGACGAAGCAAAAATCGCCTGAAGTGGCCGAAGAACTTGATCTGGAGCAGGATTTAGCCTTATCCTCGCAACAAGAGCTAGAGGATGCGCTCAATGAGAACTTGAATTGGCCGGCCTCGCCACAGCACACAAATGCACAGCAAAGTAGCCAGAGCCAGGCATTAGAGACACAGATCGCGTACTCGCGGCTAGATTTTTCGACACTTGGGCACACTGGTTCAGCCGCCCCTGATTTCCAGCTCTCCAGCCAGTCTACGATGTCGCAGCATGATGATGTTGAAGAGCACCGCCAAGCAACTCTCGGGTCGTCGTTCCAGCAGCAACGGCCTGCCTCCAAAGCAAGCGTGCGCGGGGTCGGAGAAGAGGATGATTACGACGATTATGTACGAGACAAATCAGTCGCGCTTGTCTCTCTGCCTCAAGACACTGAGGTCGACGACGACGACGATGGAGCAGCATCAGACGATGCTGTCGCTGCACAGGACGACACCATCAATCGAGAGCCCTACCACGCTGACGATGACGTGGACCTGACCGTTGTTGAGCCTGATGGAGGCTTTCTGGCACCTGAAAGTCCTTCTCAGGAACCCATACATGACCCTCGTGGCGCAGCCAACGGCACGAGGAGATCCAGCAGCGAACCGATCACTATATCATCGGCCGCCCCTTCAAGCTCACGGTACGAAGCTTCACAACACGGCACAGCTTCCTTCGGACTAGAGCAGAGACCTGCCGGCGTAACGAAGCGAACGCTAGAATCACAGGACATACTGAGCGCCGAAACTCAACTTCCGGATTTTTCCATGCCTGAACCCTCTTTGCTAGATGACTTGTCGAATGGAGATGAAGCAGACGAAATGCAGCCTCAAGCGCCGGCTGTTGATACCGCACAAGCTGCCAGGCGATCGCAACGCACAAGAGGCAACGAATTTGACAGTGACGACGCGACAACTGACGTGGACTCTTGGATCTTGAGCATGAAAGCGCGTGGTTTCAGTAACAAGGCGATCTCGAAGGCTTTGAGATGCACGTCCTATCGGCCACACATAGCTCAGTCTGTGCTCTTCGAGGAGAAGCGCGGGAATGGCCTACCTGACGATACGCCTGGAATCTGGAGCAAGCTTGAGGATGATGTATTGGAAGGCGGTGATGCGCGCAAGCTCAGGAGGCTGGACGAAAAGCATGGTTCTGCCGAATGCGACGCGAGGATGGACTTCCTCAGTCAATGGCGAGAGTTGTTCCCTGGTTAGTCGTGATGCTGGAAGCAGCTCTGCCGCGAGGCGACAAGTGGCTCGGGCCCGGTGAAGATGTATTTGTAAGGTCATGGAGTATTTTAGCCGCATATACCAACGACCGTGCGTATTTGTCGCGTTTTTGCCCGGTGTCAGCCGAATCACTTTATCGGACGGATCAGACTTGGATTGTGACAGTCCATCGACGGAGCTTCGACAGTGAACATTGAATGTTGCAAGACTGCCGGGGACGGCATTCGCTAGTCCGCACTTCGTACGGTGGCGCAGCAGTTGGGGTTTGCCGCATTCCCAGCTGGTCAAGGGTAGGGAGTTTTCTGGGATGCCTGGTCGAGATGGCAGTTGTCAAAGGGTTCTATCGCTGGCAGCACGATACGGCGACCATGGAACCGCAACATTGGGGTCATGATGTTGGTGCTGATCGGAGATAGAGTTTGTACAGTGGCGAAATCGCGGACCAGGCCGGGGCTTCGCGTGGCGCGCTCGTGCAGCGGTCTAGGTCCGGTCCTAGCTCCCGCTCTCGCGCAGTGGCTCGCGTCATCGTGCTGGGGCCCAGCGGAGTGCAGAGTGATGTGCAGCAAAGTGGCAGCCTCCAGTACCAACAAGTGACTCCGATCGCGCATGAGCAGCTGTCACTCCGTCGCGCGCCTTGAGCACTTCACTCGTTTACCCGCCGTCTCTGCTCCCTGTCCTGCCAGCACACGACGCATCATGTTCCGCGCCCAGGCAAACCCGATGGACGATGCAGTCGTCAAGGCCACCGACGAGAATCTGACGAGCGAGAACTGGGAGTACATCCTCGATGTCTGCGATCGAGTCTCCGCCAAACCAGAGGGCCCAGCGCAGGCCATCGCCTCCCTGATCAAGCGCCTAGCACATCGCAACGCCAATGTGCAGCTGTACACGCTCGAATTGGCCAACGCCCTGTCGCAAAACTGTGGCCCGTCACTGCACCGCGAGCTCGCGTCCAAGGCCTTCACGGACGCACTGCTGCGCTTGGCAGCAGACCGCAACACTCATGCCCAAGTCAAGCAGAAAGTCATGGAGCGCATGGGCTCGTGGAGCGACGAGTTTCGATCGTCGCCCGAGCTGGGCATCATGGATCAAGCGTACAACAAGCTTAGGCAGCAGCAACCAGGTCTCATGCCCCCAAGTCGGCCCGTGAAGAAGGAAGTCAGCACGGAAGATCGGAGGAAAGAGGACGAAGAGCTGCAGATGGCACTGGCGTTGAGCATCAAGGACAAAGGTCCGGTAGCGGACGCGCCGGC
Source organism: Dothistroma septosporum (assembly GCA_002236755.2). Lineage (NCBI taxonomy): Eukaryota > Fungi > Ascomycota > Dothideomycetes > Mycosphaerellales > Mycosphaerellaceae > Dothistroma > Dothistroma septosporum. The sequence goes on from NBZP02000054.1 coordinate 3,263,253, forward strand.
GACGACCAACGGCAACGCCCAGACAGCGACAAAGTCACAGCCAGCACCGCAGCAAGGCACAACGGCTGCTACAGTGAGTAGAGTGCGTGCACTGTACGACTTTGCCCCATCCGAGCCCGGCGAGCTGGCTTTCAAAAAGAACGACATCATTGCGGTATTGGAGTCTGTATACAAGGACTGGTGGAAAGGTAGCCTTAGAGGACAGACTGGAATATTCCCGCTGAATTATGTTGAGAAGATCCAGGACCCAACCAAGGAGGAGTTAGAGAGGGATGCGCAGATGGAGTCCGAGGTGTTCGGTGAGATCAAGAACGTTGAGAAGCTCTTAGCGCTGCTCAGCGTCGGAGCAGAAGGAGGCGGCAGGAGAGGCGAGCGGGAAGAAGAGGAAGTCAGCGAGCTCTATCAGCGGACGTTGAGCATACGACCGAAGTTGATTGAGCTCATTGCTCGATACTCGCAGAAGAAAGGTAATGTATTCACATTCATCTACGACCATGACTTGGCTAATGTGCACCAGATGACTTCACGCAGTTGAATGAGAAGTTCATCAAGGCGCGGCGCGACTACGAAGCTTTGCTAGAATCCTCGATGTCGCAACCGCAGTATCAACAGCAATACCCAGTTCGACAGAGGCAGCCATCACATCCGCCACAACATCAACAACTACCTTATGCTCTGCAACAACCCTCGATGCAAGGGTATCCTCCTCAGGCACCTTCACACACACAGGGCTATCAAGTGCAGCCACCATATGCTTCGCAAGGCCAGCATCTCCCTCCTCAGTCAGACGTCCAACGCTACTACTCACCCGTTCCCGGAGAGCAGCCTCCGCAGCAAGGTGGATTCACCAGTCTCTACTTGCAGAACGGACCGCCCCAAGGGGCGACAAATGTTCCCGCTCCTTTCCATTTCATCCCAGGCGGTCTTCACCAGGGCGGGCCACCCTCAACGGACATTCGAAGAAAGCCTAGTCCAAATGCACTTCGAGGAAACAATCCATCATCTGACCCCTACGGTGCCCCTGGCTTTCAAGGCCAGGTCAGACCCAACAGCATCCACACGCTAAACTCGGGAAACCCCCAAGAATTAGCTACCGTTGAATCGCCGGCTGACAGTCGCCATTCATATCCTTCAGCTCAATTCCAGCAGCAGCCAAATCCACAGCCAGATGCCCAGAACCAAGCGTACGAAGCGTATTCGCAGCATTCTCAAGGTCCGCCTGGGCAGCCGCAAGCGCAGCCGTCACATCTTAAGAATGACCGCGACGGTCTTCCGAGTCGTCAAAGAACGGCGAGCTTCGAATCACCCACTAGTGTGTATTCGACGCAACAAGACGGCCATCAACACGTCCCGCAACAGCCGAGCGCTCCACCGCCCGGCGTCCCAACCAGTCCGGGCCTGCAGACGAGTGGGCAGCCGCCTTATCAAGCATATCAGCCTTACCAGCAACAGCAACATCCACAAGCCAGGTTGGCCTCCGGTGGTAACGAAGGTGATCCAGGCGACTTTTACAGATAAGGTGTTATGCATGTATTAAGATCCCAGGGGAATGGAAGCGATCTCCATGTAACATGGTGCACGAGCGCAGCCGTCTTCAAATCGATGCCAGACCTGGAGAACCACCACATCCAGGCGACTTAGAGAGAGATACTCACTGTATCAACATGTCGTGATCGCCATTCGTGGCGGATGTCTCGGACACCCCATACTATGATCCCTGTTGGTGCTGTGGAGCGCTGATCTAGACCTACTGATGGTGACAGTGCTCCCAGGTCGTTCTACCTAAACGCTGCGCTTGACCACTTCAAGCGATGCATATGTCTATTGTACTCACGTGCGACTGCCTTACATACTTCACGTCTCCTTTCGTTAACTCACTTACATATCCTACGGAAGATACCGGCAAGTGTGATTGATGCGCTGGCTTAGTGAATGCGGGCAGGTGCTTATCTGACAATTAATCGTGGCCTGCAAAATAGTGGTCGGAACGAACGGAGCCCTCCAGTATGCGATACCAGAAGCCGGGAAAGACGACGATTCGGCATCTTTGACCTTAGTGCGGTTCGGGTGAGCCAAGAATCGCCACCTTGAAAGCTTCGCAATCAAAAGGCTACAGCATAGTGTTCGGTTCCGGCGATGCTGGCTTCCAATGATGCTCATATCCAAAGCGTTCAGGCAGCAACGAGGAGAACGATCATTTTCTGTAGCACGCGTGGACGTTGCGCCAGGAGGGCAAGTCTGAAACCCTATAATGATTCCAGGCGTTTGTCCTTCTGGGTTTTCGACTGGCCCGGCGTCTCACGAAACGGGATATGGCCGCAATACTGCACCGTGCCGCTTCCTGAATCAGTCGACTGGCAGCGGAGGAGCGCTTGCAAGGAGGACGCGACAAATACTGCAAGGTTCAGCATAAGCCGGAGCTGGTGATTGGCGTCTGGAATCGTCTTGCTTCTTCCTTCTGCTTCTTCTGCTGAGCAGCATGCACTTCTTTGCACAACGCTACTGTTACGCAGCCTAAGCCGCTCGAAGGTGCTTAGTTCGGCGTTTTGTAGCCAGGCATGTTTGCATGCCCACGTTGGCCTGCGGGAACGTTGAGCCACGCTGGCAGTCAAGGCGGGTCTCTTGGTTGCAAGGGTGTATCCCGGTCGTGGCTTTGTGCGCGGATGCCAAATAGCATCGGTGCAACGGGTGGAGGTGACGCCGGCCGCCCTGCGCGAAGTGCCAAGAGGCTTCGACTGACATGTCAAACGGAAGCCGTACTCCGTACATTGTGGTGGTAGTATCATGGTGGGACTTTGACGTTCCAGGTAACGGCCCCAGGGTTCCAAGACGTATAGCTCACAGCATATAGCTCATGATGCAGGCCGCAATGGTTGACGATAGCCAGGGCTTGCGCATTCGTGCGGTGGGGTCACTGGGCTGTGTATAGAGGGCAGCTATTGGTCGGTGAGCAGGATTTCGTCGTGGTTCTGTGCAGCGTTTGACCAGCACGGATGTGCGAATGGCAGCGGCGCGAGGGAGGGAGAGCTCCCGTCTGTTGTTTGATGCAAGCTCGCTGTGCGTGCTGCGAGTCCCCTTTCCGGTGACTGCATCTGCGGCCAATATATCGCATACACACTGCCGTCCCCATCAATGCTGGTAGTCGTTGCCCGTGACTTGCTGGCGCTAAGATGAAAGATCTCGTCGTACCGGAGCTCCACCCCCCTCCAGCCGCAGCCGCAGCAGCAGCCACGACAACGCCAGGAGCAGCGGCCGACCATCCTCAGTCACGCAATAGACTGCGGAAGCGATCCTCACGGCGGCGCGGAAGCAACAGCAACACAAACCACAACGCCGCCGCAGCCACCGCTCAGCAGGAATCCCGCCGTGCGTCTGCAAACAACAACAATAGCAACAACGAGAACGACCACAGCGGCAGTGGCAGCGGCAGCGGCAGCGGCAGCAGCAGTAGCAGGAGTCCCGGTCGTGCCGGCGGTGGAGGAGGAGAGACGACAGCAGCGGCGGCGCGCACGTTACAACGGTCGTCGAGCAGTCGGCCCCATCATCATCAGCAGCAGCAGCAGCATCTTCATCATCATAATCATCAGCAGCGCTCCGCAAAGCAGCAGCATTCGCGTAGCCCGACGCTGCCGACGCTGGACGTGCCGAGCCCTAGCTCGTCCAAATCCAATCAGCTCGCGAGCGGCCTCGATAACGTCCACGCGCCCGCCAGCGCCAACTCTCTGCATCCGCCAAGCACTGCGACCAACTACTACTACACCTACGATCGGCAGCAGCCGCCTCTGCGCTGGTCTATCACCCACCAGACGTCGAGCGACCTGCTCGGGCAGCGCTTTGACTCAGCCGACATCCTGCACAATCTGAACGCTGTTCCCTACGCTGACTGGTCCACCGCCACCGCCCCTGGCGCCGCCTCAACTACCCGGCAAGCTTCCGCCCACGATCCCTCTGCGCCCATTGTCACGCAATCGCGCCCAGAACCCCCCCAGCTGCACGTCGCACCACCCTCTGACTCCCACTTGACCGGAAGCAGCGCCGCCGTCGCCAACCCCGCCGTGCGACTGTCGCAGTCACTCGCTGCGACAGGGCGGCGCATGGATGATCTCTCGTCGCCGCGGGGCGACGCGAGCGGCATGAGGAGTCCACGGCAGAGGTACAGCGATGAGAGTGCGAAGGAAGGCAAGGCGCTCAAGAAGAAGAGCGGCTTTTCCAACATTATATCCAGCCTCGTGGGTGCGCCCCGGAAACCTACCATATCAGCGCCGGAGAATCCTGTGCATGTCACCCACGTGGGCTACGATCAAGAAACAGGCGAGTTCACGGTAGGTCAAACAGTCTTTGCTTGAGTGCTGCGCCGCGGCCCGGCAATCCGATGTCGACATTTTCATGTCGAATAGCAATGTACTAATTCCACGCGATGATAGGGTCTTCCCAAAGAATGGCAGCGGACACTACAAGCCAATGGCATTACCGAACAAGAGCAGAAGAAGAATCCCCAGGCTATCATCGACGTGGTTACCTTCTTCAACGAGAACAACGACAACGGCAGCGATGACTGGACCTATCATAAATTTGATAACGCGAAGCCACACGACAGCCCACAGTCGTTGGCGCCGCAGGGCTATTCACAGGCAGGGCTCAGTCCCGGCGGATATGGGCAAGTCATGAGTCCGCCTGCGAGTCCGAGGTTCCCCAAGAATGAAGGAGAGAGTTTCGAAAACCCACGAGCACCACCTCCAGTCCCGCGAGGTCAAGGTCCGGGGCTCAGCAGTCCGATAAGCCCAGCAACAAATGGCACCATGCTACCGATGCGGCCAGCTCCCAAGCCTCCAGGAAGTCAGTCGGCGAACATGGTGCCTCAACGGCCGGCACCACCAATACCTAATTCACAGCGGGAATCTCCAAGAAACGAGAATGGGCTGCCTGCAGTCAGATATGCACCTCCGACAGTTGATATGTCCTCGACCACACATCCAATGCAGAGCAGGAGTCGTTCCAGCACTGGACCTACTTACCAAGCTCAATCCCCAGTGTCATCTCCCCAGGAGTATCAGCGGCAGCAAGAAGAGGCCATGAAACATGCTCAACAGGCCATGAAGCAGCAAACACTGGAGAGATCGCAATCTCAGAGGCAACCCAACAATGTCTATCAACAGCAGCAAGCAGTGCCCCAACAACAATTACCATCACCCTCCGACTCTCGGCAGATACCTCATCCTGCTGCGGTAGACCCTAGACTCGGACCAGCGCCACGACCGAGACAGCGTCCGCGACAGTCTATCACGAATGCCGAGGTTTTGAGCAAATTGCAGCACATTTGCAATGCTGCAGACCCGACCAAGAAGTACCGAAACTTGATTAAGATTGGTCAAGGTGCATCTGGTGGTGTGTATACTGCATTCGAAGTTGGCACCAACAAATGCGTGGCCATCAAGCAGATGAATCTCGAACAGCAGCCGAAGAAGGATTTGATCATCAACGAGATTCTTGTGATGAGGGACAGCAAGCATAAGAATGTTGTCAACTTCATGGACAGTTTCCTTGTAAGAGGAGACCTCTGGGTTGTGATGGAGTACATGGAGGGCGGGAGTCTGACTGATGTGGTCACGTTCAACATGATGTCCGAAGGGCAGATATCCGCAGTGTGTCGAGAAACACTGCACGGCCTGCAGTTCTTACATTCCAAGGGCGTTATACACCGTGATATCAAGTCCGATAACATCCTGCTGTCCATGGAAGGCAGCATCAAGCTTACGGATTTCGGCTTTTGCGCACAGATTAACGAATCGCACATGAAGCGAACAACCATGGTCGGTACCCCGTACTGGATGGCGCCCGAAGTCGTGACGAGGAAGGAGTATGGCCGCAAGATCGACATCTGGTCTCTTGGGATCATGGCCATTGAAATGATTGAGGGCGAGCCACCGTACCTGACGGAATCGCCACTGCGAGCTCTCTACCTAATCGCCACCAACGGAACACCCGCAATCAAGGAAGAGCACAACCTAACGCCTTTGTTCAGAGACTTTTTGGCCTTTGCCCTGAAGGTGGATCCAGACAAGAGAGCTTCGGCTCATGATTTGCTCAAGGTAAGACGAGTTTGACTGAGGTCATTTCTTGCCGGCACTGACATGCCCATAGCACGGATTCATTCAAACTGCGGAGCCTCTAGCGACACTTGCGCCGCTTGTCAAGGCAGCAAGACTCGCGCGCGCTGAGGAACGCAAGAGTAAAGGCAATTAAGCTTCGGTGCATAGCGCAGCACGATTTGTTGCGCGTGAAGCTGTGTCGTTCAGAAATTTAGTGCTCCTGGAAGGCTTTGGATGATGCGTAGCTCGCATCAGCATCTCGACTGAGCGTTTCGGCGTGTACAACAAGCACGTCTACTGCTATGGCGCAAGGAAGTCGCACACGGGGGTTTTGCACTTTGACGATAGATGGCGTTACGCAGAAACCGCTGCGATGCTGGTCATAGTATATATTCGGAATCGTGGCGTCGCCAACGAGCGAGCGTCCAAGAAGATGGCGTTGCGCAATAGACAGCACGGAGTCATGACTAACGGGAGTGCGAGGAGAGCGATGGCGCAATCGATGGGCCAGGAACGAGACCGGGAGATGGGAGTCGGTCGAAAAGAATCTTCTTGGTATTCCACATTACTACCACGACAACCAAGCCCGCCCGTTCGAGGACGCGTGAGGCTCAGTCGGATATATACTGCTGTCAAACGATGATGAGGGGAATCCGCTATTCTTCACTTTCCTCTTGCACGTGAAGTCGAGATGGCGGTCTTGCCGAATGATGAAGCCGAAGCAAAGGCAGGTTGATAACTCCGCAGCGGGCAAAGCATACGGGACTTTGTCGTCGCAGTCCAACACCAGTAGCAGCTGCGGGAGAGAACCGCGGAAGGGCGGGCAAGTAGCACGAGAACGAGGTGGTGGGACAAGTTGCCTGCCTGATGGAACCGGCGTGGTCGTGGTCGGGATGGGGCGAAGGACAATTCTCGGCACAGTACGAGCTTAGAAAGGCGTGGAGTCCAATCAGGGCTCGCTCATAGTCAAGGGCACTGGACTGAACAGCTCACGCTCGGTATCCGTTCTCGTATCGTGTCTGTCTGCCAATATCAACCCACCCGTGCCACCCACAACGCAGCACCCTCCGCTGTTCGTGTTCCGACCCAGGATTGCGCCTTTTGCCGACTGTCGAGCGCATTGCTGCTCCCGCCCGCCACTCCAAGCGACTTCAAGCACAAGCTCAAAAACCGCACCACTCTTGTGACACTCACACCATGTCTGACACCAAGGAGCTCACGTACTCTGACGTCTCGGAGCACACGTCCAAGAAGGACTTGTATATGGTCATCCACGATAAAGTCTACAACACCTCGAGCTTCATCGACGAGCACCCGTAAGTTTGATCCCCCCCCCCCCCCCCCCCCTCCGCCAGAAGTGCGCTGCCGCCATTCCAGCGGCTTTCCCGCATGTGATCCTCCGACTGACTGACGTGACAACAGAGGTGGTGAAGAGGTCTTGCTCGATGTGGGCGGCCAGGACGCAACCGAGGCATTCGAAGACGTTGGCCATAGTGACGAGGCCCGGGAGATCCTCAACGGTCTGCTGATCGGCAACCTCAAGAGACAGGTATGACTGACTTGTCGGAGATAACACATCCATAGCCGTCTCATTGCTTACCTATCTGGCAGGAGGGTGACCCAGCACCAAAGTCCGCCGCACAGCAAGTCGCCGATACACGAAGCTCCGTCCAAGCCAGCGGCAACAGCAGCGTCGCCGTCTACGCAGTCATTCTTGTCGGTGCCGCCGTGGCCTTCTTCGCATACCAATACCTTCAGCAGTCCCAGAACAAGTCGTAAAGAGCAGGGGTTGATGGAATTGTGCAATGTGAACATCTAAGAAAGAGCCGTCTACGAGGACCACGCACGCGGTCACGCTTCGCAGACAATGTGAATCCTTTCCAGGAGCTTCCACCCTCCATATACAACTTGCTCCTGCTCCTGCTCCCGCTCAACGCAGGTCCATATCGGGTGTCAGGTGAGGCTACGTAGCTTTACCAAGCACCGGCAGATGTTTTGCGACTACAGCCGTCTTTTCTTAAAACACAACCTTTCACGATGCAGCACATTCCCGACGCCTTCCATGCATTCATCCTGGAGCAGTTTCTATGCTGCATGGCCGATCCTTCGCTGGGTGCGCCTGCTTTACCAGCGTCTGCCAATCCCCAGAACATAACTGCCATTCCTGATTTTCGAGCAATAACCATTGTGCTAGCGAATCACTCGTCCTAATTCGAACGGGATCGAGGGAAGAAGAGGTGTTGCGACATTTGAATGCGCTGAACCAACCTTCATGTGGCTTTGCAGTTCACCAACCGACCACATCCTCTGCAGGCTGTTGTTCAGGGCGGCACGTCGTTACTGGTCTTCTTCGCGAACGTGGAAGCTTGTACCAGCTTAGAAATCCACGAACGCCGAGGGTTGGGTCCTCCACGAGTGCCAAAGCGACTGACACATCCAAGGGCATATCACCTCCATATGACGACAACAACAAATGGCACACAGCAAAAGTGTATATAGACGATCAAGGTTGACAGTCTCCGCAGCCCCTCGTACCGAGCGCGATCAAGAAGGCCGTATTGCGGACTCTGCTTGGCAGCGTTTGCGTGCACACCGAGATCGCTTGTGTTCATTGGCAGAAGGAGATCACTGCACTGTCAGCCACGTACGTACTGCTCTCATGGTCCTCCGCAACCAGTAGCCAACGCCGATCAGTATTCACCCGTGGCATATGTGCGACCCACTGTGTCCGTAGCTGGCCAACACTCATGGGGCATGGAGAATGCTCATCGACCGGCGGTGATGGTCGAAGGAAGACGTCTATCCTTTGGACTCAAACCGCACACATCTCTCCTCTCATCCCACTGAGAGCTCTCTCTTCTCCTCGTCTGCATCGTCGTACCAGTAGACCCACGATCAAGTAGATGCGGAAGCACGTGGCTTCGTGACACATTATCGATGTGCTTTGGGACCATTCTCTCTTACTTATACGCTGCTCGATTCTAGCTTAGGGTCGTGCCGAGAAAGTGAACGAGTCGTTCTTTGTTTATCCTCGGCTACATGTCCAATTCGGTGCTTGGCTGCCACGTGAATTGAAGTCTACAATCTTGGTTGGCTACAACAAAGACCGTGATGCGAAGCATTGGCGCACCCTTCTCCTACTTTTGCCGGCGACCTTATGGTGGTGAGGTGGTTGTGGACCAACAGCGTACGCGTAAGGGCTACGTCGTGCGCAATGATACTACATGTAATGTTCTTGATGTTAAGCAGCGGTAGACGGCAATGCCGCACGCTCCAGATCAAGGAATCAGGAGTAGACATCGAAATGCCGACTGCGCTCAATGAGCTCGATTGACTCGACCACCAAGGGGACCGTATGTGTATCAATCAATCGAAACTAATCTTCTTGCCCTGAAAGGCGACTGGAGCTGCCTTCTTCTCCTTGGCACGTTTCGCAGCCTCCCAGCTGGGGTGCAGTGGCCCGCTGTCGTCCTTGCGAGGCTTCTGCTTCGCCTCTGCAATAGAGTCGCTTTGGCCAGCCACTCTGCGATCTTTGCCCAGCGCCATGCTGTTGGCGCCGTTACCCTTGTTCTTACCGAACCTGCCACCTCTGTCGCTGTCGACTGCACCTCGCTTCGGATCCCAGCCTTGCTTCCGTTGTTCGTTTTGCAGATGTGTTGCACGCGAGCCGTATTTCTGTTCCCAAATCTTTTGTCGGGCACGTTGACCACGTCTGTTCTTCTTCGGAGCGACATCAACGTCGCTTTCGAGGTCGGAGCCGCTTCCAGAGATGTAACCTCCCATAGTCAGCGAAGGAATGAATGATGACTTCTTTGGCGCAACGGCCTTTTTCGGTCGTTGTTCCACCTCAGATTCGTCATCAGATACCTCAGATAGCGAAACAGTTGCGCCGTGGCCGTAATTTCCGGCTTTGCTTGTTCCAGTCTTTTGAGATATACCTTCGGCCATCAAGCGTCGTTCCAAGTCCGCGATATCAGACACACCATCAAGGTCTTCGTCATCGGACGACCCGAGACGACCACGATATTGCCCCAGATCATCCCCCGAGTCCTCTGAGCTATCATGGGCTCCGGTCTCATCTTCTGAAATGTCCTGTGCCCGTAATCTCAGCAGCGATGCAACACGTAATCCACCGTCACCCTCACAGTCAACACTCACAGACCGGCCCCGGTTGGAATTCTCATAGTCCTTGGCTCTAGCCCTCCTCTTCTTGGCCGGCGCTTTAGAATCTTCCTTGATTCCAAACTCGCGCTTCACAGCGGCGATGGCAGTCGGAAATGCCTCTTTCACGGGATTCGAATTGCACAGTCTGGCATTCACATTCAAGGACGCGGTGTCGCTGGCTAGAGGCTTCGGCTTATGGAGGTCGGGTGGCAGATTCGGTGACGTCGCAACGGCTTTGATCTTCAACAGCGATTTGGCGAGGTAGTGTTCGGCAGCGAGAGTATTGTCAAGTGTCTATCTTGCACGCCCATCGTGTCAGTCTGGCTGCGCTCTTGCACCCAAAATTCATATATTTTTCTTCAGCAGATACGCACCTTCAACGCGGCAACCTCTGCATCAATCCTCTCCACGTCTTTCTCGTCTTTCGCCGCGACAGCATTCTTCTTCCGCCGACCCAACTTCTGCCGTTCGAAACCTTTGCCCGCCTTAAATGCGCGCGCAAGCTGTTTCGCACTGTCTTCGAACGTCGCCGCTATCTGCCGTTGTTGTCGGAAGTCAGTCGCAACGGGCGCATCATCTTCATCTGCATCGCTGTCTCTTTTGCGCTTCGACATGTTGGTACGGCGCAGGTTGTGCCTGTGCATAGCCAACCTGGAGGAAGACATCACAAGACAAGAAATCTTGAGGTGCAACCTTGGGCTAATCAAATTGCCGAAAGCTAGATTCAGGTCGAAGTCCCGAACCATTTAGAGACATTATGCATTGCTATAGACAGACATCGATCGCGAGCAAGGCCAGCGACAGTGTCGAAAGCAATTCCGCTTGTGCTGCTCGGACCCTAAGTTATCGCCAACTTGTGGGCAAGCCATTCGCCTACCTGCTGCATCCTCCTGCGACCAGATTCAGTGCCGTCCCATGGACCAAGCCCATCGTGCTGCTCATGTTGGAGCATCCCATCGGAAGGCGACGCTTTTGACACAGCAAATACATTGCGAAGGACGCCCGAGTCGATTTGCCTGTCGTAGCTCTTCTGCAACTGAGCCGCTAGCTCAGTCGTAGATTTCGATAGTACCGACCCATTGCCACTCGTGACACGAAACGCGGGCAGACGCAGTCCCACAGCTCTACTTGGATAGCGCCGTGTGGCCTTTCTCCTCTTCGTGCCGAGCATATTGGTCTTCAAACTCTCGAGGTTGGCCATGTCTGCGATGGTACCATGTTCGCGGAGGTACTCCACGCGCTCCAATCGCGAGAGTTCTTCCATCTCGTCTATTGCTTCGCCTTCAATATGCTCGGGCACCTCAGTTCCCGCAGAGCGGAAGAACAACATCGGAGATGCAAATGGATCGTGGAAATGCTCTGGCTTGCGAAAGAGGGCATCGCGGTGATTCAACAGAGTTTCCAATTCTAATTCCTGATCCGCGATTGTGGGGTTACGGGTGATTTCGTCGAGCTCGACCCAGTCAGTGATTGGGTTGTTGACAGCAGCGGCTACGATTCCAGGCTCCCCAATCCGGCACTCGGTGAGAGCCAATGTGGTGGCTAAGCCTCCACCTATAAGCTCACCACACACGGCAATCCGGCCGACATGCTCTGAGCGACCGACACGCGTGATGGCGCGTTTGGGCAAGAGATTCGAGACGACCCAGTCGTAGCCTGCGATCACATCGTGGACAGGAGTGGGAAAGTAGGCCTTGTCGCCAGCGCGATAGTTGATTCTGACTATGTGTGCGTTCACAGCGGACTGAAGAGCAGAGATGTTTGAAACGTCGTCGGCCAAGTCCCCTTGTACTGATCTACGAGGTAGATATAGCAGCACTGAACCCGTGATGCTGGCCGAAACGGGAGACTGCAGCGGCTCATAGACGCTGGCAGGAATTAGTCCTACTCTAATGGGAAGTGATGTCAGCTTACTCAAGGCTTATACTGCCGTTGCTTTGACAAGGTATCTGAACACTTTCACACTTCGCGGGTAGCTTCCTTGCTACGCTGAACCTCCGGCAAGCGTTCAAGCCATCAGTGCGATCGAACCTGAGCCGGAAGCGGCATCGCAACATGCCATCAACAGCAACAGGGTTGCCGGCGGATAGTTGATGGTAAACAAAAAACGAAATACGGCGCGACACGTTACAGAAAGCTTGAACGAGATTCGCGCTGACTCAGCTGAAAAGCAATTCGATGAACTCTCGCGATGCTACTTCCTCCAATCGTTCAACTGCACACTACTCCGCGCAACACCAATGTCACATTTACGACTTGCCCTCCGGATGTTCCTTTTGCTTCTCTTTCGCGCCTTCTTGCTGCAACTCCTTGATGTGGTTGTCGTGATTGCTGACCTCTTCTCTATCGGCGCCGACGACCGACTCGCTAGCGGATTCGAGTTCTTCCCTGCGCTTTCCCGTCTTCAATTGCTCCTGCTTAGCAGACTCAATTTCCTCAGGCGTCTGTATCTTGTCTTCCTTGAGCCTCATGCACGGTGTATAGGTCAGCGTTCGAGCAGGCGCCTGGAAGCGTGTAAGGTGGACAGGACGCCGTGTCGTGACTCTCGAGATCGGTCGTAGGAATGCCATCGCTGGCTTGCTTATTCTATGAGATCAAGCTGTGTTGTGATCCTGCAATGGCATTAGGACCGAGCCTGCTAGAACGGCGACTGTGAAGCGCACCTCTTTCCAGACTCGCATAGATGGTCAACCAACAAGCTTTAGACAAGAGGCAGACTGTCCGAAGTTGCAGAAGGAACAACAACAACAATGCGCGGTCTAAGGCAATGTTGAAGTCACGAAAGCGCTGCGGTGAACTTCATATTGACGACTGACAGAGCTTGAGCCACGCCCGATGACCTCAGAGTGAGGTATGAATTAAGGTCGATCCCGGCTCCGGAATCAGCCAGTCCGCAGCATCCTAAGCCTGTTACCCGAAAGATCAGCCAGACACAACACGAAATACATGGATACCGCGATGATCACGCGAGCGACCTTCTGGAGCCTCGGTAGAACCAAGGAAATTCGTCAGTCCTTGTGAGGCTCGATAATAGCGCTGCGACCTATGCAGATGGCGATAATATGTTACAGACAGCGTGAAATCCGCCAGTGCGGGTTTCCCAAGAGCTCACGATCCGCATAGGGTATATGTTCCTCTCACCGTGGCCACAGCTCCTCTTCACGGTCATCATCATCATCCCACCTCTGTTGGTTGCCCGAACGGCCAAGATAGTCGTGAGTGCTCGCTACGCTGTAGTTCCCGCCATTTGTTCGCGTACGGCCTGGGCCAGACTGGGACGAGTAGGCATACGAGTTATTACCGTAGTCCTCAGAGCTGTGTCGATCGTGATTGCTAGAAGACGAATCGTGCGTGTCAAGGCTAGCTCGCTGCTGGCCTTCATGAATCATGTCAAAACTCGTTCGACTTGAGCCGTCCTGTGGTTGTTGAGCTGCTTGCTCCCGTGCTTGTTGCTAGAGCTCTTGATTAGTACTATGAATCGCACAACGCCCATAGGATCTAGCACTTACCTCCTGCCAGCGTTGATACTGATTGTACTCCGGAGGTTGTTGTGAGTGCTGCTGTTGCGACTGCTGTGGTTCCTGTTCCTTCTGGCCTCGTTGCTGTGCCGCTCGCTGAGCAGCGGGTATCTGTATTTGAGGATGCATCATCTGCACCTTGGCAAGGTAAGAATACATAAAATTCGATAATAGGACTTGGCTGTACAGCGCTCGCCTCGGATTGGCGAGCTTGATGTGGGCCATGCGGTATATGGCTCGTTCCTCCAGAATGCTGAAGCGAGTCCAGTTGTAGTCAATGTCAGGTTTCAGTATTCGAGGTGCAGGCTCCGGAGACAAGCCGCGATCAGCCTTGCGCTTTTTGTCCTTGAGATCGCCATCCGACGTTTTCTTCTTGCCGCCGAAAATTGCAGAAAGCAGCCCATCTTTCTCCTTTTCCTTCTTCGGTTCAGCTAGTTTCTTGCCATCCTTCTTGCGTTCATCTTCTAGCTTGATGTCTTCGCGATTCAGCACAATACTTTCGCGGCCCCGGGCAGGCACGGTACCGTCTATTGAGTTTTGCAACACATCAAGTCTTGCCTTGTCAGCGGACTGCTTCGCCAATTTACTCGATTTCGACCTCGACGATTCGGACTGGTCGTCCTTCGATTTCTTGTCGTTATCATCGCTGCCGAGGATCCACTTCCAGCTACTCTTACGAGGCGCTTCCTTCTTCTCTGCCTTTCTCTCGTCAAAGGTGGGCACCATCGTCAACGCATCTGTCCTGGTATTCCCACTGCCTGGTAGCGGGGAGGGATAAGACGACAAATCGTCTAAACTAGACGAAGCCGCCTTCTCTCGGCCTGGCACAGGTCGCATGTGTGCTCCTCCTCGTTGAAATTGCCGAGGGACTTCATGAGATGATTTCCGCTCAGGCAGCTGCTGGGCGAGATTGCTGACGGGCACTCTACTGCCATCGGCAAGGGTCTCCACAATTTGAGGAAGCGGGTTCGTATTGTTATAACCAGGAAGCTGGGCTGTCGTTCGACCTGGCGATGCAATGCGAGAGTGGAATTGCTTCGGCTGCTGAGACGAAGAGGTTTGATTTGCAGCAGAATCCGGATCTTGGTGCTGTTCTGCTTGTCGATGATGCTCCCCTCTAGACGACGGATAAAATTCCGTTCTTCTCTCATCGTGCTCCGCAGGAAGGTCCTCTGAAGATTGTGATGACCCAAGTCGATTGCTGTGTCGAATCGATCCCGATTGCTCATTTTGTGCATGTATAGGCTCGGTCTGCACCCTGGTCAGGCCGATAACAGGAGGCTCTTCTGCACTGTCTTCGGTGCTTGGGCCTGTGGGAGAGCTTGGTGAGTCCTCGTTCTCAGACTCGGCGCGACGCTGCTGGGCACGTCGTGAAAAAGGTACCCGCTCGCCTTTCTTCAGACTACCCCGGCGATACGTGGTCCTCGTCGACCGCTTCAGGGTGCCAACAGGGGGAAGTATCGGCATATCTGGGAGCTCCCCGTCCGTTCCTATATCCATGCTTGCATCTTGCGATCGCCGCGCATTATCTAGGCTCATTCGTCGCATCAGTTGCGCAGGATCATTGACCAGAGCCTCAAGATCAGACAAGTTGGCTACCGTGGCCTGGCCCTCCACAGACAGGCCCTTGGACCTCTTCCTCTCCAGTCTTTCTGCACCATCTTGATAATTGCCTTTGGTATCAATCTGGTGAGATAGCATGCTCTTCTTTCGCCGTAGACTACTGCCGGAGCCTGCTCTCTCCGGCGTCTCTGGTGTCAAGCTATCCTCTCCGGACGATCGTCTTCGTATCTTGTCCACCCGATCCTCGACGAACGTCTTAAATTCCTTCGGCGCCAATTCGGGATGGAGTCGCGCGGGAACCCAGAACAACTGCGAAGGGTCATCCTCGTTGTCGGATTTGCTGGGCGCGACAGTCGGAATATTGCTGAATGAAGGGAGGTCCGGATCGGCGGTGTCAATGTTCATAGACATGCGACGAATGGCCTGTAGGTTGTTCAGCTCCTGCTGCACCGCTGCGGGACTCGACTCGTAGTCAATGTCGTTCAGCGGGAAGTGCTGGACCGCGGTATCGGTGGACGACTGGCGACTCAGCGAGGGCGGAGAAGTTGGCGACGCATTGGCATTGGAAGACTCGGAGCCCAGAGAGCTCATACGATGCAGTGCCTGGGGCGAGGGAAGGCTGCTAACACTGGCGGTTGGCGAAGAGCAGACGACTTTCTCGCTGCTGTGAGCACGAGGGAGAGTTGCGCGCGACGGGCTGCCGGTGCCGGTGGCGGTCGGACTACTGCTGCTGGCAGTGGAACTTCGCGCTTGTGACGGTGCTTGTGCCTGCTGCGCCTGTGCATCAATGAGAGTGCCATGTCGCCGCTGTTTCCGCGCCTCGAAGCTTTCGCGCTCGCTCGGGCTATTGATGTAGCTCAGCGGGCGGTGACCCTCAGCCATGCCGATGCCCACTCTTGCGCCGCCTCCATCAAGGCTGCCGCCGCCGCCGCTCGGGTTACTGACTCCGCTGCCGTGGCCGTTGTTGCTGCCGCTGTTGGGACCGGCGTTGCGCTCCTCGTACCAGGAGCCGATGATATCAGTCACGTGGTGGGAGTCGTCGCTGATGCTGAGCTGCGGTGCATGTTTCTTGCGGGCCTGGTTGGCGAGATATCTCCTTTCCAGCTCCCGCTGCCTTTCCGTCATCGGCGCGGCCATGCTGCCCAGGTGCTTGTGCTGGAATGCAGCAGTCGTGTCGCACAAAGCTGACTCGAGCGCTGTGTTTCGTTCTCATTACCACTGATACCGCATCGCAGGACGGAGAGTCGGCTATATTATTAATATCATGGCTTCCGAGGGTGGTTGTGAAGAGAGCAACGAGTGGTTCGGCAGCGCATTAATTGCCCAAGAGTGGCTCTCAGCACTGGCCCATACGCCGCTGCGGCTGCGGCCTTTCCGTGCAGGGATCCGCTTCGTCCCCACAGCCCTGTACGCCACACCACGCGACAACTCACCTCCCGAGCATACACGTCGATATAATGACACCGCCCTACGCACTCCGCCCGCAATCCTGGACGGCAGCTGCAGGTCTTCGCGTGCTGCTAACATACTCAGCACGATCGCTACGGGCGCTCTCGTTGTTGTCACGCCGGTCATTATATGTCACCTAGGTCGCGCTTGCTGCCGTCTAGAGCGACAGTGCGAGCTTTGGGCAGCGGACATTCAAATCAGACAGGCCGGCGTAACGACGGCAGCGATCTTAGCGACAATACGCTGCCGGACACCCGCAGTCTTGAACGAGATCGCAACGCAAGAGGTCAGACGCTAACAACGAACGTCTGCTTTGGACCTATATCATTCTATTCCACAGGTAGAAATGCGCCTACACCCAACGCATGCTCGCTCCGAACGCTATCAAGAATTCAAGACCTTCGTCTTCATCCACTCACTTGTCCCTACGCCTAGATTGAGGCCGTTTCGTGCCCACCATCTGCGGACTGCCATGCCACGCTCGCCCTCATCGCCATCCTCCAAAGCTTCCTCCACGTCGCACGTCTTGTACTCAACCTTAAGCCCCGACTTTTTCCACCATTCCAGCACGTCCACATAGCCGCTCTTGGTGGCGCCTACTAGAACTTGGTTGTCGAAGATGATTTTCGATCCCTTGAGCTCATGCCATACTTGGAGAATATCTACATGACCATGTGTACTCGCAAGTTTGGCAACAGTGTCCTCATGCGGAAAAGCGACACCGGACTGCAGCCACCATTGTACCACCTCTGTATGCCCGTTTTGCGTTGCGTGGCAAATGCTTTTGCCAGGTTTCAGGCGTACCTTTGAGGAATCGACGTTTGCTTTCTTATCGGCCACGGCGGTCGACTGAGACTTCCACCATTCCAGTACCTGCATGTGTCCCTGACCACTCGCTTGCTCCAAAGCGGCTTCGGTAAACTTGAGGGGCAGAGCGGAACGCTGCCACCATTCCAAGATGTTCACGAATCCTGCACGAGAAGCGCCGTCAAGCGCTTCGGCGTTATATTCTTTGGTCAAGAAGGAAGGCGAAGTCCGCCAAAATTCTAGGATCTCGGTTCGGCCAAAGACAGAAGATGCCTTGTCTGGGAGGAATGTGTGCCCAAAGGTGGTCCAAAACAGGTCTCTGTGGTTCGCTTCAAGATGAGCCAGAAGTGAGGTCATGGCGAAGCGCATGATGAGCTTGATGCATAACTTGGATAGCCATCGTGGCACGCTATGGGTGGCTATGAAGTGCTTGACATCAGCTAGATTTCCGCGCAAAATAGTGAGCTCGAGAGTTTCCATGTAATTTCGTGGACCTTGCGCACTAAAATGAGACGCCCATTCAGTCGGTACGAGAAGATTCGTGTAGACGTGCATGGTTTGTGACAGCTCCCAGTCGCCGGTGAAGTCGAAGATCATGGTCCACAGCTCTGGCGGCAAGAGTGAGCTTGATTTCTTGGACGCGGAGTCGGAGAAGGCCGCGCGATGGTTCGGTGACAGGTTCATGCCCTGGCCAATGTTCAAGAGATCAACCTGATTTCGTATCGCGTCCACTAAGTCGTCGGTAGCATCCCATGAGTTCACCTTCTTTTGTTCATCCACAAATGTCCAAAGCAGTGGCTGCATAACTTGTATCCAATTCCACTTCCTACGGATCTTGGTGAGCTGCTTCTTGGTCATAGGATTCTCCCACATGAGCGAAGACATGCCGGGTAAGAGTAATATCTTCTTCGATACGTTCCAGCTTCGCAGGACCTCTAATAACAGATTGTCCGTGTGCCCATGCAGCATCTTAGCCAGACTGTTGGCGTCCAACGGCGCCAACACGAGCAAATTTGCCCATTCGCATAGCTCGGCGGCCTCTTGCTCAATTTCGGCGGCGTCACGCGTAGAGGAATGTCGTATCGTGTTCGGCATTGTCAGACATGACGATGATGCTCGGATGAAGTCTTGTCCTCGAAAGCCAGTGTCGAGGACTGCACGCAAAGATACGTCAGGTAGGTCGGCGATCAGTGGTAAAAGCTCGTTGACGATCTTTGCATCTGTGCAGCCGACCGACGCGCACACCACGTTCAACTCACGGTTGTGGTGCACAACGTCCATGTCGAGACGCAGAGTGTCAAGTGCACTCAAGGAGATCCTCTGATGCCGCAAGAGTAATGTCTCCATGCTTCCAGGCGGAGACTCAACTCATCGAGGTGGCGGTCGAGTGGCGTCGCATGAGACATAAGATGGAGAGCACTCGAGAGATGCGTCGCTTTGTGTCGGCCAGGGACCAATAGGAGGGGTCTTTCAGGTCTGACACGGGCGGGAGAATTGCCAAGACGACGGCGATGTACCGCAACGTACACACCTGAGCCGGTTGTGACGAGATGCGTAGGTGGTGCAACGAACATAGATACATGTGTGAAACGATCGGCCCCGACACATGCGCCCTCCCACAGCCGCAGGTAGTGACGAAGGCGTGAGCGGAACGTAGCTGCTAAACATCCTCCTCACGTGGCTGTGCGGATAGATCTTGATCTCTTCGACGCTAGGCCGCAGTTGAGTTCAGCCTCTTCCCACTTCACGGGAATATGCATAGCCTCATCTCCGTGTCACAGCTTTTGTTGCAACGAAAGCTGCACGCCGCACTACCTGTGGCTGGATTGACTCAAGCCACGGCCATATCCTGATGCAGTCGCTCACTACGACCACAAGGACTATCTTTACTTTGCACATTCGAGTGTTCTCCGCTGGCCAGTGCGCCACAGTCCAGTACATACATGCACGCAGCGTCGACGAATCTGCCTATGATGTTAGGATGATGCTTGCCTTCAAGCTAGGTGGGCGCCTACCGTTCCATTCGACGAACCAATAACAGCGACTGCACGGAGGCAGTGTCCTGCCAGAATCTGCTGGCTCGCAGGCGCGCGGGAAGTGCTAATACAGAGTATTTATTGTTGTTGATGCGCTCTAAGCACGCGGTGAGGAGATGTGGCGGTCATCAGACGTACATACATGCATGTGTCTGGCACGTCGGATTTGACGCAATGATCGACGTGCTTTGCCCGGCTCCTGTTTCCTGCTGTACCCTATCGCATGAGCCCTTTCTTCTATGATGCCCACGGTGCCACCATGATGCTTGCCCGATGTGGCATCAGGGCAGCAGTCTTGGTCTGCAGATGTGGAGGTCTCCACTGCGCCGGTGCTGCGCGTGAACTCTTTGATCCCGTGTAGAATTTCCAGCCAGCACCTCCCGTTCTCGTTGTGTTTCCTTGGTGCGGTCCTCCAGGTCTTTCCACACACGACTTGCTTGTTGCGCCCTCTAAAGTCTAAACCGACGACGAACCGACAGGGCCGTTGCTCGTTTCAGCACGGTACGTGTACTGCTTACTGACCCTCACGCGCGCAGGGACGTAGGCTTGGAAGTCACACCCGTCCTTGCCGAACAGCACTCGCAGCATTGCAATATCGCATGCGTGCTGTACGAGACGGCTGCAGCAGTTCGCACGCCCTGCCATCTCTCGCCGCGGACCGACTGTCTCCATTCGAGTGCACTTCAGCTGTCCCGATACGCGCACATTCATCTGCCCGCAGCCTGTCCACCCGCGGCGCACCTTCGCCAGTCTCGATATCACCACGCCGAGCACCACCTAGAAGTCAAAGCCGACACAACGTACCGCCATCAGCCACAGCAGATTCCCTCGACCGGCTATCATCGATGCGATAAATGCGACTCACCAGGCTTTGGATCGTGGGCAGTGGCGAACACACGACTTTTAGGTCGTCACCGCCAGTCAAGTCGCCGACACGGCATTGTTTTGGGGAAATCAGGTCAAAGAGCACGCTTGGGAAGTTTGGACACAGCTGCTGTAGTCGCCTTTCCGCCTACGCTCGTGCATGGATCTACTTTGAGATCGCACTTTGGACAGCCCCTGTCGGACTAGGGTCTCGCTTGAACCTGTACGGCCACTGGTGTGGCCGTCGCCATGCCTTCAGACCATACGCAGAATCGGCGATCCAGCGAATCGATTAGCGACCCTTCTCATTTTGAAGCGAACCACAACGACAAACCCGGTGGATCACCGAATTCGTCTGGCAAAGATATGGTACCGCGTCCAAGCCTCGACCTCCATGATCACACACGATCTCTTTCAACCAGGCAAAGTTTAGAAGGGCAGCTTAGTCCAGCCGCCACTGATCGTGTTTTTCCCATTCGCTCAGTCGTTTCCGTCGATCCTACGCCCACGCCCACCGCAAGGAATGATAGACCGGATGGCTATTTTTCCAGTGCTGCTCTCTCGCGGCGTTTGTCCCTCAACGCTGGTGGCGACGGCTCCTATGGCAAGGGATCTGCACGACCGAGCCGCACGAGCACTGAACGGCAATCCTCACCGCGAGGGCGGGAAGCTTCGCTGAGCAAGAGTCGCCAAGCCTCGACATCGACTACGGCGGGTTCACAGCTTGATTCACCAGGGTTCCCCAACCCGCAACAGCTGATCAACGAAATGATCACCGAGACCGGAAGCGAACGATCTGGGACGTATAGCGAAGGTCCATCATCTGCCCGCGCTCGTTCTATCAGAAGTACCAAGAGCAGTGTAGACGAAACTGGCCCCTTGATAACTGCACGATTCAAGCACATCGTCTCTGAAGGTGGCCATGCGATCATATCCGGCAGAGATGGCGAGACGCTACAGCGTTGCGAGGATGAGCCCATCCACATACCAGGTGCTGTACAAGGCTTCGGACTGCTTGTAGCGTTGGAAGAGCAGCAAGAGGGCAAGCTGCTCGTTCGCGTCGTCAGCGAAAATTCAAAGCGCATGATGGGATACACACCGCGTCAGCTCTTCGCCCTGGAAAGTTTCACCGACATTCTGTCCGAGGAGCAGGCCGACAATCTGCTTGATCACGTGGATTTTATCAAAGACGACGAAGCTGATGTGCTGCTCAACGGGCCGGAGGTGTTTACCATGTCGATACGAAATCCACAACGAAAGAATCAGAAGTTCTGGTGCGCGATGCATATCAACGAGCGCCACCCTCATTTGATCATTTGCGAGTTCGAGCTGGAGGATGATCCTCACAACCCTCTAGTGCCGCCGAACGACATGACACCTGAGCCTCCCGAGGACACTCTCAACAGCCAGCCTACAGACGAAGAGTTCAACGAAAGCACTCAGAACACCAGCAAGCCTCTGCGTGTGCTTCGAAGCGCTCGGAAACGGAAGGGTGAGGCTGCGGCAATGGAAGTCTTCAATATCATGTCGCAAGTGCAGGAACAGTTAGCCGCCGCGCCAAATCTGGAGAAATTTCTGAAAACCTTGGTAGGTGTCGTGAAAGAACTGACCGGCTTTCATCGTGTTATGGTATATCAGTTCGATAAGCAATGGAACGGCCGTGTTGTCACCGAGTTGGTGGATCCACGTGCAACCACGGATCTGTACAAAGGGCTCAACTTTCCAGCCTCGGACATTCCGAAACAGGCTCGCGAGCTCTACAAAATCAACAAAGTGAGAATGCTGTACGACCGAGATCAGGAGACTGCACGACTCGTCTGCAGAACCGTGGAAGACCTGGAGACACCATTGGATCTCACGTACTCGTACCTGCGTGCAATGTCGCCAATCCATCTGAAGTACCTGGCCAACATGGCGGTGCGGTCGTCGATGTCGATATCCATCAATGCTTTTGATGAGCTATGGGGACTAATTGCGTGTCATACTTATGGTTCACGGGGCATGAGAGTGTCGTTTCCAATTCGCAAGATGTGTCGGCTGGTCGGAGATTCTGCGTCTCGCAACATAGAACGTTTGTCGTACGCTTCACGTCTCCAGGCTCGCAAGCTGATCAACACTGTGCCCACTCAAAGTAATCCTTCCGGCTACATCATCGCGTCGTCCGAGGATTTGCTAAAACTATTCGACGCCGACTTTGGATTGCTCTCGATTCGTGATGAGACGAAGATCCTGGGTCATCTGGAACATTCTCAAGAAGCTCTCGCTATGCTTGAGTATCTTCGTATGCGTTGCGTCACGAATGTGATGACTTCACAGGATATCAGGGAAGACTTTCCAGACCTACGATACCCTCCAGGGTTCAGCGAAATAGCTGGTCTGCTCCTTGTGCCTCTTTCCGTCGGTGGTCAAGACTTCATAGTGTTCTGCCGAAGAGGCCAGCTGAAAGAAGTGAAGTGGGCTGGTAATCCCTACGAAAAGTTTGTGAAAGAGGGCACTGAAGGTTATCTCGAGCCGCGCAAGAGCTTCCGCACGTGGAATGAGACTGTTGTCGGCAAATGTCGCGAATGGACTGAAGAGGAGATCGAGACGGCTGCTGTTCTGTGCCTGGTCTACGGAAAGTTCATCGAAGTCTGGAGGCAGAAGGAGGCTGCGCTGCAGAACAGCCAGCTCACTCGACTGCTTTTGGCGAATTCGGCCCATGAAGTGCGCACGCCCCTTAACGCCATCATTAATTACTTGGAAATTGCTCTCGAGGGCAGCCTGGACCAGGAGACTCGCGACAACCTGGCCAAGTCACATTCAGCGTCTAAATCTCTGATATACGTGATTAACGACTTACTCGATCTTACGAAGACCGAAGAAGGTGGCGAGCTTGTCAAGGACGAAGTCTTCGATCTTAAAGCGACGTTGTATGAAGCGACAGATATGTTCAAGGGTGATGCAAGGCGGAAGAACCTATCGTACGAGGTCTCAGACATGCCCGGGCTGCCAGGCCAGGTCATCGGCGATCAAAGGAGGGTGCGCCAAGCCATCAGCAATGTCACTGCAAATGCCATACAGAACACGACTGAAGGAGGCGTCAAGGTCGAGATGTACGTGGCGTCGCGCAGCGAAGGCCATGTCGATGTGGAGATCAGCGTGGCTGATACTGGGGTCGGGATGAAACCCAAAAAGCTTGATGCTCTGTTTCGCGAGCTGGAGCAGGTGCAGAGCGAAACGGAGAACATGCTAGCCGAACCGGCCATCATTGACAAAGCATTATCCGACAACGCCCAGAAAGACGAAGCAAAAACACTTGGGCTAGGCCTGGCCGTCGTTGCGCGGATCGTCCGAAATATGAATGGCCAAATGCGCTTGAAGTCAGAGGAGGGCAAAGGCTCACGATTTGTGATACAGTTTCCTTTTGGCGTGCCGGATACCGAGACAAACCAGCGGGCCCTGGAGAACGGCGCTTCTCAAGGCTCAGTGACTCCTCATGCTGACGTCCCGGACCATCCACGGACCCCGCCCATCGAAGGCATGGTGACATTGGTTGAGCGTGGAAGTGGTACACGCCGGCATTCTGGCGAGTATAGTAGCCCGCTCCTGCGCAAGAACAGTGCCGAAAGTGCCACTAGCAAGATAAGTCTGGCCAGCACAAAATCGGGTCGAAGCGCACTTAGCATCTCATCGAACAAGAGTGGCAAGAGCGAGGCGGATAGGTTGATCGATGCCATCCAAGAACCGCATCGAGTACACGGCCACAGTAAGCAACGGTCAAATTCTCGTGGCTCGAGTACCCCCGCGCGGCCATCGTTGGACACACGGCATACAACGACTGGTGTTGACGCTGGTGGATCTCCGTTTAAATCGCGTCCCAGGAGCGCAGAGCTGGCCACAGCTTCAGAGCAATCCCTTGCGACACCGAGACTATCTCAACCCGGCGAGAGTCTCGTCACCGACTCTAGTCGGCCCATTCGTCCGGTTCGCATGCCAGACCAGTTCCAGGGCCTACCCATCACCGAGCGGCCATGTTCACAGCCCTCGCCATCGTCAACGGCTGGTCCTCAAGTGACTCTTCTCGAGTCTATACCCGTCGTTCCGGCAGAGAGCACGACCAACGCAGAGCATCTGCGGGTCCTGGTAGCAGAAGACGACCCCGTGAACAGTCGCATCATCAAGAAACGACTTGAGAAGCTTGCCCACGAAGTGTTCTTGACTGTTAATGGCGAGGAATGCTCAAGCACTTATTGCGACAAGTCGGCGTTCTTCGACATCGTTCTCATGGACATGCAGGTATTTCATATCATGTCTAAGTAGTACCAGTACCAGACTGCTAATATGTTTCTTAGATGCCGATTGTTGACGGGCTGACATCGACCAAGATGATTCGTTCATTTGAGAAGTCACATCCGAACGGTCGGCTGTCGAGTCGAGCTGCACTCAATGGACGCGTTCCAATCATTGCTGTCTCGGCTTCGTTGATCGAGAAAGAACGTCAAGTATATATCGATGCCGGATTCGACGGATGGATACTTAAACCAATTTCGTTCCCACGCCTCTCGGAGATTATGCAAGGTATCGTTGATGAGCAGGTGCGCAGGACGAACCTATATCAGCGTGGCTCTTGGGAGCGTGGTGGATGGTTTCATGAGGGTGGGCAACCTGCAAGTGCTGCCGACACGCGCCCAAGTGGTGCGCCACCACAACAAGCTCCTGGTGCTTCGACCTCCTCACAGGGAGTCAAGGTAGCCGCCCTGGCAGACGGCCCTGCCACGAAGGAAGAAGAAACCAGCAAACAGAGCAAGGAGCAGATACGACTGCTTGAGGAACAGGAAACGGAGCAAGAGAGGCATGCTTCGTGATGAAGAAACAGAAGTATGATGTTTGACGACCTAGGCGGCACAGAATCCTAGACCACGGCCAGATAGCGCCCTTGTTCCCGGACTGCAGCACGGGAGGCCGCGCAGGACACCTAACAGTACCAGTAGCTACAGTATGCGACACAGCGATTCAATGGGACACGGGACACTTTCAGCGAATCGTACCTACAGGTTTTGGAGATTCTCCGCGACGAGAATGAATTTATTTCTAATACTGAGATGGCGCAATGATGAGGAAGGTCTGAAAGAGGAGACACTGTCACATTTGACACTATAGTCTGCGGGAATTGGGGCCCTCTACGAGCTTCGAAGCAGAGCGTTGAGCGCCGGGGCACATGCTCGAGGTATCGGCACCAGGGGGAATTGTTCGCGAGACCTATGTAGTGTTTGACAGCGCCAAGAGCCATTAGTTGTTGTCGAACCCGACTCGCCTAGGGCCACATACCCGCTGTATTCGCGCACAGAACATTCCGCTAGCACATTGAGCTCTCGTCATGTCAGGGTACATCCACCATTCTCAAACGTTACTGGCATGTACTAGCTCACAATCGTCTTTAGCTTGCGCGGTCGTTTGCCCGACATCCTGGAGAGTGGGCTAGACAACGTTCCTCCTATGCAGGACAGCACATCCTTGCCGTTGTCGCAATGAGTTGATGTGGGATCGTAGACAAGCATTGTCACAATCAAAGCTGTGACCTCAAAGTTACCACTTTGCCACAGAATAAACACCATTCTCGGTTCGTGCCGAGTATTGAGGCTGGGCGTGCATTCACCTATAACAAGGCTGCAGCTAGTACTGGTTCTCGTCACGAGCCATTGACTGTTTGGTTTTGAAGCTTTTGTTGAACACGCCGAGCACTGCGTCTCAAGTGGCAAGCTGTCACATGTTTGCGGAGCTTTGCTGGTTGTCGTCAGGTTGTTGCCAGTCCACTCTCAGCCCGCTGCCACGGGTCGTTCTCATCTCGCACCACGTCGTGCTGCAACGAAAGCTGTCGAAGTAGCATGACGTTGCAAGTGACCTACAGCAAGCGAAGATCTGTGGGCGCTATGGGTAACATGCGTTTGACAAGCGTCCTGCTCGAAACGCAGTCGCCTCTCGACAAGATCTGCGTGAAACGGTATGAGTTTTGCTTCAAACTCACCGGACCATGAAGCGCTGCTCCGCGTGAGGGCCTCTGCTATCGCGATATACGTGCACCCCGCGTGACGTTCGGGACATCGGACATATAGACGTGCTGTGAGTGCTTGGGCCTAGCCGCAACTTCGTCGACCAGGAATGTACTGCGAGATACACACTGCGTGCGAAGAATCGTCCATGTTGCACCATCCGACACCTGGAACAACTCACAGACCCGCTGTCCAAGCCGAGCGCTCCGAGTATTTTCGTATTTCCGATTCTTCCCGGCCCAATTTACGTTTTGCGGAGTCTGGAGACAACAAGGCTCCTGGAGTAAGCCAATAAGAGCTTGCTAGCAAGTAATAGCTCGTTTGCACAGTTGACGCTTAGATCGATTACCCGGTCCAGAAAGGTTTGTCCCGAGGGTTATAATGTCGCAGCAATTGGAAGGTCGCCCGTCCAACCTAGCTCGACCATTCACTCCTGGTATTTTAACAACGGGCACTTCCCCCGAAACCTGCACCCATTGACGAATTTCTCCAGGACCTCCTGCTGATCACGCCGGTGTCGCCTACGTCAAAGAGAACGTCTCCCAACAGCACCAAAGCAACTTCCACTCTTCTTCACTCAACCATCCACCTCAGATCACAATGGTTGCCGAACGTGTCAACCAGACGGCGCTGCACCCGGGCGGTGTTGAGTAGGCGATTGACGACTTCTGCTCCACACGCAATGGCTAACCTCGCATCAGGCCACGTCATGAGCACACTGAGCTCGAGGAGGAACTTCACGACCGAGCGCACATTGATTATGATCGTGTGGCAATTGTAAGCAGTACAACGTGGTCCTCGCCCCGGAGAGCGTGTCTAATGTGCTCTAGATTGCCAACCCATCTGTCGCCGCCCTCTACGAAGATGCTCTTGTCTACGAAACAGGTTCCGCCATCACCTCGACCGGAGCGCTGTCCGCATATTCTGGCGCAAAGACAGGCCGCTCGCCCTCGGACAAGCGAATCGTGAAAGAGGAGGGCAGTGAATCAGACGTGTGGTATGTGTTTGACGCGTAGACACATTGCTGCAGCCCGCGTTGTGCTCGATGGCGAGAGTGTCGAGTAATTGCTGCTGAAGCACAGCTAATTCTTGGCGTCCAGGTGGGGGCCTGTGAACAAGCCCATGACACCCGAGGTGAGTGAGAGTGAGTCTTCTGAAATGCTGCCACAGCTTGCAACGGCTTCCTACGACTTGCCGACTTGCCTCGCTATGTCGCCGCACATTCGCGCACTCCACGCGTTCGAGCCGAATTGGTGGGGCAGCCGCACAACGTCATAAGCCCCTCGCTTCGCTTGTGCAGGGCCGAGCATGAGCCGCGCCTACCCCGACCCCACCCCAGCCAGCGGTTCCGCAGCACAGGCTGCACAGCGCCGCTGCCCCGCGCGATCGGCCAAGACTTCAGCACATGTCACGTGGCCATCACATGAACACATTGCTGGTCCCCATCCGTGGCTGACATGTTGGTTGTCTAGGTCTGGCGTATTAACAGAGAACGTGCCGTCGACTACCTAAACACCAGGAACCGCATCTATGTTATCGATGGGTTCGCCGGATGGGACGAGCGCTACCGGATCAACGTTCGTGTTGTCTGCGCTCGTGCCTACCATGCGCTCTTCATGTACAACATGCTCATCCGTCCCTCGCGCAAAGAGCTCGAGCACTTCCACCCTGACTATGTGATCTACAACGCCGGTGCCTTCCCAGCGAACAGGTATACCACCAGCATGACATCCAATACCTCAGTATCGATCAATTTCCAGGAGAAGGAAATGGTCATCCTTGGTACCGAATACGCTGGTAAGTAGTGTTGTCATTGCATGTACTCATCGTTTCGATACTAACGCCTTTCTTAGGAGAGATGAAGAAAGGTCAGTAGTAACTTCTCATTTCGTATCCTTCCCGGACCCTGTATTTGGAGTGATTGAACCCTATGCTATGGAGGAAGGTAACTACCTTGCTGGAGCAGGAGGAAAGAGGTATGATGGTCACTATGCCCACTACCAAGTCCGCAATCATTGCTATCTTGGTGCCTCTACTTTGGTCTCCCCTCGATGTCACCTGCAGGCTCAACCCTCGCTTCCTTCTGGTCTTCCTTTCTCTGGAACGCGATTTTGAGCTCTTCGGCCTCGTCATTATGGAGTTCTGTCCCGGTCTTCTCCCCGTCCTAAAGGTCTCTGCTCCACCTGCGCTTGGGTCCTCTCACTGCCCTCGCCGACGATACAGACATGGTACGGGCAATTTATGTCCTTGTCCTCCGGAAACGCGTTCATCGCTGCAAAGTGTACATCGGCTCTTCCACAGCAGAATTTCGTGGCGTTCGAAGCCGCTTCAGCGAATACGATGGGCTTAAGCACCTGCACAGATATGTTCAGAAAGTTCTTGGAGCCGGTTACACTATCAAGTCAAAAGCTCTTTTGACGACATGCCCTATTCCTACAGCGGGCAAGGTGCCCGTCTACAGAGTCGTCGTCGTCGCCCCCGAAGCGCAATCTTGGCATGCTATTCTTGAACAATGCTCAAAGTGGCCCACGATTACGGCTTCAATGACATTTGTCCCTGGCCCAAAGACTCCTTCACATACGACGGCGCTTGTTCTCACAACCCCCTCCAAGAGGCGCTCGCTGGAGAAGTTGACCTCACTGAAGCGGAACTGCAGCTGATCGCCGACGCGGTCAAAGCCGAGAACATTGCGTATGGGAGGGCATATCACAAGCAACAACGCATGGATACCATTCCTGAATGCAAAGCAGCCCAAGCCAGCGCCAATGGGAAGCAACGCCCTAGGACACGACAGCTCCGACAGGAGGTCAAGGAGAAGAAGCGTTTCTACTGTGATATCCGCCACTATTCCGCTGGTGATGCTGGAAAACTCAAGGACCACAAGAAGACCAAGCGACACATCCGCAGGGAACAGGAACGCCCAGAAAACTAATACTATTACCGACACTAACCAGTAAGTAGGAATCTTCACTGTCCTCTTCTACGAGATGCCTGTCAAGCACAACGTCTTGACTCTGCACTCGTCCGCGAACGAGGGCCAAAACGGCGACGTTACGGTCTTCTTTGGTCTTTCTGGAACCGGAAAGACCACTCTCTCCGCGGATCCCAAGAGAGCGCTCATCGGCGACGACGAGCACTGCTGGAGTGACAAGGGCGTCTTCAACATTGAGGGCGGCTGCTATGCGAAATGCATCGGTCTTTCTGCCGAGAAGGAACCCGACATTTTCAACGCCATCAAGTTCGGTTCAATCTTGGAGAACGTCGTTTTCGATCCAGAGACGCGTATTGTCGACTATGACGACACTACTTTGACGGAAAACACTCGTTGCGCCTACCCAATTGAATACATTGAGAATACCAAGATTCCCTGTATCTCAACAAATCACCCATCGAACATCATTCTGCTTACCTGCGACGCCCGCGGCGTATTGCCACCAATCTCGAAGCTCGACAAGAACCAGACCATGTTCCACTTTATCAGTGGTTACACCTCGAAGATGGCCGGAACAGAGCAAGGCGTCACTGAACCACAGGCCACTTTCTCCTCTTGCTTTGCACAGCCCTTCTTGGCGCTCCACCCAATGCGCTACGCAAGCATGCTTGCTGACAAGATGGAGCACCACCAGACCAACGCATGGCTCCTCAACACTGGCTGGACTGGCGCTGGTGCCACCACTGGAGGCAAGCGTTGCCCACTGAAGTACACTCGTGCTATCCTAGACTCCATTCATAGTGGCGAGCTGGCTAAGGCCGAGTTCGAGAATTACGAGGTCTTCAACCTGCAAGTGCCAAAGACGTGCAAGGACGTACCCGACGAATTGCTCAATCCAGCCAAGAGCTGGACTGGAACAGCGGACTTCAAGGATGAAGTGGGTATTCCTTCCCCTGGCTGTCGAGATAATAGCTGACGATTTTCAGGTAAGCAAATTGGCAGAGCTCTTTATAGAGAACTTCAAGAAGTATTCGAGTGAGTCGAATGCAGATGTCATTAAGGCTGGCCCTCAAATCTAGACGAGAAACAGAATGCGATGAATGTTGTGTACAGAAAATTGAATGACTGGCCACAGCTTCAGTGATGACGAGGAGTTTGGGTGTGGTTTTCAGCACGGCACCTGTATAGCAGTGCATCGATCTCAGTAGTAGTTGCATTGCAGATGTGTTGAATGATCGTCAAGTGTACACGCACACGACGAAGGGTATATTTGTCGGCATGTGATTGCATGTGTATTTTCTTGGCATCCGATGGAAGTTCCGCCGTACTTGCTTTCATCTCCATCCGACAGCTCACCCTTTGAGAGCCAGAATCACAGACATGAAACGGTAGTCAAGAGGTACCCACAAACGGATGCGCGGTCGGTATCAGCACAAGATCACACTAGCTGAGGATTTGAAGCTGAACGAGCATCACGTTGATAAGGCGCTCTTGCTGCGACAACGGTGGTAATACCCAACGTGTCAGGAATTTGCAGGCGAAGCCGTAGTTACTTTCGCTTACGGAACCGCCCAAGTAAGCGCTTTGAGCATGAAGTACAACGAGCTGTGAGACGAGGAGCTGGAACCTGGAGATAAGCAACATAGTGAGGATACATGCGATCAAGACTTCCATCACGACGATCTCACCAGTATGAGCGAGTCGCGTCACTCGGCCGCTCAACGGAGGACGCACGGGTCAAGGAGGTCTTTGAAGAAGCTCACGAGGCACTCAAGACCCAAACGGATTGCCGAGTCTTGGGAGTATTTTGATCAACACTCAACGTCGGCGAGACGTATTCCACCTACATTCACGCCAGATCCCCAAGCCTCGAGGTCGTCAATCCGTCCACTTGCCGCGAAGCCTCTGATGGAATATTTAGAACTTGGGCTCATGCTCACCCGAACAATCGTCTGGTTCCATACACCTTGAACCTCGACAAGGGAACTTGCCTGCTCGCCAGCGTTGCAGGAATCGGCGCATACTGTGCCAGTGTCTCCGGTCCCGGTGCAAGCAAGAAGGCAGAGCGGACCAAAGTCCTGACGGAAGGTAGTCACTTCAGCACCACTCGAGCGACTGTACGGTGAGGTAGCTGGGACTGAGATGACCTCTATACTTTCACCCCATGGAGTACGTATGCAATAGGTATTTGCCCGAGTCAGTTGATGAAACCAAATGGTATGCTTTCCAGCCTTACTAACAAAAAACAAGTGACGGATTCCACTATGCGTCTCGCTTGCGAGATCTTCCGCTCCATCCATTGCGAAGATGACGAGTTCCTTCGCTTCCCTTTCTCCGGCAACATTCGCGATCCTTTGCGCGCATCAGTGGCTCTTCGTCACCATGGCAGCGTGATAGCACTGTGTTGGCCGCAACGACCAAAGAGTCTCGCCGAGTACAACGCCGCCGAAAGTGAAGTCTTGATTGAGACCTGGATTTCTGATGCTGCTAAATTGACTTCAGTAAGTTTCGATATGACAAGATTCGAGACCTCTTTCCACGCACATTAATGATCCCGCTGAACTGTACGACCCAACTGCACCAGCGCCTACATCATCGTCTGCTGCGTCTTTCCGGATAGCCTCGACATCGACAGTCTGAAAGAGGCGGTGACCTCGGCGGCTCCTGGAATTATAGAGTTGGAAGAGTCGCTTGTTGCCGGCCGTCGACATCAATGCTAACGATGATACGACGACGACCGCCGACGACGAAATTCTATCCGCAGCTCCGTTCGAAGCTCTGTCCCGAGTACCAAGATCCATGGTAGAGACGAAGTCGCAACGCCGAGAGCTCGGGTTCAAGGTCCTTAATCTCAGCGAGGCTGGACGATGCAGCAGCTCCCTATCTCGAGCCGAACACTTTAGCAACATCCCGCTGGAAACATCGCCCAACGTCTCTGTCGAGAGAAGTAGCCGCACAACGAGTTCTCGGAGCTAGTGAACCACAGTGCTCAAGCAAGCATGCAATGGATCAACATCGAAGAAGCAGAAGAATTGATGGGAGCCATAGTCAAGCTGGGTGACTTCAGATGGTACAAGCAGGATGCTCTGGTCAGTCGACCATTTAAGGTCGAATGCAGACACGGTCAATCCAAAGCAAGCGCTTCGACTGATTATGCTCCTAGCAATTTACTCCAGCCTGGCCAAGTCGATGAGCTTCCGACATCTCGAGACTTTGTGCACCGAGCACAGTTCGCTTCCAAATACACACTCCCTACTCACCGGATCTACAACCTAAGCAATACATCGCATGCCTTTGAAATGCATACAAGACGTAAGCAGGATGATGGATCCGCGGCAAGGGCGTTCACAACGCTCCTCCGACACATGGAGGACGACGCTCGACTCTGCGAACACTCTAGGACCACTGCGCGGGAAACACTGGCATCACCCTGTTCGATACACGAGACAAGCACGTTGTTCGAGGTGGTCGCAAAGCATTGGTCACTGTTACTCACTACCTGCATCCTGGTCATCTCCATGCCCAGCCGCACGGTCATCAAGTATCGCAAAGAAGTGCGGATCCGCAGGTGGGTCAAATCGATTGCATGCCCGTACCGATTATGCGGAACCTTGCAAGCCCTTTTGCCTTTATCGGTCTTATCTGCGTTCAGTCACGCAGATTCAGGAACGCGGACATGAGCTGCCGAGGTATCTGCCGTTCACGTTCACATGCTAATATGAATTGCTACTTCCGTGATTCTCCGTAACACTTCACTTCGTAGGACTGCCGTATTCCGAGCGTGCTGGGGTTGCCATTCGCACTGGCTGGCGCAAGGGTGTTCCTGGAGCGCTGGCTGTGGGTGTCTCTGGCAGGCGCTTGATGTCGCTAGGAACTTTGAATTCTGTCTGCCGTCCCTTAGTCCAGACTTCGTCCATAATCGTCTCAAAGATACCGGCATTCGTGTATTCAAGGTACTTCCGCCACAACTTCAAAGCTGTTCGCGCATCCTCGATGCTGTCGTGCCCCATAGCGGCGTTCTTCTGCACTTCTTCTTTCAGCACTACCCAGGCCAAGAATCGCAAAGAAAGTTTGCGTCGAGCTCGCTCGCGCAGCGAGAACAGCTCCTGAGTATCGATGACCTGAGAGTCTGGTACGTGTATGTTGATGATACGGAAGTCGCTAGACAGACCATGCCCGACAAAGGTACAACCCAAATTCAACAGAACCCACAACTTTTTGTACACTTCCTTCAAGCCCACAAGTTTGAATCGACTAGCGCCTTCTGTCAGGTCGCCCTGCTGTAGCCCGGAGTACTTGGTGAGATAGTCGTCGATCGGCTCATCAATGGAAATGTAGTCGTCGATGAAAGGCAACTCTTGATCTAATCCATCTCCGCGCAGTACAGATACACGAGCGAGACCTGATCGCGCGGGCCGAGTCATTGTTCGAGAGCCTTCCGCGCCGACATCAATTTCTTCGCGCAGTAGTCGCACAAATTCTGCGTCAATGCCCACGTGAGACGTGCTGTCAGGAAGTGGCTCTTTCTCGGACAGCGGCGCAAATCTGTAGCTTGGCGTAAGAGCCGGCTGCTGTGGGCTTCGGTACAGGATGCTTGTACTCATTTGTTCTTTCCAGCTGTCGTCGATAACGTGGGAGCTTTCTTTGACCTGGTATGTGATGACGCACGGTAACTTCCACTGTGGGTTGAAGAAGAGGGCGTCCTCGGCTGGAATTTTCTGCACCAAGAAGTCGTTGAAAAGGTGCCAGTCACCTTGTCGCGAACGATCTGCTTCCGCCAAAGCGGTATCGATAGATGCCACAAGATGGGATTTCTCCTGGTCTCCTGTCTTGACGTCGGCTACCACTCCCACAAGCTGATACACAGTCATGTTGTAATGTCCACGCTGAAGATGCACCTGCAAGTCCTGCCCTTCGTAGGGGTAAAAGCGACCGTTGTTAACGATAACACCAATCTCCTTCGGCAGGAAACCAGGTGCAGACCAGACATGTCTGGCTTCCGGTGTGTTGGCACAAGCGTTCAGCATCAATGTTGCGGGCAGGCAGTGTATGGCGCGATGTGACACCATTCCTTTGTAACCATTGCATCTCAAGCACCAACCCCGGTGTTGGTGAGATCTCTCGATCGAGGTTTTCAGCACCTGTGAGAAGTACCGACGCACATTGCGATACTTTCCCTGTATTTGAGGATATTGCAGATCGTGCGTGTACCAAACCTTGTCCATTCTGCTTTCATAGCCACAGTGTTGGCACTGCATATGGTCCAGTCCTATCGTACCAAAAGCCAGGTGGAATTGATCCAAGGATGACGCTACTGACAGGAAGTTTCGTTCGAACTTTTGTAATAGGAAACGGTGCAGGTTCTGTAGCATGGCAGTCAAAGAGCTCCCTGCCATGCTCTCTTCAAGGATGTTCTGACCGGCGGCGTCAGGTTCTCGGCTGAGAGCCTTCAAAAAGTTTGTAGCCTGGCAATTGGGGCTTTTAGCCTTCTCGAGCATGTCTGCCAGAAAGCCAAGCTCACACAAGAGGCAGTTATCCAGCCGACAATCGTTGGCAGTGTGATGGAGCGCAAGGTTGCGAGCGACCGCGGTAAAGCGGAGCAATTGGAGCAAGGGATTTGCATACGAGTCCATGATGTGCGTCTCCAGACCAGCGTACTTCGTTTTGTTGTAATATCGAAAATCAAAATCTTCCACGCCAAATCTGCTGTATTTGATTTCCACGATGCGATACAAGAACTTGGCGTCGGGTGCAGCAGTACCCTCCAGCTGAGCTCTGGCGAGAGCTCTAGCGAAGTCTTCGCTCATCCGGCGGCGTGGGTCGCGATCGCCATCGTCCTCCAGTGGCTTCTCACTGAGAAACTTGGGGGCCGCCAAAGGATCTGAGGCTTGCTGGAAAGCTTTCACGGGTGTGGCCTCATACCGTCGTCCCTTACGAGGATTTGGACCAACTTTGCCATATTCGAAGGCTCGGAAGGTGCTATCAAGAGGGTCTATACGTACTGGCGGTGCCCCAACTTGATGCAATAGGCTGTTGGGCCAGCCAGAGAACAAGGCTTCGCGATAGTAAGGCATGCCAACGAGATTCAGAGGCGAATTCCCAAACCAGCTGAGCTTTTTAGCCTTGACAGTGGCATCCGCGAACTCGGGCGCTTTGCCAAACTCGGTGAATTGAACTTTCGAAGGAGTGGCCCATATTGTGATCTGGCCATTGCTGTCTGTCAAGGCGAGACCTTTACCAGAAGGCATGAGCTCCAGAGCAGTGTACTGCAGATCTGGTTGTGCATATTTCATTCTTGGCATGTCAGGGTTCTGAATGTCGATTGAATGGATGAGACCGCTCTGTGATAGCACGATGCATGTAGATGACAGCTTAGAGTGCAGGCGGACGAAAGCTGCACCTTGCTGGAATGGCACGGGAGGCGCTGGACGCTGGGCCTTGAGGTCGTATACCCGAACCAGCCTTTCCAGCCCCAAGCCCTGATGTTGTACTTGTGCCCATCCGCACGTTAACACGTAGTCGCCTCTGGCGTCCATATCGTTCACAGATCCAGCGTAGGCCTTCCAGCTGTTGACCACGGACAAAGTCTTGGGGTCCAGAAGGTGTACACAACCGTCATGAGAGGCAGCACAGATGTGTTGGCCAGCCAGCCGCATGAGAGTATACGGCACCGGGCTTGGCTGGGATACCGTCTCCAATACTGTTCCCTTCTCAACATCGATTCGGAACATCTGCGTTTGGCAACCAGCGACAAGCACGTCGGTGGCCTCACGATTCGTGAAGCTCATGCACCGCAAGTCTGTCATGCCACTATGACATACATGCCACTGAGCGAGTCCGCGGCGTGAAGCCATATGGACGCTTCTGGGTGACACGGAAATGACGCCCTTGTCGCAAAACAGCAATTGCTTGACGGGCGCATTGCCGGGCGCACCCCTTGAGGCATTGCTGATATGACCTCGGTACGAAGTGTACTGCTGGAGCTCTGGGCCATAGAAGGAGGTTATGGTACCCTGCGAGCTTGTCAGAACAAAGACGGGCGATTTTCACCCCAGAGATCGTGCGCAGGCCGCAGCGAATTGCGCTTCTGATGAATGGATAGGGCCGCCAAACCCGGGTCGACTCACATGCTCGTCACCCGCCCATAGGAGCTCCTGCGACGGATCAAAGGCGAATGTCGTGAGCTGAGCGGTGGGCGAAGAGCCTGGGAGCGTTACCCTGGCCGTTTCGCACCATTCGGCCTCCATCGCGTCCAGTCGCTACAGGCTGCGCACATGCTTCTAGCAATGGCGCAGTGAGCTATCCGGCATGGGAGCTGATGGGCAGCACGATGCACACAATGATTGAATGATGATCACGCGGGAGGCGCGTCGACGCGAAGGGTGATGGCGCAGATGCAGTCTGCAGTCTGTCTGCTTAGGATCTCGAACTAGGAGGTAGCTCCGTCCCCTCAGATCGCCAAGCGACAAGGATGGATCTTGCATCATCTGGATGGCTGCTGATTGTGATGGTGCTGCCTCCAGACACACCTCCAGTCTCCATCTGCCCCGCCGCTATCACATTCACATCCACATTTCCATGGTCATCACGTGTTCACAGGAGCCCAGATAGACGCACGACCAACGTCAGTCACTGACGTTGTGCTGCTGTCCTCGATCTGATCGTTGTTTGGTCGTGGAAAGATGAAAAGTGACACGGCGCCCGCTCGTCACCACGCGCCTCTTCTGCTGAATGGTTACGCCTCTTCGTCAGGCAATCGCACGAAGGTGAGCAGACTACACCAGCAGCTGCTTCGCCTCGACACTGCTGTACACGTACACGTAGCTGAGTATATATGTGTCTCCTGTATCTCGGGTCCGTCCCATCATCTGTCCCCTTCAAACCTTTGCTCTATCGTAGTGCACAGTCTGTTCGCACCACGCAACGCTTCTCAAGCATCTGCCAGAACCATGGCTGCACCTTCGAACATGTTCTCGCATCTGGACGCTTTCCATGCGCACCTGCAGAACTCTACTCGAGTCCTCGCACTCCCCGGCGCCGGTCTTAGCGTGGCACATCCCATCAAACGATTTGCCAAATTGTCCTCGATGTAAAGAATCCCTGCTACGGCCCAACGTAGTCTGGTTCGGTGAGCAACTTTCAGTGAAGACAATTGACGAGATCGACGAGTACCTAGAGTCCGACAAGGAGATGGAACTCATTTTGGTAATCGGAACATCTGCCAGAGTGTATCCTGCCGCTGGGTACATCAACAAAGCACGCATGAAAGGTGCGAAAGTCTGCCTTGTCAATATGGATGCCAATGATGCCCCTCCAGGAGGCTGAGAACAGGTGAGCAGCGTTTACACCCGACCGCTACTTTATTCAACCAGGCTGACACTGTGTTGAGGAGACTGGTTCTTCCAAGGAGACGCTCCTACGATTGTGCCACGACTACTTCGCCCAGTCATCGGAGAAGTCACTGTGCCAGCGAGGGATACCGCCTGAAACCGTCCATGTAATCACATGGCGGGTGACACTCAGGTAGCGTGACTTACCCATAGCAAGTGTGACTAGGTGGAAATATGTCGAGGAAAATGCACAGAAAGCATGACGTAGTAGTAGAATATTTACCACAAAGTACCCAACATTGTAACAGACGACAGAACTTCTCAATGACCAGCGTTCGGACATGTAAATCGTCTTTCATATCCCTTCGGATCAATCACCTTTCGGCTGACGCCCAACCGCGCCCCGGCCCGCCTTCGACAAGCGTGCCGTGGCCCGTGGGGTGAATGAACCTTCTTCCAAGATTCGCCATTGTATCTACACACATGGACAACATGAGAAGATCGTGTTCGTCGCTATTGCGGTCAATATCTCGCCCGACACCGACGTTTAGGACGAGACCATGTTGTGCGCAGCTCAACAACAACCGAACGCTGGTGTCTGCTGCCGAGATTCAGTTCGGTCAGCCATTACACGAGACACACCCACACCTAATCCAGCCCGGCGACCTTACGCCCGGGATATCAGCCCTTGAATATCATCATCGAAGAGCAGCCCTAGCCCGGAAACTCCCTCGTGACAGCGTCGCTGTCCTCGCGGCTGCCGACGTCAAGTATCGCTCCGGCGCCGTCTTCTACGACTTCCACCAGGAATCGAATTTCTTCTATCTCACCGGATTCAACGAGCCAGACGCCGTTGCCGTGATAGAGAAAGGTCAGAGCGATGTCGAATACACCTTCCACCTCTTTGTGCGGCCGAAAGATGAGCGCGCGGAGCTATGGGACGGAGCAAGATCTGGACTGCAGGCTGCGCAGGATGTGTTCAATGCGGATGAGGTGGGAAGTATCGATGATATTGGAACGTTGATGCCGGAGATCATCAATGGGGCAAGGTCAGTCTATACTGATATTGGATATACTGGGCGGAAGACTGCCTTGAGCCGCTTTCTTCAGGGACAACCCAAGGTCGATGGCATGGCCAAGTTGATGCAGAACGTTGTGGCCAAGCCATTACGGTCGATGCTCAACGAGCTACGGGTTGTGAAGTCGGAGGCGGAGCTGGGCTGTATGCGCAAAGCTGGATCTGTATCCGGTGCGGTGCTTACAGAAGCCATGAAGAGGACACCACGAAGCGAAAAGCAGCTCTGGGCTGACTTGGCGTATGGATACCGTACCAACGGGCTCGATGGCGAAGCTTATGTGCCGGTGATAGCGGGCGGGAAGAATGCGCTCAGCATACACTACGTCAGGAACGACGCCTTGCTCAAGTCGGGCGAAGCTGTCTTGGTCGATGCCGGCGGCGAGTATGGAGGTTACATTACCGACATCACGCGAACATGGCCGGTCAACGGTCGCTTTACGGACGCGCAACGAGATATGTACAACATGATCTTGAACGTGCAGAAGAGCTGCGTGAGCTTGTGCAGGGCCGACGCAGAAATGACCTTGGACAAGCTGCACCGTGTCAGTGAGAACGGTTTGCGAGACGGACTGAAAAGCCTAGGATTCGATATTTCTGGAGACACTTTGGACAAGCTGTTCCCGCATCACGTCGGACATTACATCGGTCTCGATGTACACGACGCACCAGGATATCCGCGAACCGATCTGCTCAAGCCGAATCATTGCATCACTATTGAGCCAGGCATTTATGTGCCTGATAACGATCGTTGGCCAGCGCATTTCCGCGGTCTGGGGATCAGGATTGAGGACTCTGTAGTGATTGGTGAAGATCGGCCCGAGGTTCTGACAAGAGCTGCTGTCAAGGAAGTAGCTGAGATAGAAGCGTTGAGACCTCGATGACACACCTTCATCAATTTTTGTATAGGAGATGTATCTATACCTTTATTCCACCATACCCTAGATTCGGAGGCCGTAGTTGAGATCCTGCTCGAAGCCAACCGAAAGCTGTGGCACTTGCTGATACCGCCCTTTCAGGATCTGTCGTGTGTTCTGCAAGACCTGGATGTAACTCTGTCGTAATCCATATTGCTTCATGCATTCGAGGAACGCCCATGACATAGCACCAACGTGAGAACCTGCGATCGATGCGTCTGCGGAGGTCTGGTCGTCCTTGCATCCTGAGTACATCCAAACCTGCTTAGGTTGCTCTCGCTGGTATTCCTGGGCGAAGTCTTCTTGACTGAGTCCGTATTGATCAGTCTCGGCTTGTTCGTGCATAAGACCTTTGAAGAAGGACTGAGCGCCGGCAAAGAGTTGTCGAGCTTCGCCAACCTTGTCGACGGTGAAACCGCCTTGAATCAGGTGAGATGCAGCCCCCATGACTAGAATCCAAAAATTAGTACATGCTCAGTGCTTGGCAGACAGAGCCATGCAGTAATGTTAGGCCTGGCAACGGTTCTCTTGCGGGCTGTTCTTGGAGCTTCGCTCGAGAGCAGCAAAGCCACCACATGAGAGAACCCGGCCATCTAGAAACGTTGCCGGTCCAATCACAACTGTGTGCCCGCGCTGGTATCAACTTACGCCTCATACCAGCCTGAACGTTGTCGAGCATGGAGACATTGCCGTCTTCGTCACTGCGATACACGTACGGCAGCTCTACTGCGGAGCCGCTGTGGCAACAATCCAAAATTATGAAAAGGGTGCTACTTGGCGGTAGCGCAGAGACCAGCGCCTTGTGCAGAACACCACTTGGTATTTGGCCATTCCGCTCGAAGTCGACTGGCACGATTGTATCGTCGAAGCCAGATACTCGATAGCCTCCAGTGTCTGCGACTTGCCCTCCGTGACCGGAGTAGTGCAAGAAGTTGGTCGTACCAGGCTCGGAGACTAGCCACTGGCAACGAAGGCCAGCATCAGCCTCTCATTGTCTCCAATGCAAGAGATTTAGTCGACGGTGTACTTACTTGGAATGCAGCCATCCTAGACAGAAGAGCGTTAGCCATGCTCGAACAGCACGTGGCAATTTCTCAGCAACTGCTCTTTAGCTCGAGACGCAGGGCGAATGTCTCAGAGAGACCATGCCTGCTGCTCTTCGCACTCACGTACATGTTGTGCCCATTGGGCCAGAATGGTCCGTTCGGGTCTGTGTGTTGGTCGTCTCGCAGAACGACTCGATCTCGACGATCAGAAGAATACCCCTCGGCGGCCAGAAACTCCATCATATTCTCTACATCTTGGTGGCAGCCCTACCGTTCTTTAGCCATATGCAGTGTCGTTATCACGAATGTGTTACCTGAAGTTTGTGTTCGCTACCGACGTAATTGATGCCAATGAGGAGTGACTTTTTGCGGGGTGGTCGGCCTTGGTCTGCCATTGCCGTTGCTCAATCGGTTGCTGTAGCTGCGGATCGCTCAGGAAGTAGTGTAGTGCAAGTTCTGTGGTATCGTATTGGTGAGGCTTCTTCACAATTGCACGCTTGGCAGAAGCTGCTTTCAGTGGATCCGAGTGCCTGGGAAGTGAGAATAATAAGCATTGGCAACAGAGCTTGCCAGCAGTGTTGAGCTCAAGCTGACTGTCACTTGGTCCAGCTGACGTAGGCTCGCAACCGCACAACACGTGCTTTGGCGTCGTAGTCGTACCCCGGTTGTTTGAGTCGAGCCGCGACGCTGTTGTTTTCTTGAGGGTCAGCCAACTACTGCATGCTCGGGAGAAGATCGAATGAGTACTGGCTGGCCATTGGACACGGTCGGTCAGTGCCGTTTGGAAGGCGGGCAAGACAACACAATCTGGAAGGATCTTGCATAGAGCTGAGCGGAAATGCAAGTGCACGGTGTCCCGGCCATCGACATCAATCCCCGCGCCTGCAAGAAGTCGTCCAGAGCGACAGTAGGTAGGTGATCTTCAAGTGGGCGATACAGTAGCCGCAGCAGTGGAGGAAGCCGCGATGGGCATGTTTTTGTTGTGGCTCGCTTAGCTCGCGCTAGCCGCTGCTCAGACCAACCTCTTCTCGCGCGAGTCGCGGGTACCTCTATGTGCATGTAGTTCATTCATACGGAAGCACCACCACCATCTTATACCCGACTTTCCTTGATGTTGTCTGCACGCGAGTCCTGGCCTGCCTCTTTCCCTCCCTCTTTCACGCTTTGATCTTCAGCTTCGTCGACGTCCTTTGCGGCGCTACCATGGCTTCCTGAACGCTCCAGCCAGCACGCGTCCCTGTCTCGTCTCGCGTTCGTCGCACCCCGCAACGTCAAAGCAAAAGAGAGCTGCTCCAAACCAACCACAGCTTCACGCACCAGCCACGACACGTCCGACGCCGCCGCCATATGGCAGCAGCTCCCACGACACACACCCACGACAACATGGCCAGCAGACGTGCGCCCCTGGCCGCCGTCCCTCATGCCGTCAACTCGCCATTCTGCAGCGTCACGGCCGTCGGGGGAAAGCGCACACGAGCGCAGGTGGGAGACCAGCGCGAAGCTATATACGGGCAACCGCCCACCAAGAAACAGGCCATTGAGTCCATAGAGCCCGACAATGAGAACGTTGACCCGCGGGGAAGGAGCGGGGTGACTGTCGCTGCCTCCGAGAAGCTGGACGAGCCCTTTGCCAAGCGTAGCAACCATGCCCCAACGGCGTTCGAGAAGAAGCTCGCATCAGTGCGCGAGACGAGGCCAATACCACAGCCAAATCGTTCCCAGAAGCAGCATGCGGACAATCTCGAGTCCATCAGACAGTGGCAGAAGCACTACAGACGACAGTTCCCTCAGTTCGTCTTCTACTTCGACAACATCTCGGACGACATTCGCGCCAAGTCAATGCGACAGATCAATGCTCTGAGTGCGAGAGAGGAGAAGTTCTTCTCCAAGGCCGTCACCCATGTTGTCACTACGCGTGCGATTCCCCCCGAGCAGACTAACACCAGTCCGGACGATGACGCGAAACATGACAGTGTTCAATCCAGGACCGTTCAGCCGTCAGCTCCGACGAATGACTACCGTCGAACTACGAATCTGCTGGACGCGAATCTTCAACGTCGCTCGCAATACGCCGCCGCACCGCAGACAGGCCTAGATCCCAGAAGACCACAGACTCAAAGCGTCGATGTTCTGACCAGAGCGCGTGGACTCGGCATCAAGATATGGGCGTTGGAAAAGCTTACTCGCGTCCTCAGCACCATCCTTGACACTGACACAGCTGATCACGCCAACGACAGTCGTGGCCATGCCGCCGCCCACCGCGTTCATTCACGCCAAACCCAAGATGTCGACTTGGAACAGCTACTCCGTCACGAGAAGGTCAACGGGCCTGCCGACCGCGACATGACCGTTGCGACCCAGGACATGATCACCTTGAAGGGCTACTACATCTATGTCCATGATATGGACGAGAGAACCAAGCCTGTAATGGTTCGTGACTATAGTAAGCCCACGTCCAAAGAACAGGGCAAGTGGCCTCAGTTCAGGCTCACCGCAGCTGGTCGTTGTCCCTTCGTGGAGGATCCCGCTCACACCAAGCGGCTTCAACAACAGGAACGTGATACTGCGGCACGTATGCAAAACGAGATTGCGTACAACAAGCCCAGAGCAGGTCACACGCTCCCAGCACCTGCTACACAGCAAGCAAATGGACGCGAGGCCAATTTGCGTCGTTCACCTCGCAAGCTTGCCCAGGTGTCCAATGCGAGCGTCAGCCGGCCATTGGACCCTCCTCCATCACGCCGCCAGTCATCCAACGAGCTCGCTCCCGTCTTCTTCGGCAGTACGCAGGCCAATCTCCGTGGCCACCCGCGTATGGTCGGCGGCGAGCCAGTAGCCTCAGGCGTGCAGCGATCGAACGTGACTTCTGCCATCAGATCACAAGCCGTCTCTTCTGCCGCTATATCATCGACTGCCCCAGGCATGAACAGGCGCGTCGGCGACACCAAGGAAGTGTCGTTGCTCAAGCGCAAAGTGCTCGCATCGAACACCAGCATGCCGTCCTCATACATGAATGAGGTGAGAGGTGCAATTAATGAGCCTCGGGATCCCCCGCCACGTGCGGCCAAGCGCAAGGCCCAAGAAACTCTCGGCGTTCTCTATGAAAACGATAATGATGGTCATCGATCTCGTGCCCGGACTTCGGCGCCAAAGAGGGCTAAGTCCGTGCTGAAGGAGCTCAAGCCAGGTTACTGCGAGAATTGCCGCGACAAATTCGAAGACTTCGACGAGGTAAGCACTTGATGTGACGTCTGTGCGATAGCATCATTTCACTGACCTGCTTCTAGCACGTCGTCTCTCGCAAGCACCGCAAGTTCGCTCAGACGGCAGAGAACTGGGCAGAGCTCGACAGTCTTCTCTTTGAGCTCAAACGGCCACACAAACCTCATATGTAATCGGTGAAGGACGCTCGTTCTACAGGCCTTGATCCACTAAATGACAATACCGATGCGCTTAATGTTGTTTTTGGGCGCTCCAGCACTATAGACTCTGCATTCTTGTTCGGCTGTATATCTCATACC
The DNA here is from genome assembly GCA_002236755.2 of Dothistroma septosporum. Lineage (NCBI taxonomy): Eukaryota > Fungi > Ascomycota > Dothideomycetes > Mycosphaerellales > Mycosphaerellaceae > Dothistroma > Dothistroma septosporum. The sequence goes on from NBZP02000054.1 coordinate 3,307,593, forward strand.
TACCTGCGTTTTGGAAGGACAGCATGCATAGCGAGGCGCTTCATGTGAGGGTGAGAGGTTTGATCGAGGTTATGTTGCATCATCGGAACTGCATGCTCACGAGCTTGGAGGACGGAACATCTACAGCGATCATAGCATTGGCATTGCTGCAAGTAGAGAACGCGTATGATCTTTGAATTGAATTCCATTCCTCGAGTCATATTGGATGATGCCCGCACAAGAGTCTTGATCGGAAGCACGAGATGATCGCGAGGGTGAAGCTCGAGCTGTTCTATCTTACCGTCCGGTGCCTTGCTCCTTCTGCTCTGAACTTAACCCCGTCGCCTCTTGACATCCATATGATCCACAAGTCAGCAAGTCATACGACCAATACACCACCGATCATACAAGTTCGCCCCCAACTGACAAACATGTCCACCTCACGCCAACAATCATCCCCGTCCCCCGACGCCCCACCCGAAGAAGTAGAAGAAGACACCGCCGCAGACCTCCCCATGACCATGGCAGCCTCCGTCATTCTCGACCAACTCCCAAAAGATGCTCATCGCGCTCTCGAGACTGCCGGCGAGCTCGAGCAAGCCAAAGTCACAGTTCGACTGTCGCCTTTGCCAAATACGCCACAGCTGAAGCAGCCACGGTTCAAGTGCTCGAGCAATCAGCGGTTTGAGTATATTGTGAGGTTTCTAAGGAGGAAGTTGGGGCTGAGGGAGGCGGAGAGTGTTTACTGTTATGTGAATTCGGTTTTCGCGCCGGGTTTGGATGAGGGGGTGGGGAACCTTTGGAGGGTGAGTTTGCGTCAACGATGATGATGTGGGTGGTAAGGATGAGGCTGATGTTGGCGGTAGTGTTTCAAGGTTGGGGATGAGTTGGTTGTCAACTATAGTGTTACACAGGCGTTTGGGTGAGGGAGGGTGAGTGCATCATGAAAAGAGGTACATCAATGGCAATCGTGAGATAGTCTAGTCACGGCTGACCTTCCAAGCAGGCTATCTTCCGGTCCTATATGCCCTCACTCCAGCTCATCGGCAGCCTCTTCAAACTCTGCCACCTGATCTTCCGACATGGAATATGTGTGCTCCGCAGCAGGATAGCTTCTACTCTTGACCTCATCGCGATAGGTCTCTAACGCTCTGCTAGCCTCACCCCAGAGGTCACCAAACTTCTTGACAAACTTGGGCACCCTTCGCCCAGGAGGGAAATACCCAGCCATATCAACCTGCACCAAGACCTGTCCCGAACAACCACTCCCAGCTCCAATCCCAATGGTAGGAATCTGCAATCTCTTCGTCACAGCAGTCGCAACAGGCTCCGGGATCGCCTCAAGCACCACCCCAAACGCACCCGCCTCCTGCACCGCCTTCGCGTCCTGCAACACCTTCAACGCCCCACTGACCGACTTGCCCTGCACCCGAAACCCACCCAGCGCATTCTGCCTCTGCGGCGTCAGCCCAATATGTGCCAGCGCCGGTATTCCCGCCCCCGTAATCTTCGCAATCGCCGGGGCCATCTCAACTCCTCCTTCCAGCTTGACAGCATGTACCCTCCCCTCCTTCACCAAGCGTATGGCAGACTGCAGCGCCTGCTCGGGACGCACTTCGTAGCTCCCCATGGGCAGGTCGCCGACGATGAAGGATGTCTTGGCGCCTCGAGCGACGCTCCTGCAGTGGAGTAGCATCTCGTCTAAGAGGACTTCGCTGGTGTCTTCCATGCCCAGTGCGACCATGGCGAGACTGTCGCCGACTAGAATCATGTCCATGCCGGCGTGCTCGGCAACGTGGGCGGAAGGGAAGTCGTGGGCGGTGATCATGGTGATTGGTTCATTGCGTTTGTAAAGGGTCTGGATCGTTTGGATCGTGACTTTCTTGCGCGAGGTAGCGGCGCCGATCGGAGAGTGTGAAGAGGGCCGGATGTTTGGTGGTGTTATCGCGGCTGCATGCTGGAAGACAGCGACAGTCAGTCGTATGGGATGTCGTACTCGAGCTGTAGGCAATGTTGAGGCATGGCTAAGTCGCGATATTCTGTTTAGCAGAGCGCGCGACATGATTGAAGTCTATCCCAGCTCTTGTGTCCGAATTGCACTCGGATCGAGAGTGAGTCGTCCACTGGAGGAGAGCTTGAAGAATGTGAAGAATCCATGTTCTGGCCACGGGCCGGTCGCAAGACTTTGATTGACAGTTATGAAGTATTCTACATTGCAGTTATGAGCACTGAAGGTCGAGAAACGCGCTACCTCGGTCGCCGATCCTTGCGGAATTCTAGCCGGGCCACGGTAAAGGTCAGACAAAAAGCTTATCGTAATCGTCTCGACTCGGATGATGATCTTGCCATGAAGAACAGATGGAGTGCTCGCAGTAAGGTTCTTGCATCTCCCTCCCTAGAAACGTACTATACATTCTGTGTCGCCCCGCGCTGGATCGAAGGTGGTGTCGTCCAGTCGAGTCGTTCTCGACAACGTCTCTGCGCTTATTTCTAGCATCCTGCAGACGGTCAAGAGGCGGCATGGGTTCGCTCGAAGAGCTCGAGAATGTAATCGCGGTGAAGCTCCAAGGGATACAGGTATCCCTTCCGATGTGCATCTCGGCTCCTTCGCACGACATGCGATGCGTGACTTTCTGCACACCAGCGGTCGGTGTCTCCTCTCCCGCTACGCGCAGCCTTACAAGTAGCAACGTTCATCAAGTATGACAATTCAGCCAGAACTTATGATGACTCTTGCACCCTCTTTCCCAAGCACACCCCGTTCCTTCTCCTTCGCCTTTGGACTCCTGTCTCTGCCTTTCTTCCGACTGAGGAACCCGAGCATGCCAGACGGCTTCTCCTGTCTGCGCTGCTCTTCGTGGGGCTGCACAAGTCCTTGACTTTGATTAGCCATATCACTCCAGCTGCCATGCTCGTTGAGCACAACTTGCACGCCTCCACTCTGGGAGGTGCTCCTTTGAGAACCGCGAGGTCGATGACTTTTCGAAGATGGGACGGGCGATGGCATCGGCGGTTGTTCCTCATACCGCACAGTCTTTATCCGGTGCAGCTGTCTTGAGTCTGGCGGAATGATCTGCTGAAGAGCTTGTGCTACGCTCGGGTCCGATGACGGACGTGGGAAGTACTCTCTAGGCTCTGACGTTGGCCCCGAAGAGTAGTCTAGGACAACTGACGGTAGCGGAGGCGACCCATCTGGCGAGTGTGTCGAAGACCGAGCTGTTCTCGTGGCACTGCCTGGAGTCTGTGATCGCGGGGTTGGTACTGATCTCGGGTGTCTCGATTGAGCTCGTGGAGTGGCAGTAGGGTTGATCATATTGCTCCTCTCATCACTTCGTGACGGAGTCTGACCAGTGGGTCCTGGGGGCGAGCCTGCTTGCGACGCCACTGGACTGCGATCTTGCGGCACCACAGTGTAGTTGAAAGGCTCGAACATGGTTTCGATCATCCGGTGAAGCTCGTCAGCCCGGATTTCTTGTTGTGTTGCATCGTCTCGCAACTCGGCTCGAGGCTTCTGCTTCCTCGCCCGGGCTTCCAGTGGTGCCTCCTCCAAGAGTAGTTCCTCAAGATCGTAAGTTGCATCGAAATTGGTCTTCTCGCTGGAAGGGCAAAACACGGGTTCGTACTCTTTCCGCTCAAGGGCCTCGAAGTCAATATCTCTGAAGAAAGGGTTGTCAGTAAAGGTCTCAAATCCAGTTGCTCCGATCCGCAGGCTCCTGTTCTTCTCCAGCAGCGAACTGATGGCATGTAGGCATGGCATGGTCACAGGGGGCGATGTGACTGGGAATGGCGGATCAGCTTTGATGATGGCTTGTGCAAGCTGGTCATGGTGATTGGCCTCGAAAGGCCGTTTGTTGTAGATGCATTCGTAAAATAGCACGCCCAATGACCACCAATCGACCTCGGAGTAATAGCCTTTGCCACTGTAGACCTCAGGTGCGAGGTATGCTAAGGTACCAGATTTGCTGGTCAACGGCTTTCCCGGCGTGATGTCGGATGCAACGTTGAAGTCTGCCAGATGGACATGGCCCTCTGTATCTAGGAGCACGTTATCTGGCTTCACGTCGCGGTGGACAATGCCTTGTCTGTGGACGTATCTCAAGGCACAGCCGAGCTCTGCAATCCAGAATCGGACGGCTTCCTCTGTGAATGTCTTCCTCGATATGTGGAAACGTAGGTCGCCGCCGGTCATCAGGTCGACCACGATGTATCTAGCAATTCATTAGTAGTGATCGCGAGTAGCCTGAGCAGCATGACGGCAACACTCACAGGTATTCCATGTCCTGGAAGCTGTACCGCAGGTTGCACAAGAACGGGTGGTTAAGGTGCTCAAGCATTCTTCGTTCCCGTATGATATTCCGTACGCTCTCCGACCGTACCACTTCATCCTTTCTGATGTATTTCAATGCAAACGTCACGCCCGTATCCTTTCTCTCCACAATTCGGACTTTGCCGAAGGCACCCTTGCCGACGACACGCAACAGGCGGAAGTGGTTGAGATTGACCTCGTCGGTGAGGATAACGGGCTTGCCATTGGAGTTGCCCATTTGCGGCGGCGCGGTGGAGCGTCAAAGACAGGCAAGTCTCGTGGGGACCTGAGGTGTGCTGGTACTTCGATTCCGAGGTAGATGCAGACTATCGCAGCGTCATTGTCCTCGGCCGGCAAGAGGCCTGGCTGCGGTCGTCGATGGCCTGTGGCTTCGGTGCTGGGCTGTGGTGGGCGGTCGTTGGTGAGCTCTGAGCTCGAGATGTATCCCGCACGCCACGCGCGAGGTGGTGGAAGCGTGGTGCGGCGTGGTGCGGCGAGGTGGAGGTGCACGACAGGACGTGCGGCACGCAGGAGCAGGAGACGTCCCAGGTGACTGGGCGTCGGAGCAAGGTTGGAGCTGCGGGTGGCCGCCGCTGGAGATGATGCTGATGATGGCCGGACCAGCGCCGCAAGCCGATGGTCGCAGCGGTGCCTGAGTGGTGGTCGTGGGCTCGCCTGAGAATTGTGAGGCCCGCTGTTGGTAGGGCGCAATTCACAAGAGGGGAAGACCGGGTAGCAGGGCAGGGGTGGCTGCTCGATTGGAGAAAGAGTCGACAAGTTGGTGCAAGGCGCGGTCGTCGAGAGCCGGGATGTGCACTGGTGTTAACCCTGACTCAAGAAGTTACGGCGCGCGCGGACACCAGCAGCATACACTAACAGAGAGAACATTCACGCGCGTACGCACAGGTCACAAGAGATGCACGTTGTAGCAGCGTGGGCGGTAGCACAGTGGGACTTGTTAGAACTAGCACCTCACGTTTTCATCGGCACCACGCTAGCGCCAACGTTCTGTGCCGCTGCATGTTGTAGTCGTAGTAGCAGCAGAAGTAGTAGTAGTATTATTAGTAGTAGTAGTATTATTAGTAGTAGTAGTAGAACTATGAGCGTCTGCAACCTGCCCTGAAAGTGCGCTCTCTCCCGTCCCATGCTCACGCTGCCCACTCGCTTTGCACAGCAGCACCCTCTCTTCCGCCACCGGCAGCATGCTTCTCCAGGAGCTCTCTCTCATGTGGCAGCTAAAGTACCGGACCAGCTCGGCGATGCCATGACCCAGCTGCTTGTTTGACTTCAGCGCTAAGCACGCCGTGCACGACGAGGTACATGTATAATAATAAGATAAGACTACATGTACTGTACGAGCAAGCCAGCGGCTTCCTCCCTCCCTCCCTCACACATGACGACGTGCGTTCGAGCGCTCCACTTTACACGTGGCCGAACCAGAAAAAGACGACCTGCAAGCCACCGGGAGCGCCTTCGCCCATGCTGGAACGAATCACACACGCAGCGAGGCGCCTTCTCTACTCCTTCTAGAAATGTTCCTTATTGGTCGCACATGCTCGTGAGATCCGAAAGCTCGAAACCCCGACAGACCAGCCCACTCCTCCATGACCCGCGTGAATCGTGTGCATCAATGATTAAACAGTGGGGTCACGTTCGCCTCAATGCAATCCTGACGGGCTCCGATTCTGACCGACGAGACACTGTAGCAGCCATGTCTGCAATCACCCAGGGTGCCTTACTTGGAACATCCCGGCTTTGCATGCTGTAAACATGTGGCATGCCAGCCGGATTGGCCATTGTGCGATTACGAGTCGATCTGCAGAAGTATTGCCGAGCAGCAGATTGCTGCATGACTTGATCACATGGGTCACCAAGCACCTCCTCAGACGGTCTCCATACATCGTCTGTACGCTTTGGTACGAGTCGGGGTGGTTAACTCCAAGCACGATCGCGAGCTTCATGTCGTCGAAGTGTCATATGGCATAGTGGTAGATACGAAGAAGAGAGCACACTTCATCATTCATTCTGCGCAACGCTCGGCAGTTCGCATCACCCTGAAGACACCCAAGACTTCCCATCGTCCATCCTATGATTTAACTCCTGTCGCAGGTTCTGCCAAAAACCGACCCCGAGATCTCTCAGAAACGCCCTTCCGACACAAGTCCAGATGCAAAACGCCCGCAGTGCGGTCCGATGACGAACGCTGTCGCGCTCATACTTCATCCATAGTGCCGGCTGGCTCGTCGTCTTCGTCGTCTTCGTCGTAGCTGCCGACGCTGCTCATCTCATCGCTATCGTTCGAATCGCCGCCGGCCTCGTCAACGCTTTCTTTGGACGCATACTTCGAGACGTATTCTGTGCGCTGTCAGTACGAGCGACGTCCATTGTAGAGTGAATTATCACACCTTTGACTTTAACCTCGTAGCCCTTTGGCTCCCTCATCATGAGAGCTGCCGCTTCTCCGTTCAGTGGATCGGTTGGGTTTGGGTATCGCAGGAGTTGAGGAAGGAAGACCTCAAATATGTTGATCATGTCGTACATTGGCGACCAGGTCTGGTTGATGACATCGAGACACACACTTCCTGAGAGCTCGTCGATGTTCGGGTGGAATATCCGATTCACAAAGCCAATGCTTGGGCTTTTGTAAGGATATTGGTCGGGAAGCTCTACGTGAATCTTCCAAAGACCGCCTTCGAATGGCGCTGTTCAACTTGTGAGTCCTCTCCGCAATTGAGAGTATGTGTGAAACTTACTCTCTGTTGGTCCTTTGAAGCGGACATAGAACTCTTGCCTATAGCCAGGTCAGTAAAATGACTATCGCTGTCTCGAACAACGGCAAGGATCTGACGGACACTGTCAAGACAGGTCAGTCAGCATGCTGTTAGAGTGAGAAGTGAAAGATGATGGGCGTTTCCTAGTGACGTACTGTTATCGTTGACCAGTGTCACCTCATAATCGCTCATGAGCATCTTCATGACCTGCACCGAACCTGTCAGCGTATGCCTCCAATTGGCATTTCTGGTGTACTCATCACATACGTCGGTCTCGATCCTGCGCTTCGGGCTACTCATCTTGCTACCCTTCTGCCCTTGCGAGCGACTGTCACTTGTGGTTCTCCCCCGCTTTCTGTCACACGCGCCTATGTCGTCAGATCGCTCGGTTTCGATCGATGCGATGATTGTGCAGACAGGACGGAGGTACGTTCGATCGGCGGTTCGGTACGCTTGATATCACAGTCGTTCAGGACTTTGGTGGGTTCAAATAGAGAGGTGATCCTTCGTCCCTCGACGGAGCTCGGCGGTGTTTCAGTGAGGGTAGGTGGGAACGTTGCGACTAGACTTCGTTTCGCCAGTGGGTTAGTCCGTCGTCCAGGTAGGAGATTAGGTTATTTATGGCAACAGCAGCAGTGGCGTGTCAGTCACTGTCGTTGTCGGCGTCTTGTGATGGCGGATGAAGGTCAGAGGTCAAGGAACAGTCAACGGCCATGTGAAAGACCGAGGGGACGTGTTCACGAGTAGCTCATCAGCGGATGGGCCGCCGCTCTTACCGCGCGGCGGTACGATAAGCACGTCACGCGATACGACCCCATGAACAACATTGAAGTTGAGCGACAAAACTCGGGTGGCACAATCACATTGCAAACACTTTACTGGTGCAGTCTGTCACTACTTCTCAATTTGAGCAGCCGCAGCCACCACCTCAGCAGCATTTCCTCCGCCGCCCCCACCGTCGTTACCTACATTTCCCTCTTCATCATCATCATCATCATCGTTATCATTATCATCATCCTCCTCCACCCGTCTTCGCATTGATGGCCCTAAACTGCCGCCTTCACTAATCCATGGCATGACCCGGCTCTCATCCAGCAAGCCCAATAGCCGCCATCCAACGGCAAGCCGCTTTGCCTTTCTGTTGACCCAACCGTACTCTCTCTCCAACCACTGCTGAGACGCATACTCTGTGCGGACCCGTTGGCCTGGCTTCTTGTCGATCCTCTGAATCTCTGTATAGTAGGCGGCCTGTATGGATCAGCGTGGTTGCAACACGAGGAAGACTCAAGAAGCACTTACAAAGAAATTCCTCTTGATCAGTAAGTACGCACTGGCTTTCAACTCCATCTGAAAAGCAAGCTCCCTCTCCGCCGGGTGGAGCAACTCGACATATCTGTCATCACTTGCAGTGATCTCGACGCCATCCTTCGTTCGCTGTTCAAGATCAATCTTGTCCAGGCTACTGGGATACTCTTTCAAGAGAAATTGATCGCTCTCCAGCCTGTGCAGTGCAGTGTCCGGATCCGAGATCTCAGGTGCGTAGTCGGTCAGAGATTCTGCGTTGATAAAGTCCGGATGCTCAGGTACCCTGAGAGCGCGCTCGAAAGTCTCGCGGATCAAGAAGAATAAGCGGCAATGGCGATCCGGGCCATCTGAGACTGAATGGGTGCTTTCAGTGTAGGCGCCGACTGCCCTTTTGAAGGAAATGAAGGGTTGCCCATCGTTGTCAAGCGTATCTCCGAGCGTATGCAAGAGAGGCGTGAAAGGCAAGATGGAGTAGAAGAAACGTATGTACTTATCCTGTGGTATCAAGAGAGCCATGATGCTGACTGGAGTGCTGCCATCTCCAATCGGCATGTATGCTGCATGATCGAGGAGGATGAGGGTTCCCGAGGCACCTGGATCGGCGATCAGATGGAGATTCTGCTTCTCCATCCGCACGATCTGAAGTGCTGTATCTATGTTGCTTCCGAGGTTCGTCTCAAGCCAGCCTTTGACCGTGACGCATGTCCCTACCGGACTCGAGCACTTGTAAAGTACCAACGGAAACTGATGCTGCTCCGGTCGGATGAACTCGATGGTAGGAGTTTCAGTGGCGCGGATCGAATTGAGGTCGATTGCTTCCGAAGAGCTGCCTGCAAGATGGTGATGCGCCTTTGTTATCCTGAGCTCGCGCAGCCAGTCTGGTGACTCGGATCTTGCCGCGGTCGTCGCATATGTCGCGGGAGTTGACTTGGTCCGAGGCTTGCGATTCCTGGATGCCATGATGTAGTGTCTTGCCACAAGGCTGTCTCCACGGTGTAGTTGTGTCGGTGAGAAAGCAAATGGAAAACTTGAGGTACTTGGACACGGTGAGTTTTCATTCGTCTCGTGGTATTCAGCGACTCGTTCTTGAAGTCACTCTGTAGCTTCACTTTCGCGTGAGCCTGCCGGCTGTAGCCGCATGTTCACACGCGTCCGCCCCATCCCCCTTTCGGATGGGGCGTGCACTGTATTGTACATTGTCTACTCTCTCACTCCTTCCCAATGCCATACTCAAGGACCGGTTCGGACGGTCTGCTCGCCTAAACCAGCCTCGGGCTCCTCCTCATCACTAGCCTTTGCCAGACCGTGCTCCTTGAGTAAAGTATCGATCTCTTCCGCGGTCCAGAGATGGTGGTAGATAGTGCCACTCTTCGTCTTTCCTACTGTAGCAAACTCGATCTTCTCGCTCGATAGCTTGGTGCTGTCCATGGTCTTAGATAAGACCTTCACAGCCAGCTCACACGCCTGCTTGAGGTTGCAGTCTTCGTTGTAATCTTGCTTGAGTAAGGACTGTGCGCTGGCGTTATTGGCTCCAACGCTGGTCGCCTTCCAGCCGGTGTAGTTGCCCGATGGATTCGACTGGTAGAGCTGGAACTGTCGCTGGTTGTCCCAGCCTGCGTAGATGAAGGAGACACCGAACGGTCGCAGGCCACCGTGCTGAGTGTAGCCCTGCTTGAGATCGCATAGTCGCCGTACAAGCTGTTCGCAGGGAATGTCGGCATTGTATGTGAGAAGATACCGCTGAGCGGCTTGTCGAGCGTAGTTGATGAGGATGTTGGCGTCGGCGGTCATGCCTGCGACGGCGCAGATCATGTTGCTAGGTCTGGATTAGCGCCCTATTCATGTATCCATCAGGAGACTGATGGGACACACTCATTCAATATGTATAGCTTCTCAGCGCTCGTGTCCTGCTCGAGCAGCTTGCTGGTGACCTTGCGCTCGGCGGCGAGGACGATGCCATCGTTTGCGAGGATGCCCAGCGCGGTGCCGGCATGTGAGATGGCCTCGAGCGCATACTCGACCTGGTAGAGTCTGCCTTCGGGCGAGAAGATGGTCGTGCGACTGGGAAGGAGTTAGAGATGTGTGGTGATGGTCATGTTTCCATGCTGAGGCGTACCTGTCGTAGCGTCTTGACATGCTTCGAGCGGTCCCTTTGCTGGTGGTACTCTAGCGGTATGCGGATAGAGTTGGTGAGATTGGTGTGTAGTTGAAAGAGTGGTGCAAAGAGAGGTGGTGATGTTGGGTGTTGGATGAACGATGAAGTGTGTTCCAAGCATGTGCTGCTGCTGCCACTGCTGGGGAGCTCAAGGCAGAGGAGCACGCGTCCGTGATGCGCTCCACCAAACTTTGATTCGGACTTCTCTAACCAATACCAACACCACCCTTCAAATCGCGACAACTCGACCAAGTCCGCATGGAGTCGGCAAACAAACGGCCACTGGCCACGCAGGACGACTTTGTCGCCTTTGGCGCAGACGACGAAGAGTTTGGCAACACCGCCCAGCATGCTGGTGATCAAGAGGCTGTCTTGCAAGCTCCCTCAGGACCAAAAGTCGACAGCGAGCACCGTCAAAGAACTGGACATGGGCGGCAAGGTCTTGACGTACGAAATGATCCTCGACATGCTCGAGATCGGCCCAAATCGAAGCACGCTCTGCCGGGCCACGAACCTTGGATTTTGGTGAGAACAAAGTACCGAAGGAGGTTTGTCCACAACACGCACACCAAGGAGAGTTTGTGGTGGATCCCGAAGGAAATTATGCCCGGTGTTATCGAGTTCGAGAAGTGGGAGAAGGAGCAGAAGGAGAAGACGGCCAATGCCAAATGGGCCGAACAGCAACTGAAGGATATGCGGGATACCAGCAAGGCGAACGATGTCAACAAAGCGACCGACGACGAGGGAAAGTCTCGACGTCAGAGGAGCGAGAGCCTGCAGAGGGAGGACGAAGAGGCTATGCTAGCGGAATTGGCAGTACAGGCCGAGCAGGATGAAGAGCGAGATGTGGAAGAAACCGTAAGGGCAATCGACTCATTGGATCAGCGGAAGCTCGAGGCTGGCTTGGAGAGCGACAGCGAGTATGAGGTCGTCGAGGTCACCGATGACGAAGACGAAGACAGCGGAGGGGCGCGGGATGGAGCAAGTCGCACAGAGGACAGAGAAGCAGTCATGGACAACCACGATATCTCTGTCCATCCAGAGGAGGTCGAACAGCCGGAGATTCCGGTGGAGTTTGGCGAAGGCGACATCGCTTACCAGCTTGCTGCCATGGGCGAAGAGTATGGGCTTGACCCTGGCGAGTACGGTGAGGATTATGATGAGGAATGGGAGGATGGTGCCGAAGGCCTGGCCTTGAACCATGACGACGCATCGAACTTGTTTCGAGATCTCCTGGATGACTATAGGATCAGTCCGTACGCACCTTGGGACAGAGTGATAGCCGACGAGTCTGAAGCTAGCATTCTGAATGATGACCGCTATACTGTGCTACCGAATATGCGTGCCCGCAAGGACGTATTCGATGCCTGGGCTCGCGACAAAGCAGCGCAGATGAAGCACGAACGTGCAGCAATGGAGATGAGAAACCCGAAGATCCCATACCTTGCTTTCTTGCAAGAGAAGGCTACTCCTAAGCTGTATTGGCCAGAATTCAAGCGGAAATACAAGAAAGAATCCGAGATGACCGAGCGCAAGCTCAGCGACAAAGATCGAGAGAGGCTATATCGGGACCACATCGGCCGTCTCAAGCTGCCTGAAAGCACAAGGAAAGCCGATCTACAAGCTCTACTCAATAGTATGCCATTGAAGTCGTTGAATCGAGACGTAAGACTAGACTCATTACCGCAGAATCTGCTGTCACATCTACACTTCATCAGCTTGCCTCCCTCCACTCGCGATAGCATCGTTGCGTCGCACATCAAGAAGTTACCGCCTGCACCGGCCGACGATGACTTGACTGAGGAGCAGCGAGCTGAAGAGGAAAAGAAGCGCGAGGAAAAGAGGCGCCGCGAGAAGGCCATGGCAGATCGTGAGCGACAGGTCGAAGAAGGGAAGCGCCGTGCTGAGAAGGATGAGGTACGAGCGAAGCGAGACCTTCGAGATGAAGAGCGTGAGCTACAGCGAGCGACAGCCGTTCCTAATCGCGGTCTCAAACAAGCGCTCAATTGATAGCTGATGGCGTGGAACATCCGAGATTTTGATGCGCGTCCATACGCGCAAAAAAAGGACCGGAAGGAGAACCAGCAAGGACACGCCGGTCCTGGCCTTCGCCATTAACGAGGAAGGCGATGATGATCAATCAGAGTAGCATATCGCCTTGATGCAATTCTTGCGTCGTCGATGTGACTGGGCAGCGCTATGGTCATTGCAGCTGCAATCGCCTGCCACAGGTTTTGTGATCCACAGGTCAGTACATCTTCACCAGCACAGTCACAAGCTAAACCAAGCTTTCATGGCTCCGCTTCCTTCACAGCCGATCGGTACGTGCGGCAAGCACCCAATCCATACACTACCGGCCGCTTGCTGCGGAGTTAAGCTGTAGCTCGACCCACTGGCTCTGCAGCTGACGTATTCCGCGCGTGGATTTTCTTCCTTCTGCCGCAAGGCACATCCATTGGCGCGTCGTTTGGGTTTGAAATCGAGGCGCCAGTATCACGGTAGCGGCAATGTTCTCCGCCTTGTAGTCGCATAAGGTCTACTTCTTCCAACGTTCCTCTGTCCTATGTCTCCTGTTTAGCTTTTCGTTGTTGACATGACACTTGCTTGCTCCGGGAACTGAGATCTTGTGGGGTACAGGACTCTATCGTCATGGCGGCAGCTGCGCCATCTTCGTCCGAGGCGTCTCCCATCGACTCCAAGCTTGACAAAGATACCATCGAGAACGAGAGGGAAGCATACGAGAGCGGAGTGAAAGAGGAGGTCGAAGATGAGACTTCAAGCGACAGAGCAAGACGATTGGAGAAGGAAGACAGGACTTTACGGACACCATTGCAGAATGCACGAAGCAGATCTTCGGCACCATCGATTCGATCCTATCGAAGCCATACCGATGGCTATACGCACTTCAACGATGGCCAAGATCAAGAGCAACCGGACGACAAGAGTGGGAACCAGGACGGCGGTACGGATACCAGCAAGGAATTCGAAGTCACTTTCGACGGCGACTCGGACCCATATAATCCGAAGAACCGCCCAACCGCGAGGAAATGGTTGATTGTGATTATAGTGTCGGCCAGCTCGCTCTGCGTGACCTGTGCGTCTGCGCTGTACACCAGCACCTACAGACAGCTGGAGATGGAGTTCCACGTGTCCCGAGTCGTTGCAACACTCGGGTTGACGACATTCGTTTGCGGCCTAGGTCTTGGACCAATGGTCCTAAGTCCTTTATCCGAGTTTTACGGCCGCCGAATCATCTACCTCTGCGCTTTTGGGATGTACTTCATCTGGCTGATACCGTGCGCGTTGGCCAACAACATCACTTGCATGCTTTTCGTTCGGTTCTTGGATGGACTGGCTGGCAGTGCTTTCTTGAGTGTTGCTGGCGGAACGGTTGGCGATATGTTCCACAAACATCAGCTATCTGCTCCGATGATGGTCTACACGGCTTCGCCATTCGTAGGACCAGAGGTTGGGCCGGTGATAGGAGGTTTCATCAATCAGTTCGCGAATTGGAGATGGTGAGGGTTCGTCCGCTCGTGTTGGGCACATGCGCGCTTACTAACATGCTGCTAGGTCGTTCTGGGTACTGGTACGGAAGTATGCTTGAAGCAGGGTTGACTGTGCACGCTGACAGACGCTCTCCAGGTCATATGGGCCGGTCTCCAATGGCTGTTGATCTTCGCTCTTGTGCCAGAAACATACGCTCCCGTCCTGCTACGACGGAAAGCGGTCAAGCTGCGACAAGAGACTGGCGAGTATCGAGTAAGTTTCCCCGAGATTCTCATGACTCGTTTTCGTGGGCTCCCTAATCGTAATGGTGTGTGTAGTGGCAAGCTCCGATCGAGGTGATGAAGAAAACGGTTGCTAAGACAATCGTTTGGTCCTGCATCCGGCCTTTCCAATTGCTGTTCTTCGAGCAGATGGTCCTTAATCTGTGTCTCCTGTCAGCCATACTGTTGGGTATTCTGTAAGTCACCGAATGCAGCAAATCTTGTGGCGACAGCACGAGCTGACATCACTGTGAGGTACCTCTTCTTTGGGGTAAGGGTGCCTCGTACCTGCGCGTATCGAGCTGTGCTAATTTCAGGCCTTCGCTCTCGTTTTCGAGACAAATCACGACTTCAACCAATGTGCGCTGAGCATTGACCTTGCACTACCGAATGCGGTGCCTGACAGCAAGCAGGGCAAACAGGGTTGTCGTTCCTGGGCATCTTCGTGAGTCGACCATCGTATATGCACGTGCAGACACGTGGAAGAAGGTTCAGGTGTCTGACTGACACGGCTGTAGGTCGGGATGCTGGCCGGTGTCAGTGCAGATCCTCTTTGGAGACGGAACTACACTAGACTTGTGGACAAGAACGGCGGCAAATCGGAGCCGGAGTTCCGTCTGCCTCCAACGATTGTGTGAGTTCTCGTAATGCACACGCTGGTCAACGAACGTAGATAGCTGATAGGTGTCACCAGCGGAGCGATGATAGTACCAATCAGCTTGTTTGGTATGTTGAAGATGGGACCTTGCAGCTTGACCCTCGATAATTTTACAGGGCAGTCTCGTCTGACACCTTCATCTATCAGGCTTTGGTTGGACGTAAGTCGTCCTTCCGTTAGTGCGCTATCAAACGCGTGGCAGTACATCTGACTATTTGCAGAACGTATCGTCGGGTACACTGGATCGGTAAGATTGTTCGGGGACCTTGCGGCACGTGTGTGACCTAGCTGAGTATTGTGCAGTTCCAATCATATTCTCAGGCCTGTTCGGTGTCGGCAACATCTGGTGCGTATAGGCTCAGTCTCACTGGCAAGGGCCGAGATAGTTAACGCCGTATGTTCACCAGGTGCTTTAGTGGCATCTTTACGTGTACGTGTCTGAACAAGAAACCATAGATCCTGGAGACGCACTGACAATGCCAGTCCTGGTCGAAGCGGTGTGTACACGGCGGTGGTCGACCTTGATCGAGCTCATGATGATGCTGACGACATCTGGCTTCTACAGTATCCGCTCTACGGTAAGTGCTGAGCGACGCCGGGGTCTTTGAGACAAGCGCTAATATTCTCCAGCGGCATCTGCACTTGCTGCCAATTCCTTCGCGAGATCATCGTTCGCCGCAGGTGAGTCGTCCAGGGTGCACCGAAGCTGCCGATCGTATCTGACATTGATCACTAGCTTTTCCACTGTTTGGAGTCCAAATGTAAGTCACACACGGTGAAGTGCCATATCCTTGATTCGGAAAGACTAAGGCTGATTCGACTTTGCCGAAAAGGTACAACAGTACGTGAGAGGCCAATATTGATACGTTGGCAAAAGAGCGGTCACTGATTTAGAATGATCGAATAGAACTGGGCTATCAGTGGGCCAGTTCTCTGCTTGCGTACGTCACCATTGATGAATCGATGGCGCGAAGGCTGATCATCTGTACAGGTTCATAGCGCTCGCGATGATGCCGTTCCGTGAGTGCCAAATGTCCCAGGACCATGGCAGTGGCTGACTGTGGTTCCTAGCTATCTTGTTCTTCAGGATCGGGAAAAGACTAAGGGCCAAGTCACGCTTCGCCCAAGCAAAATAATCTGATGAGGAAATTGGACGTGCATGGAATAGGCACATCTGCACGCTGAGCAGCCAGAAATAGCGGGCATGGTTGGTAACACGGCATCTCGGCGTCCCAGCATTCCTAAAGACTCCGCTGGAGCACGTCTTGAGCACAGGCAGGAACACAAGTCGTGACCACCGACGGCGTGCGCCTCGTGTTCTGCAGCAGCTATATGAGGATGATGAATGCTGCGACTGTCAGGTCTTGTCAGGGTCGAGTCCACTGCTGTGGGATGGCCAGCGCCAGAGATGGAGGATGCTAGGGTCGAATGACGCCGTGACAGGTAGAGCCAGAGCCAGGACTCGATTGAATCGATATAGACTAGTACATGAGTGTGCTTCTGCTCACACAAGCCTTGTCAAGTCCACGTGACACGGCCGGGTCGCACAGGAACATGGCGACATGCACGAGATCTCTGGGCAAGGGCTGCTCGAGGGCCATACAGATCGCGCAACCCATA
This sequence comes from Dothistroma septosporum, assembly GCA_002236755.2. Classification (NCBI taxonomy): domain Eukaryota; kingdom Fungi; phylum Ascomycota; class Dothideomycetes; order Mycosphaerellales; family Mycosphaerellaceae; genus Dothistroma; species Dothistroma septosporum. The sequence continues at coordinate 3,324,157 of NBZP02000054.1, forward strand.
TTCCCTTGCCTCGGCGCCTCGTATGTGCCTGCTGGCCCGGAAAGGCGGTGACAGCGGGATCGTGGACGGTGACAACGTGGCCGACAGGCACAGGAGAGGCATGATACTGCACACGACCGAATGCGGCGAATTGAGCAGGTGGCGATCAAGAAGGTTGTGATGCGCGCCAAGGCGAATGGAAGGGAAGATGTGGTGCCTGTAGCTCGATGTAGGTACAGATGCGGTAGTGTGCATCCACGATACAGTAGTTCGTATGCAGTCGGCGGCGATGGAGGCGAAGAGAGGCTTGTGGACGAGCCGATTCGGACGCGCTGCAGTCTTGCGTGAACGCCTTGCTCCACCAGCGACCCGCAAGCTCAACAGCAGAACCCTTTCATCTGCTGGGAGCTCAGGGCCAGCGCCAGCGGTGTGGGGAGATAGTACGGAGGAGTCGCGGATGGACAGGGTGCGGGCGGGAAGGAGGGGGATGTGGAAGAGGCACGTTGTTGTTGATGATGATGAGTGGGGAGCTCGGATGGACGCTTGCCCGCCCTGGCCTGGCTCTGGCTCGGTCTCGGGCTGCGTTTCTGCACCAGCACCAGCGGCTGGCAGGACTTGCAGCGGGCGAAAGCTGATGAGAGAGGCGCTAGCACCAAGGCTGCTGCGGAGGTGCGATTGCCTATACAGACTGCGCTGTACCGCTAGAGCTATACAGACGAGATCAGACCAGACCAGACCAGACCAGACGAGACGAGACGAGACGATTGACGTGCGCCCACCACCGCCGCCCCGCTTGTGACCAATATTCCCCAATACGAGCCCGTTCGACGTGCTACCGCAGGGCCCCCATCCCGCCCATCCATAGCCCTCGTCCACCCATCGTCCGCCATCGTGATCGCCGCAACCGCGTGGACGTCAGGTGCTGTGCGTGCCGTCCGTGGCCTCTCCCTCTCCCTCGGAGCGACGAGACCCGTCAGCATGGTCGCAGCCGCGCACTGAGCCTTAGCGACGTTCCACATGCATACGAAACACTTGGTCGGGACTCCCAATGCTCGTCCATCGCATGCGCCCCTACCACTGGTCACAACACAAGCGTGCCATTGCCAGCGTGCCGGACTGCTCCGCCGCGTGCTGTGCTAGCTGCTCATTGGAACATCAGGTCGCACACACTCCGCTCATCAGGGCGGCTTTAGCGAGGGATAGAAAGTCAGGGAGACAGAGAGACAGAGAGAGAGGAAATACAGACCATTGCTGCAAGAGCTGCGTCGGGCGCAACCACAGGGTCTGAAGGCCTCTCTGTCTCTCTGCCTGCGCTGCTGGGGTTATTTGCAGGCCCGCGCGCCGTCGCACAGCGTAATCTCTGCGCCAGCTCGCAGCACGCGTGATCCTCGCCTGCGTCCGGCATTCCTGTCGTGCAGGCTCGTGGTTCTATTCCAGAGTCGCGGGTTGGCCCTGATTGAGAGCCAACGACCGACGGCCCATCGTACAGCAGCACACGGCGTGGGTCGCAGACGAGCAGAGCGGGCCTGTGCGCCAGGTATTCCAGGTGCTGTGTGCGAGGTGTAGCCAAACTGCGGAAACGTTAATATGTCGCCCGACGCCGAAGATGCGTCTCCTTCTCCAGAACCTGTTCCTGAGCAAGACGAGTCAGGCATCATGGCAGAAGAGAAGATTGAACGCGCCTCCACCGAGGAGAAGTCGCCCAACGCCCAGGCTAGCAATGGTAACGGCAATGGCACCGGCACCACCCAGCCCACCAAAAGCAATGCAAAGGACCCTTCAAGGCCGCGCCGAAAGAAGGCGAGGCGTGCGTGCTTCGCATGCCAGAGGGCTCATCTCACATGCGGTAAGTGCTCCGACAGCTCAGCCTCGAAACAATCTTCCATGTCGATCGTAAACAGCTAATTGATGATAAAGGCGACGAGAGACCTTGCAACCGGTGCATCAAGCGCGGTCTCCAAGATCAATGCCACGATGGTGTACGCAAGAAAGCAAAGTATCTGCATGACGCACCAGCCGAAGCACTCATTCCAGGCTATGCGCAGAACTACGCTATGAACGGCAACCAGAACATGTCCACCGTCGCAGGTGCCTCCGCTGTAGGTCCCAATGTATTGGCTGTATCACAAGCTGGCTCGTTCTACCCCCAGTCATCAGCCGGTAGCTTTGCCCCGTACGCGCCCTCGCAGCAGCAAGGCCAGATGGGACCACCCATCGTGGACAACAGTAACATGGTCGCTGAGTTCACATCTACTCAGTCAGTGGACACTCCGACGCAGTACCAATCGTCATCGAGTCAGCAAGTCTCCCCAGCCCAAGAAATGGCGAATGCTATGGAGCACACTCCATCAATCGGAACAAGAGGCCCTTCATTCGACACATACTTCGATCCAAATGATACCTCACTGTTCAACTTCAACATTTCTGACCTAAATTTCGGCAACCACTACGGTGCTCTGGAGTTTGGCATGCTGGGTCATATCTCCTCGGGAGCTGTGAATACGCCTGAAGTTGACCAGATGAATCCAATCAGTCATTCCCATCAGGGCAGTGGTATATACGAAGGTCCTGCCAACTTTAACCCCAATACAAACTACAACTATAACCAGGCTTTTCCATCGTGGTCGCCGGCGCCTGGTACTGGATCTAGACATAATAGCACCAACAACTTGTGGACTTCCCAGAACAATGGTCTGGAGGCATACGCTATAGGAGAGCAAGCTGCTTCAACTACTGCTGCCAGCCCACACTCCCAGAGCCAAGACTTTCTAGGATTTCAATCCAGCACACTGTCACCAGAGACGCAATTCGCACAGCCGGATCAGCATCAGCAATCTGACCTGTTGCGACAGAGTCTGTCACAACAGGCTGAGCGCAAACCTGCATCCTTCCCTGGCGATCCGAATGTTGAACTTAAGAAACCACGACGCAACACCTCAGAAATTTACTCCTCCGTGCAAGCACCATACTCATACACTCAAGGCTTCCATGCACTGACGGCGTTCTTACAGAAGCGGTATCCGAAGCAGCAGGTCTTGCGTATCGCAAAGGCTCTTGCAACTATCCGGCCCTCTTTCATCTCATGCAACCAGCGGCTGAACCAGGACGATTTGATTTTTACGGAGAAATGTTTCCAGCGCACTTTGTGTGAATACGAGGAATTCATTGGTCATTATGGCACGCCCACCATCATCTGTCGCCGCACTGGCGAGATCGCTGCCGTGTCGAAGGAGTTTTGCCTTGTTACCGGCTGGCGTCGCGATGTACTGTTGGGGAGGGAGCCAAATCTCAATGTCAACACTGGCGGCACATCTTCAGATACGCAGACTGGAGCCAACTCTCGAGGGGCCGCGACACCAAGGATCCCGAACGTCGATCTTGACCCAGGCAGACCTCAGCCTGTGTTCCTCGCCGAGCTCATGGATGAATACAGTACAGTCCAGTTTTACGAGGACTTCGCGGAGCTCGCGTTCGGCGCATCTCACAATTCCATAATTGGCACCGAGTGCTCGCTCCTGAAATATAGGACGAAAGAGGATCCCAGATGGGGTCCCAACGATCATCTTGCTGCCGACGGCACGCGAATCAAGAATTCGAGCGAGATCAAATACGAAGCTCTGATCAGAGGCGAAGCCGGTATGAACGCTTTGGGTGAGCGAGACGGTCGCGTGAAATGTCAAATGTGCTGGACAGTCAAGCGCGACGTTTTCGACATTCCAATGCTCATTGTCATGAATGTAAGCAGACTTTCTTCTATAGTTTGGGCGGTCTGGTCACTAACAAATGTTAGTTCTTACCAATCATATAATACCCACGTCATGGCCGTAACATGTGATCACGACCTTGACGGAGATGTACGAATGCATTGAATGTCGGCTGGAACGACAACACATAGACATGTAACGTGGCAGTCGGGGAGACTGAATGAGGCGCGCGCTGGTGCTTGCAGTAATAATGCAAAATTGGGGCTACTTCACTGCTGGAACGGCTCGAGCACCGGTGCACCTCTAATGGTACTTAACATGTAATGGCATACACGTCACCTCATACAAAGCGCGACATCACGTGGATGTCTGGTTAGCACGGAATGGCTCCGATCCCGCTTTCTACTTACAATCATTGCGACATCTACTTCGTGTCGTAAAATAACAACGGTCTCTTCACGACAATCAATGCGACCAGACGGACCCCGCGACACGGTCGCTGGACCCGAGAATGGGCCTGAGCCACCCTACCCACTGAAGCTGAATGGCAAGGTCATCAAAGGATTCGGTCGTGGAAGCTCTGAGGTGAGTGGTGACGTCCGCCGCGGCCCCCGATCGTGCGCTCCAACTTGTTGCACTTCCAGCTTGCACCTCATGGCAGGATGCCAGGCATGTCGTGTGGCGCGCACACATCCTGTACCACTGTTCAACAGCCTTTGCACGTCCGGACGTTATGCTCAGCGGATAGCCGCCCACAATCATGCGCAAGTCCGGTGGAGCCTGACCTTGTCCAGCATGTTTGTCACGTTCGTGCTACGATGTCTATCTAGGGGGCTAGAGTGCCAGGGCAGTCAGGAGGCCAATTGCACGCTGCTGGTCAGCAGCACGTTTGCCGCACGATTCTGTCTCAAGGTTATGCTTGCTGACCTCCTGTATTCCAACAGCTCGGAATTCCTACCGCAAACATTCCCATCTCCGGACTATCTGTCGGCGGCCATGAAGAAGTAGAGTCTGGAGTCTATTACGGTTGGGCGGGCCTGTCTCTCTGTCAGGCCATTCGCCAATGTCCGCCTGGCAGCGAAACAAAGTACGACTATTTGACGGCGGACGTTCACCATGACCTGAACACTGTTATCAGTGGCCAGGGCGAAAAGGAGCAACAGAGTGAGGGAGCTGTGTACCCAATGGTCATGTCGATTGGCTGGAATCCCTTCTACAAGAACACTGTTCGGAGCGTGGAAGTGCATATCATGCACGGCTTCGAGACCAACTTCTATGACAGCCACATGAATCTGTTCATCCTGGGATTCATAAGGCCGGAGTACGACTATGTCAGTAAAGAGAGCTTGGTGGACGACATCAAGACCGATATCAACGTTGCTGGGCGTAGTCTGGCACGGCCCGCGTACGCGAAATTTCTCAAGGAGAAATACCTGCTGGACTTTAAGGGCAAAGATGAGATTGGCAGCTAATCGCGGCTACGTACTACTGTAATGTCGTGAAGCTGTCACGATCCATAGCCATCGCCTCACCTGCTTGGAAGCCAGATTCCCTACGCGCCACTCTCTCGCTTCGCATACCTGCGGAGATGGTCAACTCGGCCCGACGCCACACCGTTGGGAAATTCTACTTACTCTGCTTCCATGCTCTCCCCGAATTCTGCATCTCTTTCGGCGTGCTCCCGATCACTAACATCAGTGATCCCGGTAGATCGTCCGCTTATGCGACCAGCAAGTTCACGGCCTCCCGCATCGTAGCTGCGGCTGTCTTGTACTACTGGCTCTCCAAGGATTTGATTCGATGATCTCACGTGGGTATTGCCGGAGGGGTCTGTGTATGTCTGCTGCGTCAAGGCCTGGCCAGTGCTTTGACCATTGCTGTTCGAGCTGGAGCATGAAAAGCTGTAGCCTGCACAGGAGGAGAAAGTCTGATTCGACGACATGATTGACGCGAAGTCTTGTACAGCAGGGTGCTGCAGCCATGCAGGCAGACTCGGGGGTCCTGGTCTTCACGTCAATCTGACAGAAGAGGCATGACGAAAGAGTGGCGAATAGCTTGAAAAGTTATGTGGCGCACCATGTGGCTGTGCTGGGCTATCACACACGATGGTGACCTGAATCGCTCAACATGACGCTTCGCATGCACAAAGTGATCTCAGAACAGGCCTTGACCATCAAGAGTTGTCGAAGACCTGAAAATGTGAACGGCATAGTAGTCTCATGGCTTCAGACGAATCTGTGTCTCCGCTCAAGCTCATTCGACTTGACAGGGCTCGAATTGTACCTGCTGCTGCATCAATCTGCCAGCGCATTACCGTCCCCTTCCTACATCATTCTACATTGTCCCGACAAAGCTTCGTACCGCTATTTACTTGTTCATGCTAGCCTTTGAGCAGCCATTGATTATGGAGCAGTCTAGATGGGCAGATGCGCCTGCAGAGGCAGAACAGGTAGGTCTTTACATGATTGACCATGCAATGAGCACACATGTTGAAGCGAAACAGACATCCATTGACGCCCCATCGTCCTCGTTGTCTGCTGCAGCTACCACGTTCGCGCCGGACCTCAGTGCCCCACCTCCTGATGTAACGACCGCAGACATGTTTGCGCAGACAGGCGCAGCGCAAGACGACCTTTTTGACGACATAGAGCCAATTGAAGAATCTATGCGAATACGATCTGACGACGATCTATTCAGCGATGACTTCACACCTGCACCTCAGCCAGTAGTCGAAACACCGGATGCGGTCGTGGCGAGGGGAGGAAAAGGCAACAGAGCTACGGCACGAGGACGTGGAAGAGCCAGAGGTCACTCCGAGAACCGAGACAGCTCGAACCGCGGTGGTCACGGAAACCCAAACCGGCCATCTGAAAGCCCTAAAGCACGAGATGACCGTCCTACACCTCGATTGCAGCCGCAGACATCAGCGCCGGAGAACGCACCATGTGCACCGCGGAACGAGTCCACTCCCTCCGTTCGCGGGGATCGTCGAGCGACTGGTGGACTGCGGAAGCCGAAACTCACCGAGGAGGAGCTGGTTGAGAAGATGGCGCGCATATCGATCAAGAACGCATCATTGACAGCAGCGCACGCGAGGGCGGAAGCAGACGCAGCTTCGTTCGCGGAAAGAGAACAACAGGCGAAACATGTGACCGATCAGAGAAGGAAAGAAGAACGTAAAGACAGGCAGCAAATGATGGGCGAACGTGAGAAGAACAGGCAACGGAAGCTGAAAGCCATGGAAGGACGGGAATGGGACGCTGAGAAGCGAGACGACGACTTTGGCAAAGGTGGTCGGTATGACAAGAAGGGTTCATTCGCCGGCGATCAAGACGATTACTCGGACGGGCGAGAATACCTGTACAGAGAACGGAGAGGGACCGACAGAGGGCATGGGCATGGGGGAAGAGGAGCCAGAGGCGGTCGAGCACAAAATGTCGGGGCCCCACGACCCGAAGACTTCCCCTCGCTACCAGATGGCACAAAATCGAAGGGCACATCAGCACAGCCACTGGCGTCGACCACACTTGGAAGCTCTGCGCAGCAGTCATGGGCAGATCAAGTTGAAGCAGCGCCAACCTCATAGTTTCCGAACGACTGTATTGGAAATTCGGATGCCGACTGACATTGGTGCTTGACATTCGTCGCCTCATGATATGAATCAGAAGCCAGGATGACTGAACGCAGTCGCAATGACTTGCATGATTTAGATCCGACGTCACAGAGTCAATAGACTTCGTTCACGGCTACGGCTGTAGTGTATTCCGTGCTTCAAGGGTCGTACAATGCCACAATTTGTGCAACAAAACCTCAATGATGATTGTCGAAGAGCAACAGGGACATCGCCGTGACCGGGAAATGTATACGAGACGAGTTCTGGCGACAAAGAGAGGTAACGGTTGATCGAGTATGTGGCACAGGAGGTTACTGTTAGTTAGATGAAGACGTGTTGATTTCCAATGCCAGCGGCGCGACTGCGGATCAGATAGCGAGATGCGTTTGCATCAGATATGACACGCCGCCGCGTACAATGACAGCTAGAGCGCCTAGTAGCAGACGATCGTAGCGGTGGTGAAATTCAGAGCGGCCGGAGATGCGTGACACGATGGCTGCGGTCGGTCATGAATGGTGAGTGTCAGCCATTGTCACAACCCACGTTTGATGCTTGTGGACGGAGGACCTGCATAAGTGGGCTGTTCGTTTTTTCACCTCCTGCAGCGTCCGCACTCGGGGCAAAGCTCGCAAAGCTAAAGTGTCACCCATTCTCACTCCTACTCCACCTATCTCGACCACCACACCTCGCACCCTGCGCTTTTTTCTTGCGCTGCTACTGCTGTGCGGCTGCCGCATGCTTTGTGGTATCTCTTAGCAAACATGCACTCGATCGCCCGGCCCCTCTGTCGGCAGGTGCTGCGCCAGCATCGCCGTGTTCTCGCGAAACATTCCAAGGCATTGGCCGTCTCTCGCCCATGCGTCCAGCGAGTCCAGCAGTATGCAACTGCCCACCGCACCGACGAGAGCTCCGCCCGCTCCGCCGTCATCAATGTCCTCAACAACATTGGCTCCAAGCGTGAGGTGCAGCAGTATCTGGCCCAGTTCACCTCTGTCTCCTCCCAGCAATTCGCTGTCATCAAGGTTGGCGGGGCCATTCTGACCGACTACATCGACGTACTATGTGCCTCTCTCCGCAATTTGAACCATATGGGCCTGTACCCTGTCATCATTCATGGCGCTGGCCCACAGTTGAACAAGATGCTGGAACAAGCAGGCATTGAGCCGAGATACAATGAAGGTATTCGTATCACCGACGGCAAGACATTGGGAGTTGCTCGGAAGCTGTTCCTGCAGGAGAACTTGAAACTTGTTGAAGCATTGGAGTCCTGGGGTGTCAGAGCGCGTCCAATTACTTCGGGAGTCCTTCTCGCAGACTACAAGGACAAGGACGTGTACGAGTTTGTTGGTGAGGTCAACCAAGTCAACGCGCAGAGCATCAAGGCCTCTATCGCAGATGGCTACATCCCAGTCCTTACATGCATGGCTGAAAATGACGAGGGTCAAGTGCTGAACGTCAATGCCGACAAAGCCGCGGCTATGCTCGCCAGAGAGCTGCAGCCTCTCAAAATCGTCTATCTCTCGGAGAAGGGCGGCATTCACGACAAGGAGACTGGCAAGCTGATCGAAGCCATCAACCTGGATGAGGAGTATGATGACTACATGAACAAGTCGTGGGTCATCCATGGCACCCGAAGCAAGATCAGAGACATCAAGACTCTGCTCGACGACCTGCCACGAAGCTCCAGTGTTGCCATTATCCATCCAGAAAGCTTGGAGCGTGAGCTGTTCACGCACTCAGGAGCTGGAACTTTGATTCGCCGCGGCACCAAGTTGCAACAGGCGTCGTCACTCAAGGAGTTTGAAAACACTGCCCAGCTCAAGCAGACTCTCCTTCGCGACCGAGAAGGCCTCGATGCCGCTAACGTCGTGGACCGTTACCTTGAGATCCTGGAGTCTCGGCCTTTCAAAGCATACTATGACGAGAACATGGAGGCCTTGGCGATCGTCCTGCCCCCAGAGGGCTCTTCTGACTCCATGGGACATCTCGCCACCTTGACCATGACGAGGAATGCATGGTTGTCGAACGTTGCCGACAACGTCTTCCAGAACCTCAAGCGCGATTTTCCTAAGCTTGCCTGGACAGTCAAGCAGGACGACGAGAACTTGACCTGGTTCAGTGAGAAGGCCGATGGATCCATTGCTCGTCGTGGCGAGGTCTTGTTCTGGTACGGGATTGACACACCCGAGGAAGTCCGGGAACTAATGGCAGAATTCATTCAGCACGGTCGAAAAATGTTCGGTGATATCAACCTGGAGTCTCAACTACACAGAGCTGCATCAGCAGCGGAGCGTATCAGGTCGCGTGCTGCAGAGCTGGCTAAGGGCAGACAATCACAATCTCGAGCTTTTGGCACCAACGTCCGTCCAACGAAGCGCGCTCGTTTTGATGGTCTACAGCAGATCAGGTCCTACACAACGAACCCAAATCCGCCTCTTGGGATCAAGAACAGCGAGAAAGACTACCCTGCTAAGGTGGCTGTCATTGGTGCACGTGGGTACACTGGTAAAGCTCTCATTGAATTACTGAATCGCCATCCTAACATGGATCTCTGCCACGTCTCTTCGCGCGAGCTGGCTGGCAAGAAGCTGCAGGGCTACGAGAAGAAAGAGATCATCTACGAGAGTCTGACTCCAGATGACATTCGCAAGATGGCTGAGAGGAAGGAGATCGATTGTTGGGTCATGGCTCTGCCAAACGGCGTATGCAAGCCCTACGTTGACGCCATCGAAGAGTCCGGCCACAAGGAGGCGGTCATCGTGGATTTGTCGGCCGATTATCGCTTCAACTCCGAATGGACCTATGGCCTGCCCGAGCTGGTGCAACGCAATAAGATCGCATCGGCCACTCGTATCAGCAACCCAGGCTGCTACGCCACAGCTGCCCAGCTCGGTATCGCCCCCTTGGTACCGTATCTTGCCGCGGCTCCGGCTAACCCAACAGTCTTTGGTGTTTCCGGATACTCGGGAGCAGGGACTAAACCTTCACCCAAGAACGATGTGAAGGTGCTGACGGACAATCTCATTGCTTACTCCCTCACTGATCACATCCACGAAAGGGAAATCTCGACACAGCTGGGGCGTGAGATTGGCTTCATTCCTCATGTGGCGGTCTGGTTCCAGGGCATCCACCACACGATATCTCTTCCATTGGCGGACAAGATGGCCAGTCGAGACGTGCGTCAACTGTTCCAGGATCGTTACGACAAGGAGAAGCTTATCAAGATCACTGGTGAATCTCCTCAAGTCAAACACATCTCGGGTAAGCACGGCGTTGAAATTGGCGGCTTCGCTGTTCACTCTAGCGGCAAGCGTGCAGTTATCAATGTCACCATCGACAACCTCCTCAAGGGCGCTGCCACGCAGTGTCTGCAGAACATGAACTTGGCGCTGGGCTACGCTGAGTATGAAGGAATCCCACTGGAGTGAAAGGTCAAAGACGAATGGCAGAGGTGTGACATACCGTGACAGTGTGGTCGGTGGACGCTGCGTGGCTGGCCAAGGCTGCTGCTAGCATATCGTTGGAAAAGTGAGCGTTCGTGCTGTTGTGTGGTGGATCGGAGTTTCTGTTGTTCGATATCCAGCCCTCCTTGGGCCCAATAGATCAGAGCGTACTTATGGCGGCCTGCACACAGGCTGCTGGGGGAACTGCTGCTGAAGGTTGAGACTTGATCATCTGCTTCTCGACATGGGTGCCTCATTGTGCTTGATTACCGTCGCTTCATCGAGTGCTGAAAGGGAGGTCTCTGCAACAAAGTTCGCCGAAGCACCTCCGATGCCGAAGGTGCATCAAGCTTCAATGACGATGTCCACGACGAAAAGTTCATGCTGCGGCTCGCGACAACGATGCATCCGTCGGCCGCGCCATGAGTGTATTCCATGGCAAATCTACGCCATCCACATGCACATCCACGTCGTTGCTGCGATTCCTGCGAAGCCGACGCCATGCGCCAGCAACCGCCATTCCCCAGCTGAGGCACTTCTCCTCCGCGCATCGACCAGCACACACAACCCGGGCGCATGCAATATGTGGCCCACGACACGAAACGCGACCGCCCCCGTCCATCCGACAGAGCTGCACGAACCGCGACAGAACACGCCACCGCTCCTTCAGCGTCTCGAGCCAGCTCGGCGCGGACCCTTTCTGGCGACGCCTGCGGCAACCACGAAATGCTGCGAAACCAGCGAGACCGGACGACCTGCCGCCGCTGCCAGGCTTCCTGGACGACAACTCCGGCCTTGGTGGCCGCATCATCAAGCCCAGCAATGAGCTCAAGCTGCGCTGCACCGAGTTTGACGAGCATGGGAACGTGACACTGGTCAATGGCGAGTTCCGCAAGAGTGAGCTCATCGCGAGGTACTCCCTCATGCCACGGGACTTGCGAAAGATAGACAGCAGCGTGCTGCCGCACATTCTGGTCAGACCGTCGGCGATCCTCGTCAACTTGCTGCATCTACGGTGTCTGATCAAGCACAACCGCGTCCTGGTGTTCGACGTCTACGGTTCCACCGATTCGTACGCGCAGAGTCTGTTCATGTACGATCTCGAAGGGAAGCTACGGCAGAAGCAGCATTCGAGTGCTGCTGGCAACCTGCCCTACGAGTTCCGCGCATTGGAAGCTGTACTGATCAGCGTGACCACTGCGCTCGAGAGCGAGTTCGAGGGTGTTCGGGAGCCGGTCGTGCGCGTACTGAGAGAGCTCGAAGAAGATATCGATCGAGACAAGCTGAGGTATTTGCTCATATACTCTAAGAAGTTGGGCACTTTCGAGCAGAAAGCACGCCTTGTCCGAGACGCGATCGACGATTTGCTCGAGGCCGACGACGATTTGGCGGCCATGTATCTGACGGAAAAAGCCGAAGGGATAGAGCGAGAAGAGGACAACCACGAAGAAGTCGAGCTTTTGCTGGAGTCATACCATAAGGTGGCGGACGAAATAGTACAAATCTCCTCCAATCTGGTGTCGGCCATCCGCAACACAGAGGAGATTGTCCGTGCGATCCTCGACGCCAACCGGAACAGTCTGATGCTGTTGGATTTGAAGTTCAGTATCGGCACTCTTGGCCTCACCGCAGGCATGTTCATCGCCGCACTGTACGGTATGAACCTCGAGAATTTCATCGAAGAGTCCAACTACGGCTTCTTCGGCATTTCCGGTATGTGTGGTGTGCTCACGACCGTAGCATGCGTCATCGGCTTCAGACGACTACGTAAAGTACAAAGACTGTCAATGTGGGGTGAAGGCGGTCTCACGAAAGGCCAAAAAGACCGCAGCGCAAGAGGTAGTTGGCGCGAAGTCGACTCTCCTTCCGGCACATCCATTCCTGACACGGGCGACAAGTCGCTTGGCGAGACTGTCGCGGGTATCCGTCGAGCTGATCGCCTGAAGTACTGGAAGAATGCCCAAAACGAGCGTATCAAAATGGCACAAGACGAACTGGCCAAGACGCGATCATCATTGCCATTCGGACCACTGAGATGAAACAACAGCTATGGAGACATACTCCCCTTTGCTAAGACCAAGGGAACAATTCATGGACTTGAGATTAGCGACGGCGTTCAGGACTTGATAGATCTGTGCTTATATCTTCGCTCTCTGCGCAGCTTGAACCTTCCCTGCCACTGTGGGCGGTAGACACACCCTACGACTTCACTACCTGCACATACTCGGCATGGGCCATCTTTGTACTGGCATCAATGGCGACATGGTGCGCGCCTTCCGCTACCCAGATGTCATCGCTCGGCTTGACGTGATTTGTGGCGCCGAATTCGGTGGCCATCCCTTCCGAAAGGACGCCGCGAGTCTCGGAGATGAAGACTGTGCAATCAGCTGTAAGTAAAACGTGGAGGGAAAGTCCAGCAGCTCTACTTGCACCACACGAATACAGCCAACAGGAAGTTGATGCCGGCGAACATGCAGAAGGCATAGAAGCCGCAACTCTGAACAGTGTCAGTATTTCTTAACCGCTGTCAAGGCAAATTCCGGTTCTGCGCTTCTTTGAGAAAGATTGGGAAGAACTTTCCAACGACGGTTTGTGCAACATTTTGAGTTTGACTGGCCATGCCAGCCTGAGCACGAAGAGTAGATGGATACACCCTCGTAGGTCCAAATATGTGGCGCCCCAGCTTGGATTGTAAGATAAATAGAACAAGAAGAGCAAGGGAAAGGGTCGCGACCGACTGTAACTTGCTGCCGTCCGACAGGCTGGGAGTCGGGTGTCGACCGTGGCGACTACGATCACATGCAAATTCCCATGCCGATCGCAGCGGCGATGAGCAAAAGCTGGAGAGTTTGTCAGCAAAGCTACGGACGGCGGCGAGACCAACATATCTTGCGACCAAATCTATCAGCTGTTCACGCTGCGTTAAGTATGAAGAGGATACCACGAGTTGAGTTGAGGGCATTGTTGAGAGCAATGGTCGAGTCGCTCTTGAAAGCCTACTTGTACACGATAGTGGGATATGTGCTCAAGCTTCTCTGACCTGCGATTTGCTGACCTGCGTTGGGGACGAAGGCCCAGTGGTAGACACTTCCGGGCCGAGCAATCTTTTTCATAGAGCTGTGTATGATGAGGAGGTGGCCTCCTTCTCAGATCCCAGGGCCTCTCGGATCATGATAACTTCGTCGTCGACCTCCTGGGCGGATGTCACAGATCTTTCGAAGCGACGATCAAGCTTGTTCAACTTTCTCGTGCTTCACGGTCCAACGGGGAGATTCCGGGATGAAGAGGACTTGGACCAAGAGCATAGTGGCATTAGGAGGGGCTGGAGGAGGATAACGATTCTTCAATCCCATTTGCCCGGGCGCTTGACGTGCTTGGAGCAAGCAAAGTTGATCCAGTATGCTATGAAGCTGCCAACCGAACAGAAGCACCGCCAGAAGGTCATGATCTGACCTCTTGTTACCTTCGATGGTGCACGTTCTCCGATGTAGATACTGCCAGCAGCCGAGTTTTGTCGGCATACCCATGGGATGGTATGCAAGACATGTTGCCACCACAACACATGCGGCACCCGAATCCTTGCCAATTCGCCAGCCAAAATGACCGGCGGTGAGACCACACAGTCACCACCTGTAGAGAAGCCAGCGACGATTGCTCCTACCGTGTACGCAGTGTCGACAGCACCGATAATTTTGGCATCGGGACTGTTGAAATATGCCACGCAATGCTTACTTCCTTGAACAGCATTGTAGACCGGGGCATCGTAGTCGTAGAGGACCATAAACGAAGCCACGACGATGGAAATGCACCTGTTCGAAGTGTCACAGGAAAATAATCACAAAACTCCACAGAAAGTCAAGCTCATACCAATTGTACACCCTTGTACGGCTTGTATCTATGCGCGCCGTCCTCATACACACAGGTAACAACCTTTCGGTTCTCAAATGTTCGAAGGATGCGCAACAACAAAGAGAAGACGGTCGAGAGCAAGTCACGTCCGGCACATCGCCTTCGTAGACACACTCATCACCCACGCACCTCTTTTTCCGATCCCGACGCCTCCTTGGGCCACACTTTTATGGCGAAGCATATGCCACATCTGCGCAAGCATGGCAAGAGAGCGGCTCGGTGCCTGTTCTCGCGGCGTCAAACGCTTGTTTCGTGCGGCCTATCGAGCTTGTATGGCCACCACACCGGACACTACGCCGAAAAGGCGTGGACGTCTTCTTCCACCAACGATCGTGGTATAGTAGGAGGCCTGCAGCACGTGGCAGGCTCTGCCCCCTCGCGTAAGTTAGTGACGCATGGGCAAGACGCCAGAGCTTGTGGTCTCGGTGCTGTAAAGGTGTGCACGGGCCAGATGAGGCTCAATCTTAGACGCGGGATGGAATACGGCAGTTTCAAGAAGAACACGAGGGTTTGCAACGTATACAGACCGCCCACAGCACTTATGAAGAACTAGAATGCAATGTTACAGCTGACCATGAAGTCTAGTAGCTAGGCATCTCAGCTCACTGCCTCGCAACCAACGCATCCATGCAAGTGCCAAAGAACGAAATAGCACAGCCGCCCGAAGTCAGTGCACCCACAAAATATTCCTCCATCATGCCGCGTGCGGAAGTATGTCGAAGTTGATCGGAAGGGCTTCTTAGGTATGTCGAAGGATGCCATCGGTAGTAGTGCACCACATGAGCATTGCGCTGTGAGGTGCAACAAAGAGCTCAATCGAACGCATGGCCATTTGGTCGCATTCTGCGTCGACCGCGTATGCTGCCCATATCGGCGACTTCGCTTCCCGTGCGGCGGCTGTCTGCGCCATCGTGAGCCGGCACAGCCTCGACATGTTCGGCCACATCCTCAGGGCCCTGGGCCATCTTGGTAGTCGCATCAGGGATCGTCTTCTCGAAGACCTGTGAAGTGGCCGCTGCAGGCTGTGTCACCGTCTGGGCGGCAGCGGCAGCGTCACCAGCAGGTACTGCTTCGGTAGTGGCACGTGTCGCATCAGCAGCGGATGTTCTGGTGACGGTAGTAGCATCAGCAGCTGAACCAGTCATGGCACCAGCATCTGGACCGCTCCCTGTACCATTTCCTGCGCCAGATGGAGCAGAAGTCGCACCCTCTCCAGCGCCACCAGGCTGGTCCTCGCCAAAGTGAACACGACCGCGACCTTCTTCAGCTTGACGTCCAAGAGTTCCAGCACCGCGAAGGGCGGGCTTCGTGCCAGAGGCTCCAGTGCTAGGATCAACGGCAGTTGTTCTGCCCGAGCTGTCACTACTAACGACTGGGACAAGAGACTGTCCTGTTACCGGATCGACAGATTGCATTGGAGTCGTTGCCTGAGACGCAGGGTTTGGATTTGTGCGACGACGGCTCTTGCAACAACACACCAGCATACCGATGCCAGCGGTAAGGAGCACGATACCAATCACGATGCCGGCGACGCTGCCACTGATCATTAGGATCTTCGAATGTCGCCGGACCTGTTTTTGACAAGTCGCATAGCAGCTGTCCGCATCGAAGCAGGCAGGTGCTGGATGGACGATCGGCTCTGAATCGACGAGGCTTCGCTTCCTCTTGATTGGCGTTGGAGTCTCTCTGACAGCGTAGATGCCACTTACAGAGTGCGTTTCCAAGTGTATTGGGTAGTAAAGACCGCTCTCTGCCGTTGTTCCCCAGTGCGGTCGTCCAGTTAGGGAAGTGCGCTGCGTGAAGTAGTCGTACATCATGTGTCCATCGTATGGGTCGTCCATCAGGGCGGGCATCACAGTGCTGATGTTGACAGGTTTTTGATGATTCCACAGACATTTGCTGATACGACATCCACGATCGGAGTTCTTGCAGTTAGGCGCCGCGGTTGGTGTCGGGACAAAGAGAAGATTTGTTCCTTTGATGGCGGAGTACAAGGTTCTTGTCCCGGATACCTCTACGATTTCTATCGGGATGTCTGGCGGGTACGTAGTTGAGGCGTCGTAGGGCAGTATGGTAGTGCCAGCTTGCACGACCATAATCTTTGTTCGGGTCCCGGAAGGTGTGAAGGGGATCGCCAATGGCATCGTGAAGACAAGAGGCGTGTTGCTGATGGTGGTCGACACGACCGCTCCCGGGCTTTGACCGAGACTGACGGTGTGACCATTGATCAAGTACAAAGTTACTAAGCTCAGCTTTGTCGAGGCGACCGGACTTGGGAGTGTGAACGTCGGAAAAGATTCAGCTACCTGGGAGCTTGTGGGTGTTGCAAACACCACTTCAGTCCGCGCTCCAGGCGGATAAGTCGATGAGACATTGTACGGCAGGACAGTAGAACCTACCTGTATCACCGTAAAGGTCGAGCGAACTCCTGACGGCGTGAAGGGCGCCGCTGTCGTCTGTGCCGGCAGAACCAAAATGTTACCGTTGATCGTTGTCGTTATCTCGGTGTTGCAGGGACAGGACGCAGAGGTGAACTTCTGGTCGCCATTTCGCATGCACAGAACAGCGAGTTGCGTAGCGTAGTTGCCCTCGGTCTCCGGCTTAAGTTGCTCAGCGTAATGCTTGACGGCATCCCAGTTGTACTCTGGATGTAATGCGCGGTAAAGTGTCAAGTTCGTGAATTCCGGGCTCGTCACATTAGATCCCAGGGCGTCTTCGAGCGCGACCAATCGATTGCGGTCACAAGCGGCGACGTTGAGATTGGCCCGGGGTGGATATACCACTGTCATGATGGTATTGTTGACGATCTGTCTCGACGAGCCAGTGATCGGGATGATCTTGTCGCCAAGCGACATGACTGTGTTTGTAAGTGTGACAGGTGGCTCTGTCATTATGGAGGGGGGAGCGCCACCAGTGAGCACGGTGACTGTGGTCGTCCTGGTTGTCGTGATCACTTGACTGGGACCAGATGCGGCTATTGTGGTAGTCGTCTTTGACAAAGTTGCTGTCGAAGGCGTTGCTGGAGTGAAGACCTGACGACCTTGCAAGAGCGCCCCTGTGTGTCTCGATTTTGTCATATCGAGGGTATCAGGATTGACAAGGTCTGTGAAACCACCAGGAAGCCAAGGCTCAGTCATGGTGGCTACCGTCCCGTCCGAGAAGATGCTTGCCTTAACCATGACTGGATCATGAGCTTCGTCCAACTCTGCGGATAGCGTGGCAGCCGCGGTGTCGTTGCCGATAGTCATGACGAAGCCCGTCGGGCTCGTTGCTGTGATGCTGCCGGAAACCACGACCTCGCGACCATTGAGGTTGACTTTATTTGTGAAGACCTGGCCACTAGATGCTGGGCTGGGAAGGCCGGCGTACAGACGATTGTACTGAGGAGTAGTTTCCCAGCGCGAAGTCGTGGTGGCATAAGCTCCTCCGACTGGCAAAGTCAGTGCCCTTTTGCCGATGGTGATGGTCGTTTGTTCGTCATCAGCATTGGCGGTGATGAGTGTCATGGGGGCCTCGTGGTCAGTGAGGATCCGGTATTCCACGGTGCCGGTGTGCTTGTCTTTGTCCTTGACCTTAGCGGACCAGCCAGGGGGGTTCGTGGCTGTGGCCGTCAAGGTAGCCTTGATGGCCTGACCGAAGAAGTCCACAGTCATCATGCACTTCTGACCTTTTGAAGCAGGACGAAGCAGCATTCGGTCTTCACATTCTTTCTTCTTCAATGCATGCAGAGCCTGCGACTCGTCGTAGGCGGCAGTCTTGAAGATCGTGCTCGGTGTGTGCGTGAGCTTGCTAGCAATGATAGGGGTTGCCAATGGCAGAGGGACCGTGTAACTTCCACGAGTCCCAAGCGCTGACTTTGTAATCACTACCGCTGGCGGTGTCAGGTGGTAGTCGGTTGAGGCCTGTACACTCACCGTGAGCCAGGTAGTGTCCTTGAGGTGCATTGTGATGGTACCAGAATATGCCGGAGGGCTCGTTGCTATGACTGTGAGCGGGCCGTGGACGGAGAATCTCATCGAGTTCAGGGTTGGTACATCGACACTGAACGTCTGACCCATGGTGGCATGGTGCGGGATGGGCTGGACAAAGGGATCGGTCTCGGGCGCAGCGCTCTGAATCCGCTCCATGATGAACGAGGTCTTCTGCAGACTCGTGCTCTTGGCGCAGCTCCAAGTTTCCGTATGGTCCTCAGTTCCTCCAGATGACAAAGTCACTTTGAGTGTCGGAGTCTTGCTGGTCTGATCATCTGATGGGACGATGGCGGCAAGCATGTTCACAACGCAGGTCTCCACATTAAAGTCGGCCAGTTTCTCTGCGGGTTGCTTGGGATTTAACGCCAGCGTGGTGTTCATTAGCAAGGGATCCTTTCTCGTCAGAACCGTGATAGCATTGACATTGTTGCCACGAAAGGGAGCTTGAGCTCCATGGTGATGACTCGGATTGCTGTCATCAGACCAGTGCCACAGCTTGCTCAACCGTCCGCCGACATCTTCTCCGTCGCCAGTGATGTCGTATAGAACGACCCGTGAGCATGGAATCTTTGCCGAAGCTTTGTGGCTATTATTATCGACAAGATCATCCAGGTAATTCTGTAGGATCACTTCCAAAGCCTCAGAGGCTTCGACATTGCACTGTTCTTCGAGGAGATTGCTGACTGGACCTTTGGCGTGTTTGATTGTCATGGCCGCAGCCTCATGTCGTGCATCGAAGGTGTTGCCGTTCTCAAGAAGATGTCCAGATGAGCTGTGAGAGATGGCTGGGCTCTCTCGCGTGCAATGTGCAGGAGGAGAGTAACCAGGAGGATAGTTGCGATAGGCACGGCAAAGGTGCGCCTTGATCTCGCAAGATCTATCGCGGTCACAGCTCCTGCCTTTCTTCTCGTAACAATCGCCGTCTCGGCAGAAGCAGTTGAACTCGTCGCATGACGCCAAGTCGCCAAGAGCACCGCTGAGAAGAAGAGCGTCGTGCTTGTCGGGCGTCTCATCGACATTCTCTGGAAGAACGACGTCGTGTTGCGAAGTAGCAAGGTCTGGGTCGTTGTATGGGTACGTGTGTGAGAGCACGCATGCTCCCAAGCCGAGCACGAGCAACCACTTGGGCGGCTGCATCGTGTCGGCGGTGTATTTGGCTAATCGCGAGCAACCTTGATGTTATCAAAAACAGAAGGGCAAGTGGAGAAGTTTGTGCACGGCGGGTAGAGCTGATTGCTGCTGGGAGTTGTTACGGAGAGAGATGTTGGTGAAGATGTTGCAGATGAGAGAGCAGCAGGAGAGAAGCCTGTCGGAGCAGGCAGTACAGTAAACATACGAAGTCGTGGCATCCAAATACAAGTGCAGTACTTGCCGTCATTTCCAGCATCTTGCACAGGGAGGAGCAGAAGATGCCTACCCAGATTCGAAGGGCGGTTCGGGGGTGATGGCCATTCCTGATGATTGTCAACACACTTTGGCAGCCAGTCGCTACATGTATTTCAGCAGTCGGTTGGCAATCGTGGCAAGAGAAGATGTCCCCGCCGTATGCAGTGGGCGTCGATCGTGCGGTGATTGCGAAGGGCGTGAAGGTGGGGAGTGACTTCGACGTGCGAGAACAGGCGCCATTCGCGCGGTCGCCCTTGCAATGTCGTTTGGATGATGTCGAAGCCGTGAGGAAGTACAAGTACATGTCCATGTACATGTAACAAGTGATGGGTTACGTGTAGTCGGCTCGTCAGCAGATGAGATTGGAAGCCGATGCCCGGAGGCTCACGTGTGGAAGGAGGGTTCCAGGTTGACGATCCCGTTCATGTCCCAGCATCGCTCCGAGCCGTCGTTGCTGCACCAACGGCCAGCAAAAGCTCCCCCGCAAATCGAACGTCGAGATGTCGTCGTCGGTGTGCTGGGCACATGCATTGCGTACGGCGCATGCTTCTGCGCTTGCCGTGATGATGACAGGTTGAGAAGTGAGGGAGAGTCACATTGTCAATACCAGCAGTGAGGTGATCCTTTATTCTGATGGACAGCGCATGCAGCAAGTGAGCTGACTGACAGCATGGAAGTAGTAGCGACAAGCGATTGAGCGACCATCACATCGACTCATTGACCTCACCACTATCCTGCCACTCGAATACGAGCTTCCGCGCACGCATTGATCTCCCTTCCGTGCACCGTCGCTACGAGTCACCATGCGCTGCTTCGCATTCCATTTCCTGCCCACGGGCCTCCTCATCAGCGTAGCAGTGACGCTCCAACTACCCGACCTCCAACCATTCCTCTCGGCTCTGCCCAATCTGGTGCAAGACTACATTCCACAGGCGCTCCAGAACGACACAGCGCACGAGCTGCTGAAGAGGCAGACTAGCAACGCCTGCCCGACAGACTTCCGGTCATGCGCCAACCTGGGAGCGCCTCAGCTCTGCTGCATGTCCAACGCCGTCTGTTCGGCTGATTATGCTGGGCACGTCGCTTGCTGTCCCTCGGGTGCAGCATGTACGGGGACGATAACGGGCATTGTCTCGTCTGGCACGATGAACGGCAACGGCGTCGTTGTAGGAGGAGGAGCTGCAGCCACGGGCACATCGAATGCTGGGTCGGTGGGAGGCTCGAGCGCAACAACGACAAGCTTTGAGTTCGCGAGCAGTACACAGTCGAACAATGGGTTGGTGGCGGCATCGACTCAGGGCACAGTTGCGACCAATAATGGTGCGACCACGGGCAATGGCTTCATTGTTGCCGGATCAAGCACGGTTGCGACACCAGGCGCAGGCGTCAGGACGGCAGACATCGTAAGTGGCTCGAGGTTGTCGACTTGGGTGATGGTGCTAACACGATCCAGCCTTGTGCAATCAGAATTGCTATACGACTATTGGACTATCTACCGTTCTAACAAGCTGGACTCTGCAATTGAGGATGCACAGAACCATTCATACCAGATATAGTGTAACGACTGTACAGAACGACATCGAGCGGCGAGGACGAGATGGAGGCGTCGGGGTCGAGTCGTGACATCTTCAGAATCGACTGTAAATGAGACTACGAATGACCTTGAATGTCCCGCGTAACATAAGGCTCCTCCAGGTACCTTTTCTCCTCAGCTGTCAGAGTCTTGCCTCGAACTTCGAGCGCTTCGTCTATCCGCTCGACACTGCTGAAGCCGATGATGGGACTGGATATCTCCTTGTTGATCCAAGCCAGCGCAACTGTGCTCATCTTCCACCCCTTCCTCTCCGCCAGCTCCTGCACGCGCCTGATAATCTCCTTGTCACTTTCGCTCTGGCCAGTGGTGAAGATGCTATTCTTCTGCTCGCCCGCAGAACGTACGGTGCTGCCGTGCTGTGAAGGTGGCCGGGCCAGGTGACCTCTACACAAGGGCGCCCATGGTATCAGTCCTACCCCAGTGTCGCGGCAGAACTTGATCATCTCGCGCTCCTCTTCCCGGTAGAGAAGATTGTAGTGATTCTGCATGGAGACGAATTTCGTCCAGCCATGCTTCTCTGCAACGAACTGTAGTTGTGCGAATTGGTAGGTCCACATGCTAGACGCTCCGATATAGTTGACCTTGCCCATCTTGATCAGGTCATGAAGCGCCTCCATCGTCTCCTCCATCGGCGTGTGCGCATCAAACCGATGGATCTGCAGCAGGTCGAGGTAGTCGATACCTA
Organism: Dothistroma septosporum; assembly: GCA_002236755.2. NCBI lineage: Eukaryota > Fungi > Ascomycota > Dothideomycetes > Mycosphaerellales > Mycosphaerellaceae > Dothistroma > Dothistroma septosporum. Next base: position 3,346,441 of record NBZP02000054.1, read on the forward strand.
GTCGCTTCAGACTTTTTTCAACGGCATCGAAGATGGCCCTCCGGGACAAGCCTCCGCGATTGACATAGTCCTTACTCTCCGCGATCTTCTGCCCGTACAATACACCACGGATGCCAGGTTCCTCGCCGACATACCCGTAGCACTTTGAAAGAATGACGACCTTCTCACGAGGAATGCTGTATTTCTTGAGGGCCTAGCTCTCGTTAGTCCAGGACCATCAAGATCGATGTAGGATGCTACAGTCGATGTCATCCAGATGGAAACTCACCTTGCCAATGATCTCCTCGGAGGCGCCATTGCTATACACATTGGCAGTGTCCCAAGTGTTCAGGCCCCGGTCGTAGGCCGCTTTCAGTATGGGTAAGGAGTCTTCCTCTTCGAGTACCCACGGCTGCCTGTGAGTAGACAATCTTTAGCGAGTGCTCTCTAGGTACAGACTATGATCGTCCTCAGGATTCCGCCTTCCTACCATTTCTGGGAACCAAAGCTCATTGCGCCGAGGATTGGGACTGAAACTCTCAGACCACTCTGACCCAGCCTCACGTACTCGGCTTTGGAGGATTGTATGGACTTCATCACCGGGTCATTCTGATCCTCCTTGTTGGCCATTGTGGGACTGCTGTTGAGTACTAAAGGCTCTTGCTTGATGTCAAGTTAGCTGTGGGTATTCCTCCTTGCCACCAGGGGAAGCGAAGCGTAAAGTGGAAGATATATATGCAGCTCGCAATCGATGTCCGCGGCGTCGTTATATCGATTATTGCTGCCCGTTGAGGGGTCACATGGATTTAGCGGGGCGGTGGACGGACTTAGCGTATTAAAGCCTGGAGGAGTTGTTACTTTGGTTTGAAGGCGAGTCGCCAAACACGGTTATGCCAGACATAAAGCTCATGTTGAACTGGGGTGGACGGTGTTCGATATCAGCTTGGCATGTCGACCACAATACCCAGGAAAGAAGTTAACCCCTCAGCCACCTCGGGCCCGCCCAACGGTACTGGGAAACAGCTTTGGTGCACTTCCCATTTTTACAAACCTCAGCTGCCATGGCGGGAAGAGAGATCGCCACGTCGCAGACAAATTGGTACTGTGCAAATGTGATTGTGAGGAAGACGTAGACGAGGGCCCAGGGGTGGGGAGGTACTGTAGATGTTGCCGGCAGGCCGTGCCAAGAAGAGACAGGCTCCGTGTCCGTGCGCTGCGCGTTCTCTTTTCGTGGCGTCGAGACTTGCTCCAATATCCTGCTGATGCATGTTGTAGCTGACGCCTGCTACCTCCTACCTGCTGACATGCGATTGGCACATGTTCGCGGTGTGTAGTAATGTCATGTTGCCATGACTCCACGGAGCGCTCCACGGACGCTTTCTCGGACTTGCTCGTGCATCGTTGCTCGTAGCTTCTGCACTGCTGCGTTGATGTGCGTCATGCATATGGAGAACCAAGCGCAGGCAAGCACACTTATACACATGCGCCATTGAAATTCGTCAAAAGTGGCGAGAACTGGAGCTTCCGCCTTGTGCTTGACAGCAACGTCTGGGAAGGTCGATCAATCCCCTCGGCCTTCTGTTGCAAGACGAGAGCTCACAGCAAAGATGACTTTGATGCAGCAGGCCAACGCTCACCGCTGGTGGAAAGAAGCTGTGGTGTATCAAGTCTATCCTGCATCATTCCTGCACACTGGAGCAGGATCGCAGCCAGGATGGGGCGACGTCCAAGGCATAATATCGAAGCTGGACTATCTGAAGCACTTGGGGGTGGACGTGGTTTGGACTTCTCCCATTTTTCTGTCTCCCCAAGCGGATATGGGCTACGACATTAGTGATTACAAGGATATCGACCCCAAGTACGGTTCTCTGAAGGACGTTGACAACCTGATTGCCGGGCTGAAGCAACGCGGTATGAGACTGATGATGGATCTAGTCGTCAATCATACAAGCGAGCAGCATGCCTGGTTCCTCGACTCCCGTTCTTCGAAGAACAGCAAATACAGAGACTGGTACATCTGGAAGGATCCCAAAGTGGACAAAGCTGGAAAGCGCCAGCCACCAAACAACTGGTCTCAAATCCTCGGCGATGCCAATTCTGCTTGGACATGGGACGAGCACACTCAGCAATACTACCTGTCCCTGTTCACCCCCGAGCAACCTGATCTCAACTGGGAGAACCCAGACGTACGTGCCGCTGTCCACGACGTGCTGCGCTTTTGGCTTGAGGTAAGTACCTGGCGATGGAAGGCATAGTCCGTCTGAGTCATGTCTGCATCTTACTTTTCCCTTGGCACGAGGAGCTGACATCCTTCCTTCTGTGTGGCAGCGAGGTGCGAGCGGTTTCAGAATGGACGTCATCAATCTCATTTCCAAAGTCCAGGACTTTCCCGATGCGGAAGTCACGAATCCCAAAGTGAAGTACCAGTCGGGGCATAAATTCTTCGCCAACGGCCCACGGCTGCACGAATTCCTCAAAAACATGAATCAAGAGGTGCTCTCAAACTACGATTCCATCACGGTAGGCGAGATGCCATACGTAATCGACCAAGACGAGATCCTGCGTGTCGTCGGTGAGGGGCGGAAAGAGCTCAACATGATATTCATCTTCGAAATTGTGGATGTGGACAACATTCCAGGAGGGCCACGGTTGACTCTGCACGATTGGACTGTCAAAGACCTCAGGACCATCGTGTCCAAATGGCAGAATGTCATGCGTGCGAAAGGTGGATGGAACAGTGTCTTCATTGAGAACCACGACAACCCCCGCTCAGTTTCTCGCTATGTCAGCGATGCCAATCAAGAAGTACGCGAGCTTGGCGCGAAGCTCTTGGCTACCATGCAGACGACCTTGAGTGGGACTCTGTACGTCTACCAGGGCGAAGAGATTGGCATGGGCAACGTGCCATTGTCGTGGTCACCGGACGAGTACAAGGACATCGAGTCCATCAATTATTGGAAGAAGATGAATGATCTCTACGAAAACGACGAAAAGATGCTCAAGTTCGCTAAAGAGGTCCTGCAGAAGAAGGCAAGAGACCATGCTCGAACGCCGGTACAATGGACTGCAGGGGCCAATGCGGGATTCTGCAAGGATGATATCGAACCGTGGATGCGTGTCAACGATGATTACAGAACAATCAACGCCGAGGCTCAGCGTGAATTCAGCAGTGCGACCAAGCTGTCAGTGCTACAGCACTGGCGTCGTGCTCTCGAGAACAGGAAGAAGGAGAAGGAGGTATTCATCTACGGCGACTTCGAACTGCTCGACGACAAGCACGAGACCATCTTCGCATATCGTCGATCGAGTAAGGACAAAGCTTTCGTGACGGTGCTCAATTTCTCGGACAAGCAGGTCGACTGGCACGTCCCTCGAACAGCACAAGTGCAGAAGTGGGTAGCGGGCAATTACACATCAGGAGCGCCGGAGAAGGATGAGAAGGCGCAGACGATCCAGCTGAAGCCATGGGAAGCGATCCTCGGTATCGCTGCTGTGTAGATGGGCAAAGCTTTCCGTTGAATATGCGCGGCGGTACTGCTGGAAGGTACATGGCGGGCTCGTTCAATGCCTTGCAAGTCACAGGAGTGGACGGCATGAGGTCACGACGAGATGAAATGAGCCTCGAGTCAACTTATTCGCCAATCCACAAGTAGATCAGCAATCACCACGGCAACGCCATTGGCACAGAAGCCGAGACGGAAGTCTGTGGAAGTCGAGGAGGCATTCAGCCTGCGACTCGTGGGCTCGAATATTTAAAAGACATGTCCTTCAACCTTCTCGAGAGTACAAGGACATGCATGTAAGGCTACGCATATCCACCTAGTCTACCATCGCACATCATGCTCGAGAGAGGCGATCGCGAGCCCGTTTGTCACACGTGCCGGACTCAAATGCCATGCTGATACGTCCCGTCTGCCAGGGATGCACATGTTCAGCATCATCAGCATAGACTTTCGTCATGTACATACGCACCGACAGCTGCGCCGAGAGCGTGCTTCCATCGTCACCATTGATCCGTCTCTACCAATGGCAACCAGATGCTGTATACGGCGGTGTGCTGAGCGGTGCGCAACACCAAGGACGACGGCAGTTGTAGCAGTGCAATTGCTTCGGCGGAAGCCCGATGCGAACCAGCTTCTGCGCTGCAAAGCCTCTCGACCCGCTTCACCTGCACCTCGGGCCACTCATGAACGCGTCTGCGTCAAGGCTGCTCCCGCCTTGGTCGAAACACGTCCGAGGATTCCGTCTGATCTCATCCCGTCCCGCGTGAGGCTGTCACAAGAGTTTTGGTATCAAAGTCGTATCTTTTTTTTGTGGACACCATCACGACGTGCTCCGGTCTCACACCCACACCCCTTCACATGCCTCTTGTCATTTGCTCGCCCTTCCGACCACGCGTGTTGCAGCCCCGGGCTTGTGTGAGATGTCTGACCATCCTAGCCGCCCCAGCATCTCACCGACCCTCGCCCGTCCGGACAAAGCACGGCATGGTCGATTCAACGTTTCGTCTTTTTTTGGGGGACGAGTCGTGCTGGATCCTGATGCCCAGTTGACATGTATATACCGGATCACAGCGCCCTTGAGGTGAGCTAGTCTTTGCTGCTGCGTTTCCCTACAATCTACCACTCTCCTTGACCATTAGCGTCCTTGATATGGATGCTCCCTGTGCGCTGGAGCGCGTCAGTACGCGACAGACCTCGAAAGCCGCCACCTGTCTGCTCCTGGAGTTGCAGCAGCTCGTTTTCTCCTATCTCGATTCCAAGTCCTTCTACGCTGCGAGGAAAGTCTGCCAGTACTGGAAATTTGCATCCACAGACGTTGTTCCCCTTGCGAAGCAGCTGCGACGACTCCCGATTCTGCCAGCCGTCGCTGCATCCGATGCAGGGCCGATCGAGCTCGAGCGCCTATTTGACCAAGCGGCGCATACCCTCATGATCGGCGTCAAGACCGATCGCGCGTGGGATAGGTCAGGGAGTCTGACAAGGCCAGCCAAGATGGGCTTCGGAATCAACCCGCGGACTGTATCAACGAGTGATGGCGGTAGGACTGCGACTCTTGAGGGACGGTCGATTGCTTTGTTCGACACTAGTGGGGACACACCACGTTGCGAAATCCGGAGGCCTTTGAACGACTTGAAAGAGACGGTTGGCAGCGGACCTTGGCTGAAGGTGCAGCCTAATACCTACAACGAGCTTGCATTATCCTCTGACGGCCGTTTACTCGCGGTAGCACAGGAAAGGACCATTCAGATCTACGACCTGTTGGCCGAGCCGGATAGTTTCACAGTGAATCAATACATCTCGTCTGCGACTGGACACTACATCTGCGGCCTCGACTTTGAACAGGATGATCACGTCTTACGCGTGCGTCTCAGTGGGAAAGGCACCACCCTATATCTCGGCACCCCTCCTCGGTTGGAACAACAAGGTAGTAGCGCAACCATGGAGCACTGGAAGAGCAAGGCAGGCTTGAAGCACACGTTCCTGGATTCTTCCTTGTTGTCTGTCTTGTCTGCCTCGGACGATCCTACACAGTCGGTACGCATTTCTGGCGTCCAGGTTCTGAAGCCTTTCGAGGACGGGTGGTTGTTTGCAGGACAAAAGCACGGTGGCGGCGAGAGTAGTCATGTAGGTACATCTTGTGGAGTGCAGGCTGTCGTGATAGTGCTAGCAATGTTTCCAAACGACCAGATCCGCTGCTTGCTCTGTTGCAACAGTGCAGCTATGTCTCCTCAGTACAGCACATCTGGCTAACCTTCGGTCTTGTAGTACATACTAGGGCATGTCAAGACAAGTCTACTGGATAACACAGAAGTGTTGGCTGCGGAATCCAGGACCGTGACCGTTGTGGCTAGACTTGAGAGCTACCTCAGCAGCTGGGACTTCACACTCGAGGCATCCTCTGAGAGTGGCATGGGACTATGGGAGAATATGCCGTCGGCCCACGAGCATCATCCTCGCTTCGCCATCAGCCCAGAAAACGGCTTTCTAGCGCTTGCCGAACGGGACAAGAAGAGGATAAGGCCAGCACCACTCACACAGTTGTTCGTGTATCGAATACCGTGCTTGGAGCAGATCTCGAAGATCATAGCAGCAAGGACAGACGCAATGGTACGAACCCGGTCACCGACCAAGTCCACTTTGCTTGACAGGCTCGAAGCCAAGCACCAGAACGTGGAGCAAACCGCCGTGTCGCCAAAGATGCTGAGCCCCAAGCCGGAATGGACTGTGCCCCGGATACCGTTGTGCCTGAGCACAATGCAAGGCGACGTTACCGACATGACGTTCAATCCCATCAACAGCAGTACGACCTCAATCAGCGTAGCTACGGTCGAGACCACACGGACGTGGGCACTGCATGATTTGTGAGCAGGTCGAGAATAGATAGAGCGTAGTTCCTCTGATGTGGCGGGAGTTTGGCATGTGTGGCTTCGATACAGATACCCCGGTATTGCACGATGTTTTTCCTCACCTAAATGCCGTTTTCGAAAGCGAAGTTGACCAAAACGTTGCAGTATTCGCTTGTGGCATCGCACCACGACGGAACTCGACTGCACGGCGAGTTCGGTAACAACTCGCGGCAAGCAGACCTCGCGTCATTGAAACGAGGACATAACAATGGAATGGGGAATAGTACAGGAAAGCCTAGAAGTGCCCAAGCTGCTGTAGACCAGCAGGTCAAATGTCTTCGTGGAGCGAAATCGAGCCTTGCAAGACCCGTGAAACGATCCACAGCGCCGGATCGTCGGAGCATGAATTACGTTCAACGGGGAGCTCATGATCCATACTGAAATTCCGTCACCCATGGAGCTCTGGACGTCGCCGGAAAGCCGTACGCGCGAGAAGAGACTGCAGCAGGCCTGCATGTCCGGAGCGTAGAATTTCCGCAAGAACCGCGACGCACGACAGGATTCATGAAATTGTCGACGATTTGCGAGGGGTGGCTGTGTCAACGCTACGACCGTACGGAAGCCCCAATCGCTGCATATACACATTTGTTCGCATGATCGACCCGCCGCGCGGCTTCGCAAGGAAAGCAAGGCCTTGGATCCGGCAGTTGCATGCACACTTCAATCGTCGATAATTGTGCACCATGAGATCGACTGCCCCAATTGGCGATCAATCCCATTAAGCAGCGGATGATCGAGCACACGACATTTATCGAGCGCTCGATAGCGTAGCCAGAGGTTGAATGAGAGTGATATTGTTGGGGAGACACGACCAGAGGCCACAGTAGTGAGGCCAGCTCAGGTCTGGCCCGTGATGCATGCCGATTCGGGCGCGTGTTTGAAAACTGTTTGCAGTCGAGCGCAGACCAGCACGCACAAATGCCATGTTTAGTGAGTGTGTTTCGCGAAATCGGATGCCCTCCAGGCTTGGTTGCAGACGCAAAGAGCTGAGCAGAGACAGCCTGCATTGCCTTCAATTGTGTCAACGCTTCTCTTGGGACGTGTTAATGTATCCGTACGAATATGATCCACAGTGTCACAATACCAATTCGTAGATCTGGGTATGACACGAGAGAGTACTGCCAGATGGCGTTGTCGCGACCAATTTCCACGTATGCTCTTCAAGAATTCTTTGCTCGCATAATCATGTTCAGCGTTGACGGCACGAAGGACCAGCGAAGTAGTACATCGCGGCCAAGGTGGTGGCTCCGAGCACAAACAACGTAACCCTACGACGACTGTCGGACAATGTCTGCTTCGCAAGTCAGGATAAGAAGCTCTCAAGATGAAAGAAACAATACTGACATGAATCGGAGCTCGAGCTGCCTCGACCTGTCGTTCATGCGCAGTCCCCTTTTCCAGCGCATGAGCGTCCACAGTCAAATACTCCAGATCTGGTGTCTCTGATAGTGCGATGATGGATCGCATTGAAAGCGAGAAGTCACCACTTTGAGCGCCGAAAAAGCTGCGCCGTAGTCAGCATCATGAAGGCGAACACGAGGCTTTCTTACCTTCGCATCATGATACTCAAACGCTTGACACTCTTCAAATTGATTGGCTTAGCATCTTTCTTCAGCTTGCCGCGATACGTTGCGTTGAAGCTGTCCCAGGGGATGAAGACTTTGCGATCGGTTGCGTGTCCGGGCTGTGCTTGCGGCGGCAGTTCGAAATCACATTCGTAGGATATTGTGGCCTGCTCGCGACCGGTGTCCGGGTCTCGAGGAAGCAGCTCGTCCTTCAGGTTGAGTGTGTACCGCTTCTACAAGTGGTGTCAATGAGGGATGATGAAGCGCCCCGTCGGGTCAAGCATACCTTGTCGCCCTTGGAGACCACAATCTGGATGCCAGCATAATCGCTCAGATCCCATTGACGATCATCACCCGTTGTTCGCTGGCTGGCGTCGTGTCAGTGCGACCACATTCGTGATGATTGCAATGCCTGCCTTACCTTGCGAATCCGGCTCCTCCAAGCGTGTCAATGTCCAAGTTGCCATGGAAGCGACCAATGCCATGTGAGCACCCGAGATAGGACTGCAGGTCGCACACGTGAGCACACCCTCGTGCCGGAGTGTTCCCAAAGCTCGAAGATGTTTGCCTACCTGGGACTTGCCGCCGCGGACTCTGTCATCGGAAGAGGTCCAGTCGTCCTCCTCCCATGCCCTGCAACGACATCAGCCGCAATGTTTGACGCAGTTTCTCAAGAGGGTCCTGACTTGTTCCCGCCGAAGAGCGTGTACTGCTTTCGCTTTGGCGGATCGGTCGGGTGCGCCATTGTTGATGTCGCCGAAGCAGTGATGCGCAAGAAGGATCTCCCAAGCCACCCGCGATACGCAAGCTTCCGGGGGAGAGCGGAGACATAGAACTAGCCAAGCAACTGGGCTCATACTTCTGTAGCAAGTACCGGAGGGGAGTAATGAGATACGAGAAGCCTACTCCTACTGACCAGCAAGCACATCAAGCACATGCCTCGGAGTCAATTGGTCATCAGTACACCAATGCCTACGACTACGTCTCTTTCCCGTCATCTATACGGCAGCGAGCATTAAATTGTGATACTTGCGAAGATCTGGGCTGCGAGTTTGTGCCGATCACTTGCGATGGGCACGTTCACCGCGTCCACCGTGTCGGCTCAGAGTTGATGAGCCTTCGTGCGACTTCATGTGTACCCTCTCCGCCTTTCCAGTCGGTAGGACTGCATTAGCGCGAACGAGTGCGTACGGATACTGTATATTGTAGTCGTTTGTCGTCGGCGATGAAGCTCCGGTGATAGTACCAAACTCCATGCACGTGCGCCGCGACCGCTGCACGCACATGCGTGCCGTGAGGAAACCTGGAGGCATGTTTAAGGTCTGGGCCTGATGCCGACACACCCGATTCATGGACACAATCCTAGTCGAGTGGACTGAGGAGTCTTGACACTATAAATGGCACGCGAGACCATCGATACCGGGTGGCATAGGCGCTACTGCTTTCCTCACACAGGCCATTCCGGCTTGTCAACTAAGTCTCACGATTCCTCCAGTCGATCCCATCTAGTCTGTCTCCCTGACAGAAACCTGAACGCCAACGCTGAAAACCGCAGAGTAAGAGTAACAAATCTCATCGCTAATAGTACCCAAATTTCTCCTGCACGATGTCCAGGTCCAGCCTATGATCGTTCGTACACTGACAGAGGCGGAGTGCTTCGAAGCGAGCGTGGCGTTCGCGGACAGTCTGGTGGAGATCCCCAGTGCTCGGAAGACGAGTCCGAGAGTGGTGGTGTCTGGCCTTGCTATCAGCCCCTGCGCATAGGGAACGTCTGACTCCGTGCGTACGAGACCGGCGGGTGTCTATGGTGCGTACTCACATAAGGGGGAATGTCTTGATACGATGGCATATCGTTGATTGCAGCATAAGACATGCTGAATGGGTTGATCTCATCATCGCCGTAGAACTCCTGCTTTATGGGCGGTGAACTTATGCTCGGGACGGTGTACGTCTGTTGCATCCCCATCGAGTATTGCTGGTAGATGGACATGTCGACGGCGTTGGTGGGAACGGGGCAGTAAGATGCCGGTGCTTGATATGTTGGGTAGCTCATGGTTTCTGTAGATGGCATGGATGCACACGAAAACGGCGGAGGCGACGTCGACAGTTGGCGCGTGGATTGTTGCGAGAACATCGATCGATCGTCCGAGGGTAGCACATACTGCTGGGCGAGAGCCTCCGGAGTACGCTCTCGACTGATCCTGCTGCTGCTAGATCGTTGGCGCTGAGGAGCGCCAATCGAACGGGCCGGCGATAGACCATCTGATGATGACAGGAGCTCTTCATGCCTCTGCTCGGGAGAAGCTGAGCTGGAGCCTGCTCTTCTCTCGAGGTCTTCCAATCGCTTCTTCAGCTTCTTGCCTGTGCCGAGCGTCAGCGAAGCAACTACGAAGAGCAGGCGGCTGTCGAAGCTTACGATAATTTCGCTGAGCAATCCGATTCTGTATCCTTCTCCGCTCAGCAAGGTCTGAGATCTTTGTCCAGTCTTCGTTGGGGTTCGCACTCGCGCTGAACGCACTGCTGGTGCTGTGTGCTGTCGGGTAGTGCTTATGTGGAGGAGCAGCAGCAGCAGCGGCGGCGGCGGCGGCGTACTGCGGATACGAGTAGCTCGCGTGTCGTTGCATGTTCGATGCGCCGTGCCGTCGAAATAGCCGAGTGCAAAGAGCTGAGGTGGGTGATGGAAAAGATCGAGAGCCTTGGCTGGTGTGGTATAGATAGATGGAGAGGTGTGCTCGGCAGTGAAACCGGTGAGAGGGACATTTAGGCTCCATATATCAGGTCACCTTGAGGCATATGGATCTCGGCGGATAGGATCCCTGCACAGGCTGCTGGGCGTTGGCCATGTGTCTGGTGCCGCGCTGTAGGAACCCCTGCAGCGTTGCTACTATCGTATAGAGCTACCAGGAGCTGCGGAGGGACCGCTTGCAACTTGCAAGGCGCGCGGCGTCCGCTCGCATGATGAGCAAGCCGTTTGGACCCTGCGTACGCTTGGGAGGCGTGCATGCAACGCGCGCATCTGGTGTGAAGCAAGCGAGCGAGCTACGGAGCAAGCTGGGAGAGACCCCGCCGTGTGTCCCACACCCGACACCGACAGCAGGGCTGAGCGGTGGATGATGACCAAGCTCTAGTACATGTAGTACATGTAGGAGGACGTCGTCCGTCGCGTCCGCGAACCTCGAAGCACTCGACACGAGAATAACCGCCGCCAGAAGTCGTGGTCGGCTCGCGGGCGTTGTGTTGTTTGCGGCAGGCTGGCAGCCCACCAAGACAGGGCAGGGCAGGGCAGGGCAGGGCAGGGCAGGGCGTCCTGCGAGTCGGTGTGAAGACAACGTCATGTCATGATTGTTGGCGTGTCCGCCATCCCTACACCCTACCTGCTCGCGCCATGGGAGATCCGGAGATTGAAATTCCGCTTCCATTGGCATGGTTGTGTCTGGCTGATCCGACGGACGACAGGCGTAGGTTGCTGCCGGATGCCGTCCACAGCAGACTAGACGGAGAGTAGGAGGTTCTGGCTACATGATAACATCGCGACATCGTAGAGTTTGTCGTGCGCTGTTCGGTCAGGCACTCAATACACATTGCCGCTTCGTACTCTGATCAGTAGACTGCGAGTCCTGCACCACGCAGCAGCCAGGATGGGCAGATGCGACTCCAGGACTCTGTGCAATTCCAACAATGTGCCGCAGCAGTAGTACATTCGTTTGTCCACGTTGCCGCCCAGCTGCGTGCGCCTGTTAGGCACCACCAACTGCTGGTGCTTGGCTCGCCGCCGACGGGTCCTGCTGTATATCGCCTACGCATGAGTTCATCTTCCGCCGATGGACGCCTAATGCCCAGCCTTCGCACCTTCGCGTTCTGCTGCATAGGCCCTGGTTTCCCCGCCGCTGCACACTTTGCAAGCACACCGCTCGCGCGCGTCTTTTCCTCGTTCTCCTCGAGCCGATGATCGCAGTCGTCGTCGAGCACCTGCGCGCGCGTCCCGTTGAAGGAGCTGCCCGCTCCTGCGGCCGCCGAGCTGTCAGTCCTACAAGACACAGCAGAGTAGTGGGAACAGCACAGGCAGACTTCGCAGACGCAGCAGTTTGTAAGCAACCAAAATTGTCGAGCATCCGGGGCAAAAGTCCTAACCTCGGCTGCTGCCGGTAGCGGTCGATCGCGTTCAGCAGCACGAACAAGCATTCCGGGTGGAGTGCAGTGCGTGGCAGCCCTATGCTCAAGTTGTCAGAACCGAAACAGTAACAAGGTGCTCACCTCTGCGCCCTGACCAGCCGTATGCCACGTGGAAGCGGCCTCGACGCGCTGGAGCTGGATGGTAGGACAGCTTCACCACGACTGCTACTGCTGTCACCAACACGTCCACGGTATCGAATCCGTGGTGCTCGAACTCGGCCGCATCATCATGCTGGCTGCCATGTGTTCCAACGGCACAGCATCCAATACCCAGCTCCAATCCTGCTAGGAGCGTCGTACTGGACGCCCTACTATCCTGCCTAAACGTGCGCACGCAACTTATTCTCTTTTGGCAAGCGCTTGATGCACGACAAGCTCAGCCGCACTGCTCTGAAGTGGAGACGTGGATTGCCACGTCTTAGCCAGAATAGGGCTGCAACAGCGAGGCGTAGCAGTTGTGATTGCTTAAAACATCGGCGAGATTGCTCACTCCATCACAGTCACAGCCCTCCTACTGTGGTGATGTACAATGTGCCATGAAACCGTATAAGGAGAGAGCTCGCACCAATCGATGCATCTCGACGAGATTGTATGCTCCACGTAGATATGCAAGAACAGGGCAAGCTGAGCTATGAGGAGCTTTAGAGGTTTGATAATGGTATGACCTGCCGCTGCTCGAGAGCGATTTCCGTTTGCCAACTTCTCGCACGACATCAATCGTGCACAGCTTCCACGCGAGAACTCGTCAAATGGCTCGGTCCAGCTGATCGGGCATCCTAGCAGTGAGATCGGCATCTCCGTAGACTTGTGACACCAGCATCTAGCAGAGCGGAATGCCATCACGTTGCTGGGGATGAGGATTCCGGGCCCAAGCGTTCAGGGCTGAAACCGCATTGTGCGTGCCATTGTTCACCGACGGCGAGGCCATCATGACAGATTCATCGAAAGAGCGGAGACCACGTTGAGCTGGCCGGTGCAGACAGCTCAGCGAACGAACAGTGGATCCGAAGGCTTGCAGATGCGAACCCGAGGTCGGTTCGTCACAAGCTTTTGGAACTATATCAGTCGCACACGTGAGCTGATACGGCTGCAGATCAAGCTCTCTGGCGCCGACTCTGATACCGCACTGTCGCCATTCGCGATGTGCAACAGCGACAGCGCCGCTTTTGCAGGTACGGCATCGGCTCAGCCGCTATGGATACCTGCAGGAGCATTACCGTGCTTCGGTCAGAACATTCGGCGCCTTCGGTCACTCAGTCATCGAGAGTGGCGCAGCTACGTGTTGGCATGAATTTGAAACTATCTTGTCTCGGTCAACGTTTCAATATCCCCGGCATGAGGAGAGTCTTTGAAAAGCCGCGAGAGGCAAGATTGAAATGGGACTCGGTGTGAGACCGCGGCCTTGTTGGCATCTTCATCGATGGCAACCTGGATCGCAGTGGTGGCTGCAAAATATCAAAAGTCGTCTCGGAAATTTCGCACTTAAGACACTTACCACCTAACGTGGAGTCAAGGCTTACCATGGCGGTCTGCATTCGATCGGAGCCATTCCGACGGTCTGCTGTCGCATCAGAGGATAGAATCGACTGCTAAGGCAGGAGCGCAAGCCTACGTTTCGCCGCACGTATTGGCCATAAGGCGGCGCCTGTCCGAGGCTACTAAGCGTCTATACTTGGTCCTGGTGGAAACGTGGGACAACACGAAACAGTTGACAGCTCTCGGTCATATAGTATTGTGCCAGACTGGCTGTCTGAAAGCTGACCAGTAAGGGACGAAACCCTGCGAAACCTGTGGGCGGTGAAACGACTCTTGACACGCGGTCCCTCTAGTGACACCGAAGCAGTCACTATGTCTCATTCAGGACATTTGTCGATTGACCTCTCAAGGGGGTCCAATTGTTCTAATGCCTGTGGCCCTCGGAGCGACCCGTGTTTAATCCCACGCGACTAGCACTCCAGTGCTAAGCACGGTGGGTATCAACGTCTGGTTTATGCTACTAATACATTGTAGCAAGCTATCATTGGCGATTGTCTATGCTGTCATGGCCTGCAAGCAAAGTTCTGTACATCCTCCTGCTTGGGCCGGTGCATCTCGGTGCTATGCGGCGGCAGCCACCTCTGCAGCCTGCATCTCCTTCATCCGAGTGAGCGCTTCGTCAAGATCGATCCCTGAGCCAAATTGCTCGATGGCGTCTTGTGCGCGGGGGATCCCGATCAAGCCAATGTTGCGCGGGACGATAATCTCACCGACAGCGAAGCAGCCAAAGGCTACCAGCTTCCTCAATGTCGGGCAGCTCGTGAATATGCCTGCAACCACAGTGTTGTCGATGCGGTTGCAAAAGCTGACGTTGATGTGCTCGAGTTCTGGATAAGTCTGGGCTCCGTTGAACACGTCCATGAACGCTGGCAGGTCGATATGGCGACATGATGCTACATTCAGATGCTTCAGCTTCGATCCGGAGTGTGTCATCATAGCCCGGAAGCCCGCTGAAGCAAGACCAATTGCTTCCGCGGGCCCGTCTGGATTGTTGTTGTCCATGTCGCGAGTCGAGCTGAAGTCAACGAAGCTCAGTGGTTGATTCGCCCAGTTGGTAAACAAAGCTTCGTAGCCTGCATCCGTGGCGGTGTCATTCTCGCTGAACCGGAGCTTTGACAGCTTCGTGCATGAGTAATGTATCGCATCGAGGACAGAGTCATCGGCGTCCAAGAATTTCTCTAGCGAGAGCGTACGAAGTGTAGGTCCTCTTTTGATGATGAGATCTACCCATGTGTCGACAGAAACCTCTCTGTTGAACAGCAGGGAGAGGTGCTCAAGGCGTGCGATGTTGGAGATGGCTGTCACAGCATCTTCACCGAGTTTTCGACAGAGCTTGAACTTCAGCCGCTTGAGATTGGGAGAATGCTTCACCATGTCTTTGACAGTCTGATCTTCGAAAGCTGCATCAAGCCATTTCAGCTTGACGACTTCGAGTCTCTCACCTGCCTCCCGGAATAGTCTAGACCACATATCATTGGTTACGAGGTTTGCAGCGTACAGCTGGAGATGCTTCAATCCGCGGCATTTATCCAGCATGTAGTCAATGCCGGAATCCTTCATCTGGCACGCGTTTCCCAGGACAAGCTTCTCCATCTTTGGCACTGTCGCAAAGATTCGGTCATAGTCCTCTGCCTCGAGATAAGCTGCATCGTACACAATGACCGCATCGTGATCGGGCCGTAGGAAGAGCGGGAGAGTTTTGGGCTTCATCACCCGCCTCTTGGAGAAGATCTCGCCCAGGCGCTCAAGCACAGGTTGAGGCATGTCCCCCAGTTCTTCGACATCCTCGTGGTGCTGTGCAACCTTGGCCAGGCATAGCTGCTGTAGTGTCTTTGCGCCGCCGACTGCCAGACCGTCCAGGCGGTCACTTTCGACCTTGCGCCGCTTCTTGCCTGCGGCCTTAACTGCAGCTTTCTTCTCTGCCTTGACATCCTTGGCCAATTCCTTGCCGCATGGTGCGCACAGTAAACCACCATCAGGACCCTGTTTGCTGTATGGTGTCACAGTGAATCGCTTGTCGCAAACGTCACAGTTATTGAGCTGTCCCGGAAGTGGCTTCGACTTCTTGTACATATCCCGCGCGAAGTCGTCATCATACTCGTTGGAGTCATCGGAGTCATCCTTCTTCGCCTTCTTCTTGCCCTTTTTGGAAGCCGACGCTTTGGCTTTCTTGATGTTGTCGATGGCCTCCTTCTCGTTGCGCTTCCGCTTCTTCGTCTTCGCCTCAGCACGTTCCTCCTCTTCTGCGGCCTCGGCCGCCACGGCCGCCGCTACTTCCTCGTCGCCATTGTTTGGGGTCGCAGTGGAGGCTCCTTCTCCGGCATTCTGATCCGCTACCGCTTGTCTCTGACGCCGCTGGAAGTCCTCGCGGATTTGGGCCGCCGAGATGTTATTCGAAGCCAAGAAGTCCGTCAATGCTGACCTGAGAGGCGTTGTCAGCTAGTCGAGAAGCACGCAGGAACGGGTCGGCACCTACTGCGGACCCCGAATGCGATTCCCTCCTCTTCTGCCTGACATGTCTGTTGCCGATGGTCTCAAACGGTGGTGTTGTATGATGAGGAGAGGAATGAGGTTCAGAAGCAGAATAGAGTCGGAGGCAAGAGACCCTTGAATGTGATTCCCAGGTGGAAGGCAGAAGCAGCGCGTCAAAACACGCTAGAGCGCGAAACAAAGTGGTTGCATAAAAGTGAATTTTTGATGCATTGTTCACGTGCTTGTATCGAGATGAACCACAACGCCTTGGAGGATCGGAACGCCTTGACGAAAGACTCGTCACGTGTTAGGCGGGATTGATTGATGATTCAGCATTCGGCGCTTCAAGATACTATATATCCTTTTCTTTCGTTCCCCTCATATCATACATCGTCCAGCATCCGCTACGTGAAGTCGGCCTTGACCTCCCCATACTTGATGCCATCAACCCTCAGCTCGAACACCAGGTTGGCGCTCTTGATCATCATATGAAGCTCAAAATCCAGATTGTCAAACTCTACACTCTTTGTTGTCGTCAAACGAGTAAATAGCCCTTTCGGTACCGCGTTGAGGTCTGTGGTTAGCGTGCAGACCTTGATCAAGTCCTTGTTCCACGCGTCCGGAGCTGCGTCACCTTCGCACCCGATGAGATCGTCTTCGACGACCAGAGACTGACCGGGCCTGAAGTTGCGGGTATAGTGGAAAGAGATCGGTTGATCGGCAGAGATGGGTGTTCCCTAGCAGTTGTCAGTACTGGAAGTCGCACAGCACGATGTGGATCTCAGACTTGCCTTTGATATATGCCATTGCATCCGATCGGCGACCATCCACCTCTCCCATAATGGACTCCAGTAGCGGTCGCTGACGGGATGTTTCGACTCGTCGTACACAGTTGCGTAGCTCGTCCCGTAATGCCAACGACTCCTTCGCTTTTCCACTAGACTGCCTTCTAAGCCTCGTATCACTGCGCCACGAACAACGGCTGTCCATGCGTGTAAGGGCTGCAGTACCTCCACACTCTGTTGTGTGGCCAGAGCAGCGGCGTGCGTCGGAGTTTCGCTGTACTGTGGAGGCGGCCCTGCGTTGAAGTGCTGCTTCAACCTCTTGTAGAGGGCTTCGCTCTGCCCAAAACCACCAACCTTCAAATCAGCGAGTCAGCACATATTCGGGGTCGACAAGTTAGAGTTCCACAGTTGGGACAAAGCTCGCAACGTCCCTCACAGAAGCACTCTTGGAGGCTCTGCTGCCGAGTGGCTGATTCGCCTTGAAAGACAACCCAGCCGCGTAGAGAAGTGCCAGCCCAATCGCAACTGTAAGACCTCGCAGACATACTGACCAAAATGATTCCGGAGACATTGCCGCCCTTCTCCCTGATAGCTTCGACCTGTCCTTCCACCAGACCAATCACCTCATTGATGATAGGCTCAAAAATACTTTTGACCTGCTCCGATGTCATTACGAGAAATCCACTGTCCAAGCCTGCAATCTCATCATCGGGCAACCCAGGCAATGGTATGTTCAATTCGGTGTGGTCTTCCTCGTTGAAATTCCGCTTCACAAACTCCTCAAAGTACTTCAAACCCATCATCCACGTCTTCGGCTTCTTCTCCCGCATGTGAGTATATCGCTCTGTGCCAATGCGTTGCTTGACATGGTCCTCGAACCGGTAGTTGAGAAACGCTGATCCACAGAGCCCACCGGTGCCCACTGCGCTCTCCTCGACTCGAAGAGGATAGACCTGTGTCACCTTGTATGCTATGAGATCGACAGTGCCGCCACCAGCGTCGCACACCACGAAGTTGTCGCCTACCTTCAAGCCATTTGGTTGTATCGTCTTCAGCGTATAGACCGCAGCAGCTTCAGGCTCACTGATGAGCTTCAACTCATGCCTGCTTCCCATTCCTGCTCTTTCCGCTGCCTGTAGTGTCGCATTCTTCGCAGCATCGGACCAGACCGCCGGAACAGTCAGGACAAAGTCGACCTTGGTCGATTTGATAAAGCCTTCGCCATATCTCCGTGTCATAGTCTCCATTGTGTGCTCGTAGATCTTGGTGAGGTAGTCGGTCACCGCGTCCATAACAGTGCGTCCGCATTTCCTCAACTGGGCGGCTGTCTCCAGTGGGCTCACAAAATGCGGCAGCTTCTGATTGCGGTCGAGAAACAGTTTGATGCATCGCAGTCGGGGGTCCTCAGGTTTGAACTGGAAGCCCCATCTGATCTGTCTTTGGGTCGCTGCATCTCCTGCTTGTCCCTCTGCGGCGTTCGCTCTCGTTGCGCTCGCGGTCTCCGAGGGTAACTCATATACCAGTTCCGAGGGCACTTTATCTGAAGTGATGCCATTACCGCCAGGCCACGTCTTGATTATATCGATGTCGTCCGGAGTCGCGCTGTACACTGCCGCGACTCCACTGGTGAACAAGTTTATCAGCTGCACGTTCTAGCAAGACGTTGACATCCGCTCCCTCGTGTCGAGGAGAGTCCAAGCGATGCAGATGATTGAACGTGTCTTACCTATATGTTGTGCCGAAATCGACTCCGACAATGAGCCTGTCCTCGACGGATTTCGGTCCATTGGCATCTTCCACCAGTGATAACGCAGCCACGTTACTCTCGATCGCAGTGCCGTTCATGGTCGATGCTCCTTGGCTAGTGTCCTCATTGCGTGTCATGCTTCGAAGACCGTTTCGCTCGCGTGACTAGATCGAGGCGCCGAGCTGCCTGGTATCGAGGTGACGATACGCTACGACCACAGCATAACGATGCTCTCAACAACGATGGCGCGCAGACGTGATGGTGAGCTGGTATCCAAGTCCACTCGTGTCGAAACAGCTGTGGCTCAGTACGGTGATCGCAAGCGCACGACAACTTCGAACGTTGATGATATCCTCGGACAGTGGCAGTCGGACCAAGTGCGGCACCGGCTGTCTATAGGACTGGCATTGACTCGCACCGTTTCGTGGTCCGGACCTGCCTGCAAGCCATCAATTGAAGTGCATTTCGAACGCTTGGTCACGGTTCCGGTGACGCTTCGCGCAGGCTGGTGTTCGCAAGCGAATCGCTGCTCCTAAGGTGCAGGGGTCAGAGCTTGTCGGTTCCATGTTGGTGCAGACCTTGGAGCACGGTGGAGCTTCTGAACTCAAACAAGACTCTCGTCCCGCATGTGGACTTCCTTGACGATCAGAACGGCGTTGCGATCTGAAACATGTATTGACTTGCCGCCCGCGCATCGTGTGCTCCGCTGTTCGCATCTACACGAAGGCCAGCAATGTTTTGCATCCATCGGTTGCGGCTGGGACGTTGAAGGGCTCTCGCTGGTGCACGCTGTTGATGTGGAGGAGCACGGCTGCTTGATTCCGCAGAGCCGCGCTGTCGTTCAGAAGATGCAATGGCAAACCCATCCTTGCCCTTAGCTGATGAGACTGCCATAGCGTGAAGATCCTGAGACCTCTGGAATAGGCAAAAGGTGCTTCGCCATGGGGGACGAAAGCGCTAGAGCGGCAGAGTCGCGCATTGGGAGTGCACCTGAACCGCAGACACAGCGTAACGGACGGGCCAGTCGTGGC
Source organism: Dothistroma septosporum (assembly GCA_002236755.2). Classification (NCBI taxonomy): domain Eukaryota; kingdom Fungi; phylum Ascomycota; class Dothideomycetes; order Mycosphaerellales; family Mycosphaerellaceae; genus Dothistroma; species Dothistroma septosporum. The sequence goes on from NBZP02000054.1 coordinate 3,366,138, forward strand.
GATGCAGATGCAGATGCCCATCTGCAATTGAGCGAGGGCCAACAAGTCGGAATTGTCGATGTGGAGGTGCGACCAATGGCTGAAGACGACACCAGTTCGACATCGACAGAATCCCGGGATGGTTTACGACGAAGAGGCAGTAAGATCGCCAACCTGAGAGCCGCGTTCGAGAAGCACACCGAGAACGAGGTGGCTGCTGTTCCGTTGAAAGGCACGGTAGGCCAGCTGGAGAGAATGTCGAACAGAAATAAAGAGCAGGAAGCCGAGGTCGCGAAGTGGAAAGAGCGACACGACACGGAACTGACCAAGATGATTGAGGACCACGAGCTAGAAATCGCAAGACTCAAAGGGGAACATGCTTCGAACATGGAAAAGGAAGAAGACTTGCGGCTGGCATACGAAGAGAAATGCACAAGCCTCGAAGAAGAGATCGAAATGCTCCAACGCAAGCTAGCCGCACAGGACACTGAGTGGCAGCTGGAGATGGGAGAACACTGTAACTATCTACAACGCGAAAGGGACCAGGCACGAGAAGAAGCGAGGAATGCACAACGCCAGCTGTACGAGCTCAAAAAAGGCATCTCAGCAGCTACCCGAATAGAACATCAGATATCCGACTCCACCTTCGCCCAAGAAGTGACCAACCTCGCTCACGAAACACAAAACTGGATCGTCAACAACTTCCGCAAAATCAAGACAGACGCCAGTGCAGGAACAATGTGCGCACGACTTGGTCGCGTCGCAGAGGGCAGACATTTGGACTATTTGGGACCTATCTTCCAGCGCTTTGAGTCTTCTATCAGGTTGGCAGCATTCCAAGCCACAGTCGCCTCGTACATGATGGAGATCTTCGACGATGCTCTGTTATTCGGCACGCCGAGCAAGGGTGAGTGGCAGAAAGGAATCAAGATGGCGATGAAGACATTGCCGGAGGTGCTCTCGCCTGTTGCGTTCAACAGATGGCGTGCAATGACTGTTGATACTCTTGGACAGTGCAAAGATGGCGATATGAGAGAATCGGTGGAAGCTGCTTCTCGCAGCATGTCCAAGAAAATTTGCGACACCTTGAATGTATTGACGGAGGCCAACGAGTCGGAAGCACGCATTACTTCGCTGGATGCCATTCTCAAGCGTGCAGTATCTCTGACACATCTCTTTCGTGTACAGCGTGCTCGATACGAATTTGCGCTGCCGCGACCCGGAGCAACTTTCGATCCATCGGTGATGGAAGACATCTCCGTAGAAAGCGACGGTGGCCCCGTACCACAAGGCATTCGCTGTGCCGTCTGGCCGTGTGTATCCAAGTACGGGGATGAGGACGGAAACAATATGGAATTGTCGAACGTTGTAGTCAGAGCCAGAGTGCTATGTGGATCATGAAAGAGCTCCAGGCTTTGGACGCTAACGCCTCACTCACAATTACCACTGCTGCAACAGCACACTCACCAGGATCAAAGCGTGCGGCAAGTCGGCTGTGATTTTCGAGACACGCTTGTTTTGGCATTGCTGTGTCAGATCAATCGACAATCACCAAGCTCATTATAGTTCTCTTGCGAGTGAGCGGCGACCGTCGTGATTCGACGGGTTGCAAGACGGTGCCTTGAGCATCTTGAACATAACGTCCAAGATCCGAGCCATCCGCGAGCAGATTCAATGTTCGCACACTGACACGTTGTCACGCCATCGAAGCCTCAGAGGAGGGGGTAGTGCCAATTTAAAGTAGTGCGGTGAAGCATTGCTCGCGAACGGGAGGTCTCGAAGATCCCGCGCATGACCTTACGTGATCTGGTCAAGTAACAGTGGTAGTTTGAAGTGGGAAGCAGAGATTGTGTCACTGGCATGGATTACTGTCGTCGCCATTAGTCTTCGTCATCGTCGTCCTCAGCTCCAGGCACGTCCATAACGCGCTCGCCTGCCTGCTGCAGCTTCCGACGACTCCAAGCCCGGACGCCCTTCCACACCGCGTAAGCAATGGTCGATATGCCAATCGCCAAGGTGATCCAGCTGATCTGCTGTAGCCGATCCCTGCCACTGCCAGCCGTGTTTCGACCGTACCTGTTCCCGCCACCAAACCGAAACCACTGGAAGGGTGAGCTCAAAAAATATTTGGCAAAGCCGAGCAGACCTAGGGAGGCGAACCCTTTGGCCATGTGTTCAGCCCAAGTTGTCGGCTCGATGGTCGGAACGATACCTCCAGATACAATAGTATCGACGGGTGCCAGATAGAGGTTGATGATGGGATCCGCGAAGAATCCGAGGACAAAAGTGGATACGACGAAGATCAAGAGGGTAAGGCCGATTTGGGCCGTGGTACTGCTGATCCAGGCCGACCAAGTCAAGCGTTGTATGTTATAGCGATATCGACAGGTCGGACACTCCCAGTAGTTTCTTTTCTGTGTCGGGTCTGCTCGGCGCCAGGCTCCCAGACACTCCTCGTGGACGTACTTTTGAGTGCCTTTGCATTTACACGGACTCAACAAGCGTCCGCCGTCCTCGCTTTCGTAAGTCGCGCGCGGGGCAGACTGCATCGAGGCCGGCAGCGCAGGCTCGGGAGCATCAGAAAAGGTAGGATGGACTTCCTCGAGGCATATGCGACACTTTCGAGGAGGATAGTGAGTCCGTCTTCGCTTCGGCTGCGGCCCTTCGGGAGCTGGCGATGCCGTGTCGTTGGACGCTGTGGGTTTGTTCGCTGCTGTGTGGCTGTTTGTGGATGCAGCGCTGGATTGGAACGAGCCTGGAAGGTTGTCGAATGACCAGCTGGAGCCGGTGGTGCACGCGGCCATTGTTGGCTGCGGTAGAGAAGGTCCTGCTTGAATCAATGATGAGGGGTTTGTAGCAAGATACATGTACTTGTTTCTGCGATATCAGTGCTGCTCTGATGAGTGAACACAGGTGAGCATGGGCATGAGCATGAGCACGGTCATGACCAAGCAAGTGCGGAACGACCGATGTGCTTGCTGGAGACGATGCTCACATGTGCTTGCAGGTAGTGAATCGAGTATGAGGAGTAACAAGTATCGAGACGGACAGATCTGCTCTCAGCATTCGCGGTCCGAGCCGGCGGAGCTGCTTGCACGCGTACAGCAGCAGTCGCCTGTGCTCGACGTTCGCTTCGAGAGCTTCATCGACGACCCAACAATCAATCGCAACTTCACCCTTACCACCACCGGAAGTTCCATCTGTTCAGGCGTAGACTTTGCATCCACATCTACGCCACCACTCAATCAATCTACCAAACAAAACAACCTGAGCGCAGGCCAAGATGGCCGACAGATACTCCTTCTCCCTCACCACCTTCTCGCCCAGGTATGTCCGTTGTCGAGGACCTACTTGCAACACCAGCTAACTGACTGTAGCGGCAAGTTGGTACAGATTGGTATAATCTCACACTATCAATAGGCGAGCTTCCATCAACTGACATTCCATCAGAATATGCCCTCAACGCGGTCAACCAAGGTGTAACATCACTCGGCATCAAGGCCGCCAATGGCATCGTCCTCGCCACCGAAAAGAAGTCCTCCACGCCGCTCATCGATGCCGGCTCATCTTCGAAAGTCTCGCTCATTACACCCAACATCGGCATGGTCTATTCCGGCATGGGTCCTGACTACCGTGTGCTGGTTGACAAGGCGCGCAAGGTCAGCCACACAGATTACAAGCGGATATACAATGAGTACCCACCCACGCGGATATTGGTGCAAGACGTAGCGCGAGTCATGCAAGAGGCGACGCAGAGTGGCGGTGTGCGGCCGTACGGTGTGAGCTTGCTGATCGCGGGCTGGGACGAGGGCATCGAGCCGGAACAGGAGGCGAAGCAGGCGGCCGAAGGCATGGAGCTAGACAATGAGAAGAAGAAGACCAGCAAGACGGGTGGCGTGCTCAAGGGCGGACCAAGTCTGTACCAGGTCGATCCAAGTGGCAGCTACTTCCCGTGGAAAGCCACAGCCATTGGCAAGAGCGCAACGAGTGCGAAGACATTCTTGGAGAAGCGGTACACTGAGGGACTTGAGCTGGAGGATGCAGTGCACATTGCGCTTCTGACACTGAAGGAGACGATTGAAGGTGAGATGAATGGAGACACTGTCGAGATTGGCATCGTGGGACCACCAGCAAACGAGCTCTTAGGATACGAGGGTGTTGAAGGTGAGCATCGCACAATCCGACGTATTCGAAAAGCAGTTGCTGACATCTCGCCCAGGCGCCGTCGGTCCACGGTTCAGGAAGCTAAGCCCTCAAGAAATCGAGGATTACCTCACCAACTTGTAGGTGATGACTCATGACCATAGACGGCTTTACGGCCACCATTCGCCAGAGACGCGAGCATGCATGTATGATAATTGTCAGACTGCGGGCACTGGGTGATGCCCTGCCATGAATGCGAGCCCGACGCACCACTTTCAAAAGTGCTCTCTCAAATTCACGACACTACTCTTCGTCGTTGTTGAAGGTGCCATCGAGATCTGCGTGGTTGACAGCAAGGTTTATTTTCCTCCGCCGTGCTTCTGTACCTTCGATCCTTCCTACGAGCCCACACGCTCTCGATGCGCAGCCTGCTTACTGTTAGCCCGGGTCCCACATCCACCATCTGAAGAGACTCACCTTAACCTCCGCCTCATACTCAAGCCATACCCCGTTACCGCGATAATCTCCTTCTCTCCCTCCTTCAGAGTACACTTTAGACCTTCTCACCGTCCTCCCACGCGACCCGCTCACTGATATACTTTAACAACTTCCTGGTCCGCCGCTCAACCATATCGTTCCTTGGGTGAGAACGTCTCAATACAGTCATCCAGAAAGCGACGCATATGCTGCGGAATCCAAAGCTTCTCGACGAGCGATTCACATACGAGTAGGTCTCCTCGTGTATCGAGGAGGAATGCGCCGAGGACGGACTCCATCAGGTGGCAGATAGTTTCCTAGTGAGTACCATGGATACTCACTGCCCTGGGTGAGGGCTTGATCGATTTTGTCGCGCACTTGTTCAAAGGACTCGATTGCTTTGCGGTGGATTGGGACAAGTCGTGCGCCGGCTCGGAGTAAGTCGTGGAGATGGACCTGGCGCGTAGAGTTCTTGATCTGATAGCTCCCGCTGTCTGGTGTAGCCATTGGGATGAGTAGGCCATCATCTAGGACATATCGCATGCAGCAGCCCAGAAAGTGACGTTGACTGGGGCTTCGTGTATTCCATGGAGATCCCAATGTTTCCGCTTTCGAGGACGCGCGAAGAGTTTGGGCATGATGACCATGTCGAGGACGCTGTCCCCAAGGAATTCGAGGTGCTCGTACGAGGGACCATGCGGTTGTGTGGTAATGACACGTGAGTAATAGCTTCGACTTCAGTACCCTCCATGAGAGCTTTGCACAATAGGTCGTGTTTCCTTGTGTTCACCGCAAGTAAATGATTGCCTTGACCTGCGGGGGACTGACACACCTCGTCACATCCTCCCTGTTCTGTCGTGGAGTCACGGCAAGTGCGTTCAGGTTTGATTCAACCTCCCTGATGCGATCGGTACCTAGCCGGGCACGCTTTACAGACTCGCCGCTTACTCTAGGCTTCCCTTGTTGGAGCTTATTACAGGACTTGCGGTCAAGCCTGAGTATGTGTGGAATCTCTTCTCCACTTGGTGTTGGAGAAACTCAAATTGCTTGAGAATTACGCTGTGTCAGTGTCTTTTCGTCGCATGATGCACTGGTCGAGTCAGTGAGTGTTTGAAGCGGAAAGAATAGGTACACACCCTCGTTGAACATGCACGACGAAAGCGCCTTCGAGAACGACTGGTGCGGACACCATCACTTGCACGTTGGCAAGAGCGGCGTCCCAGATCTCTTGATTGGTCCGCTTTTCAAGTCCATCTGCGCCCACGAGCGTACGTACATGATAAGATGGAAGGCGTTGAAGCAGGACTCGCGCTTGCTGCTGCGCAAGCGCTACAGAGGGAGCCAAAGTCCAGACAAGCTGTTCCGGTATGTCAGGATATCGACTTCAACGCCAATTGATGGCGTGAGATCTGATTGTAAAGCACGCAGTGCCTTTTCTGTAGCTCCCTGCTCAAGCTCTACAAGGATGCGAGCGATGACTATGTGAGTCTTACCACTCCCTGTGTCCATCAGGAGCCAAGCCAATTCAGTGACATTGTCTGCCGTGAAGTCCAGAAGTCTTACAGCTACGACGACGTTTCTATCGAGGCTGGCGTCGAGCATTTCTGCTGACAAGATCTCAACCCGAACATTGCCGGCTCGCTGAGTGCCTCCGTGAGTGAGGATTGAGCCATCGTCGTTGATCGTGTCGTTCGTGAGCTTCGATGATCCTGCAATACTTGCGAAGTGGGCAAGGCGCAAGGTTGCGAATGACTGTTCCCGTCAGTTCCAGCTCACACATTGACCACATGCACACAATCTTTCGCGTGTACGTCACAATAGACTCCGCGCGATCGAGTGTCAATGCACATGCGGCAAGTGCTCGGTGAGACTCCGGTCGACGTTGTCTCGTCGAAGTTATGTCGATTGAGTCGAAGCTAGATGGGTGGCGTTGTTGTCACGGGCTACCGCCTTCAACACGGAGTCGGTTCGAAATAGCTTTCCCCGTGCTGTCAACCTTTATACGTCAGACCGTGGCCATCATAAGGAGGAATCCCCTTGAATCCGGCGTGACAGCAAAGTGGACCGGATTCCTCACTGGGACCATGTGACCACGTAGCTGCCACTCACGTCCGTCTCGACAGTGGGGAGTATGGGTGGCCCTTGCTTCTGGGCAAATTGCGCCAACTTTCGCAATCGTGTAGTGGTAGCTCGACTGCCTGTGCCAGTGATACGTGCCTCATATATCAAGGCCTCCTCGAGGAGCGATACCACAGTCTGCCTTTCTGTCTCCCGCTTTTGCACCAGTAAAACCTTGGCGTGTAGCATTGCCAACCCGTCGTATAGATCAGGCAGAGCCGGTGTCAGCTCTGGTCTCCCCTTCGCTTGGTCCACAACAGCTTGTCCCATACTTGTTGCGTCGTTCAGCTCCTTCATCCGCGTCGAAGTGCGCTGCATCGTACTCGCTTGAAGGGTCGCGAAGTCTCTGCACATCCTCCGCTGCGACTCTCGGGCCTCGAACTCGTCTGAGCGCTCATCACAACCGGAACACCGACAACTGAAGCCCCATTTCTGCGCCTTCGCTTGCCGTTCGGCGAAAGCCTGGAGTATGCTGAAGTATGAAATCCGTATCTCCTCGCCGGCGTCTAGTGTCTTAAGTGCGTGCACCATCATGCGGCCGGATGATCCTTTAGGATAGAAGCATACGTGTGCATTTGGAGAGCAAGAATGGTTGATCCTCGCAACATTCGGGAAAAGTGCGCGATAGCAAGAGCCTTGTCCGTCACCCAGATCAACGTTGAACGCGTTGTTCTGCATGATGCCAGCTACCTGAGCCATTTCGTGTAGCTCTTCTTTACCGACACCTCGTTGCAACAATTTGTCCTTCAGTAAAGCATCGCGGGCAGGATTCTCATGATAGCTCAGGTCGAGATATTTTTCCTGTTCACTTTGGCTCAGGCTGCTAAACTTTTGATACAACTCCGGGAGGTCTTCCCCAGGTGACATCAGGACCAGTGGTCCGTCCAAGAGTAGCACCGAGAATGCCTGTATACTTCGAGCAGCAAAGAGGCCAAGTCCGCTTCCCTCTTTGGAAAGTTGCACCGTTGTCAAAGGTGAGCCCAGTAGCACAGAAGATGGACTTGCACAGTCGGTGAGCCATTGCTTTACGGCAACGCCTTGACAGCTCATTATTCTCAAAGCTACGTCCGCTTTACTGCGTTGAGAATGCTTGATTTCTGCGCCGTAGTCATCTTTATATCGGGGTTGCAGGACTCGCTAGCTGGGCTATCGTTTGTATCGTGCTTGGACGGCGGGAACTTTCAACAATGGGTCGAAGTCCACAGGGTCGCGCTGGCGCCGTTTCAGTGAGCGCAGATACTGTAAGTGTCTGTGAACTCACATGGTAATCAGGGAAGCCACAGTGAAAAGTGTAGTCTGATGTTGTTCATCCTGCAAGCTGCCACGAAAGAAGAGAGAGCGCAACCAGCTTTCGGCATCCTCGCGCCGCTTGCCGAGGCCCACTTAGCAGATATTAGCGCTGGAGAGCATTGAATGCCGTCCCCGAGAGTGATTGGACCACAATGACAACAACGAAGAGGGCATTTGGGACCGCGCCACTCTTGCCACGCCCGATGCAGCAGACGAGAAATCTGCTCTGTAGTCCTTGGTCGTGTCCATATCCTATTGAAGTAAATATCGTACAAATGCCACACCTTATCATCCTTCATGCGCCGCCAACATCTGCAAATTAGCATTGCTTTCTACACTCTCGTAAGCCAAGAGCGGTTAGTGTTAAGCTCTTCACGAGATGACAGTGTGCTTTATCCAGAGACGGACCGTAAGCAAAACGCCGCGCTATAAGTCAAGAGTATCAAGGGGGTAGTCGCAATGTTCACAAAAAACCACAGACAGAGAAAGCCACTCCAGCCGTCCTCCCTTCAAACACCGTAGGCACCATCTCACGTTGTCAGGGTTTGGGCTTCTTGGCCATGCGAGGACTTGGTTTGACCCTGTTGGAATTATCTTGGCCGCCGCCATCATCCCCTTCGAGCTTGACAGCGCTCCGTCTTCGCTTTGCGCCAGTGTTGTTCATATTGGGGCTGGTGTTGGCACTGGCAACACTACTATTGGTCCCCTGCTGACTATGCTGTGGGACCATAGGTGGTGCAGCCATGTTGGACTGGTGGGGCGAGGGCGTATGCGAGTTCGGCATACCCATGTTGAGTGCGAGGTTCCCAGGGTTACTGCCTAGATGTGGCGAGCCGTTCATGCCATTGGGAAGGTTCATGTTTGCGACAGATGGCGAGGCATATGCTCCGACTTGGCCGTTCTGTAGCATTTGCATATTGCCCATACTTGGTGTTCTTGCTCCCTGTGGGATGCCATTTGGAGGCAGGTTGATTTGCGGATTGCCGCTTCGCTGTAGTTGGCCAGTGGCCTGCGCCTCGGACTGTGCTGCGAATTGCTCTAGAGCTTGCTCTGGCCGCACCTTCTTCTCCTGTGCCCACCACATGAGATCGGACATCATGTTCATTGTTTCACCGATCTGCAGCCTCGTTAGATGGTACTCAAGTGGCACTGCGCTACAAGTTTCTCACCTCTAAGAAGTGCTGCACCTTGGAACTGACACCGTACGTGCCTTTGGGTGCTTTCGGGAAATGTTCCATGGTCAACCGATCTTGTTGTTCCTGCATCTTCTGCTGGGCTTTGGGCAATTTGTTCTTTGCCATCTTTGGCGACTTATTGGGCAAAGAGGGAGACCAATCACTAACCACCTTCTCAATGTGAGAACGAGAGATGATCTCATCCGTATTCGTTGTGGAGAAGTGAAGACACTCAATTGCGTCGCTTCCGGCGCTGAATAGCACGTACAAGGATCCCGCCATCTCCAGACGAGCTCCATTCGGGTACGTGACCGAGAATATGGCGTTCTGGCAAGTGACCTGATGGCTACCGCTGGCATGCGGAACTTCGCGAGCATTCTCGGTATGAAGCCGCAGCGAGCTTGCCCCTGAATCAAAATATGTCCAGAAATATCGCGCAACATTTGGCCGCAAGACCTCGTAGGTTTTGTTATCTTTACCGGCCGGATTGTTGTCGAAGCTATGTACCAGACGACCTTCAGAAGCGAAATGTTTATCCACTAAGCTGTTCCAGGTCGCAATCTGCTTGCCAGTCTCTTCGGTGAATTGACCCAAGTGATCACTGAAGCTCATCAATCTCAAAATGAACATGCCTCCTTGGGCGTTCGAAACTTGTTGAGTCGCGCCTTGATTTTGCATCGCCTGCTGTCTTGCGATGGCTTGATTCCGCTGCAGCATGGCTATCTGTTGTCTTTGCTGCAGTGTATGAGGCGCGGTTGGAGCGTTTGCTTGTTGGCCTTGTTGAGCAGATTGCTGATTTGGGCCCGGGCCCTGCTGTGTCTGGCCTTGAGGTTGATGCTGTTGCTGGCCCGCTTGAGCTTGTTCGTTAGGGTTGGCCATCCGAGATTGTGGTCGTATTTGCTGAGGGTTGCTGGGTTGTGCTTGAGGGTTTTGCGGAGTAGGTTGACCTTGATTGCTCTGCTGAGAATTGACGTGCTGCATTGCCATTTGCTGTTGCAATTGAGTCTGCTGTTGCTGTTGCGCCTGGTGCTGCATCCGCTGTTGGTGGAGAGCCATCTGTTGCTGCATCAGATGTGCCGGCAGCTGAACAGACTGACCTCCCCCTTGATGTTGTTGCGCCTGCTGTTGCGCGGCCTGCGCGTGCTGCATTTGTGCCATCTGCTGTGGTGTCAGTTGCATGCCTTGGTGCATGCCTCCCATGCCGTTCTGTTGAGCGGCAGCATGCTGTTGGAGCATTTGTTGCTGCTGCTGGCGCATACGCATCATTTGCGCCTGTTGCTGCTGCAGTAACTGCGGATTGCTTTGCACTGTGGAACACGCGTTAGCCAATTGTCGGTCCATCATGGCGGGGTCTAGTATGCATATATTGGGGCTGACAGGTTCACCAATGGTTGATGTCGCGAACGGCGGCGCTTGTTGCTGTGACTGCGACAGCACGCATGGATTTTGACTTACTCTGCTGCATCATGGCATGCTGCTGCTGCATTTGCTGCTGTGGTGTCATGTGGCTCATGGCCTGCTGTCCAGGCATGCCACCTGCCACGCTCTGGCCACCCATCTGCGCCTGCATCATGCCACTTGGATGCTGTCCGCCCATTCCACCAGGACCCAAGCCTTGCGCGCCAGGTTGCATGCCCATCATGGCACCCGGCTGGCTAACATGAGGTGCGCCAGAGACTCCAGGATGCATCTGCATCGGTTGACCCATATGACCGGGTGTCGGTGCCATGCCGGGATGTCCGTGAGGCAAGCCTGGATGCCCGACTACAGGCGTGGGTTGGTATGCTGCCATCATCTTGCTGCGCGACTTCTGGTGCGCGCTGCCCGTCGACGAGGAGTGGTCGAGATCAGCCCGGCGGCGTCGCAGAGCACTGTCGCAAGCTCTAGCCGTCGGCCTAGAGAGGGTCGAACAGCTGTCTCAAGAGCAGGCGCCAGATGCATAGAGCGATAGTGCGCCTATAGCTGTTCTTGCATAGGATGGCACGACCACGGGCTTCGGTCGGCTCCAGCAGCGGGTGAGCGAAGCGCAGAGCTGGCCGAACGGTCGACAACACAATATGCTGTCGGCGCGGCGTGTTCGCAGGGCGTTGCGGCGCGGGGCGGTGTGAGGGCGGTGGTTTGAATCGATGCCGGTGGTGAGCTCATACAGAATAGGATGGGTTCGGTCTCCCGCACAGCTTGGTCGCGTCCGATGAAGGGTGGGCTTGCTGGCTGGCTGGTTGGCTGGGCTGGGCTGTCGCTCAGTGAAACAAATGCAGCAGCGACACTCGGTCGGCGACGGGACAGGGTAAATGATGGGCCCCGTGCGATACAAGCAGAGGAATCGACAGCGCCTAGAAAGCGCGATTCGGCGGTGAGGGGAGGGGAGGGGGCCGTGGGTGCGCAACAAGTGTGCAGACGTGCAGCACACGTTGTTGCTCGTCGGCCTGATCCCGAAGAGAACGATCACGTGCTTCGGCAGAAGGTCAAAGCTCCGCCAGTCTTCTTATAATTTCACGTCCGCCGAACAATCTTTCATCCCACTGTACCAACACCATCACCGTTTTTGCAACACAGCAGCACCGCCCTGACACCGACACCGGCACCCCCGGTAAGTTTGCTTCGCCCTCCTCCTCGCCACCTGCTCGAGAGATGATACACCACAAATTGTCTTCTTTTCCCAACCGATTCGACCTTGAAGAAATCAGACTGTCCGTCCGCCTTCGCCGGTGGATGTATACTAGCCAGTAACTTTTGCCTGACACGCAGTCACATCTCCACAATGCACACCCATTCTGTTGCATGCCGACACCTGCTAATTGCCGAGTCCGCAGATCTCTTTTGCCCTCCTCCACCTATTTACCTCCAGTCCACCTAAGTCTTTTTAGGTGTCTTGAGCCCTGCCCTTCGCCGATCCGACCCACCTGTTACAGCCTGTCTACGGCACAAATGCGTCAGAAACGAGATTGCTGCAGAGTCTGTACACTGTTGCACACAGCTCGCGCCTAGATACGAATGTCGGCGTGCTGTGGGAGGCAGCAACACGAGAGGTTAGTGCACTCCCCGCTCAACACCCCTTTCGACGTGTACTACCCGCGCGTCCGCTGGATGATGAAAAACTTTTCCACATTCGCAGTTTCCACTCGAGCCATCGACACGAACCTACTTAGATGGCAGATGAGGGGCAATTCTTCCTTGGATGTCTGACCCAGCCCTCCACATACACGTATCATGTCATACATACTCTGCGAAATGTCTTCGGCTGACATTTGACAACAGTGTTCTCGAAAAGTTTTGTCAGCGATTAGTAGCTGCTGTACGCTTTATACACGAGGTATCAGGTAGGTGTTGAAGAGTCACCAGTCTGGGCTTCTCTTTTGTATACCTTTAGGATAGTTCTCCCTCAATGAAGTCGTGCTTGTTGTCCCAAGTTGCTTCACTCTCCGTGTCACTTGTCTAAAATCGCAGGCAGATCGGCTCTTGCAAGTGGCTTCCTCATTAGCCTTCTGACCTCACCAATGGACAAATCGACAGCGTACAATCACCCCTCACACGGACACAGTACTTCAAGCATCACTATCCCACAACAATAAACCTCGCTTTTAAGGCTACCACCCACCATCTACTCAGACCAATATGCACACCCCCTTCGACATCCCAGAACTCCACGAAGCCATACTGCTCGAACTCCCCATCGAAGACCTCATCCTCGTCACGAGCATCAGCAAAACATGGCGAGCAACCATATGCGGGTCCATCAAAATCCGCAAACGCTTGCTCATCTGGCGTAAGCTCAGCCCGGCACAAGCAATGTTCCGCTTCTCCTCCAGCGCCTCTCGACCCAAGCAAGCAAAATTCACTGACATGTCACTATCGCCACTTATCCAAGTGAAAATGCGCCTCTTCCATGTCGAGCACCCACAAGGCACTTTCATCGTCCTCCGCCGCCACAAGACCGAGGTCACGCTCCTCCTTCCAACAGACATTCGCAAAGGGCGACTACTCGTCCTGCCGAGACAGCTCAAGAAGGTCATCAGGGTCGTGACATGGAGCAAGCAGACGGGATACAGCAATAAGACGGCGTATTGGTATGTCAAATGGTATGGTGAGAACGGGTTGTTCATTGGGAACAGATCATACAGCGACGGAGCGTTTGCAAGATATTTCGACAAGTACTACTGGGATGTGCAGGCTTTGCGGTCAACAGAGCCGCCAAAGGTGATCAAGAAGGTGCTGAACCGTGTATCTGGCCGAGGAAGGCCACAGCAGTTGGCAGGCTGCTTCACCGATCATTAACGGTAGAGAGCGGTCTTCCCCCATGCGGCCGATACAGACACAGTCAGACACCGTCGTAGCCCAGGTGGCGATAAATTACTTCAAGTAAGCAAGCACAAGTACTACACATCAAGTGCAGGAGAAAGATATCTCGCTACGCGCCTGGTGCCGATATACCAAAACAGACTACTAAACTACACACCTCTCCTCATTCCCCTACGCATCAATCAGATTCTGCTCACCGTTCTGTTGCTCGCCATTCTGCTTCGGCTGGCCCTCTTCCGAGTTGTCTTGCGTGTCCTTGTTGCCCTTCTTCGACTGCCTCTGGTAGTACTGATCCAAGACCTTCTTTGGGATCCGGTTGAGCAGCTCCTTGGGGTATATTCGGAGCAGCTCCCATGCCTGATCCAGACCATCGAAGATGTCTCGCTTCTCGTATGCACCTTGTGAAATGTAGGTCTTCTCGAATTTCTCCAAGAACTCGAGGGAGAGCTTGTCTTCGTTGGACAGCGCTTCCTCTCCGACAACTGCCTTCATGCTGGCAGCATCACGACCAATGGCGTACTTGGCGTAAAGTTGGTTGGAGACATCCGAGTGATCCTTCCGTGTGTGGCCTTCACCAATGGCGGACTTCATGAGTCGCGAAAGCGACGGCAGCACGTTGATGGGGGGATAGACACCCTTGTTGTACAGGGGTCGGTCAACGAAGATTTGTCCCTCGGTGATGTAACCAGTGAGATCAGGGATAGGATGTGTAATGTCTGCGAAATGCATTAGTGTGGCTCGACAACGTAGAGTGGTCTACTGACCCTCGTTTGGCATTGTCAAGATGGGAATCTGTGTGATGGAGCCGTTTCGTCCTTGCACTCGGCCAGCACGTTCGTATATGGTGGACAAATCCGTGTACATGTAACCTGGGTATCCACGTCGACCTGGTACTTCTTCTCTAGCAGCAGAGACCTCACGAAGAGCATCGCAGTATGATGAAAGATCTGTCAAGATAACCAGAACGTGCTTCTCCAGCTGGTAAGCGTAGTACTCTGCTGTTGTGAGGGCGAGACGTGGTGTGATGATACGCTCAATAGTCGGGTCGTTGGCCAGGTTGAGGAAGAGAGACACACGCTCCATGCTGCCGTTCTCCTCGAAATCCTTGGTGAAGAAGCGGGCTGTTTCCAAGTTGACGCCCATGGCACCGAAAACAATGGAGAAGTTCTCTTCGTGGCCGTCGTGCGTCCCCTTGTTCGTGACACCTTGCTGAGCCGCCTGATTCACCAGGCCAGCTTGTCTACAAATTTGAGCAGCAATCTCGTTGTGAGGCAGACCTGCCGAAGAGAAGATGGGAATCTTCTGTCCACGGGCGATGGAATTCATGGTATCGATGGCCGAGATACCGGTCATGATCATCTCTTCTGGGTACACACGGTTGTATGGGTTGATGGGAGAACCGTTGATGTCGAGGTAGTCCTCGGCCAACACCTTGGGTCCTTTGTCTATAGCTCGTCCAGATCCATCGAAGATACGCCCGAGCATGTCTTCTGAGACTCCCAACTTGAGGTTGTGTCCCGTGAATTCAACTCTCGTCTATGGAGAGTCAGCATGCCTTCCAGGCGTCAGACGTGTGCCCGTATCTTACCTTCTTGACATCAATGCCAGAAGTGCCCTCGAACACTTGCACGACTGCACGGTTGCCTATGTGACCGGGTTAGCATCGTACAGTGCAACAGTAATCTGTAGTCTTATCCAGCCGACATACCTCTTGCCTCCAGAACCTGTCCTGATCTTTCTGTGCCATCGGGAAGCGTCAACGAGACAATCTCGTTGAATCGTGGGAATTTGACCTGTGTTGTCTCTGTTCAGCCCAGCACGTTGCCAATGTATGGGAGAATTTTCGACAACGCACATTTTCCAGAATGACCAGAGGGCCGTTCACACCTCCAATTGTGTTGTAGCGGATACGAGGTGTTACCCTCATCATGCGTGGATCTGCCTCCTCGGGAGCCATTGCTGCGTCTCGACGTGCTGGCCGATGTCTGCAGCGGGTCTACCTCGTCGTCGTGGGCGGTAGAGTATTCTGTCGAGGGTGGACTGCTCGAGGTTGACAGAGGCGGGGGCGGAGTGTGGAGGAGGGAGGAAAGGGAATTATCGTCGCTGGGGCGGCGTTGGTCTGTGGAAGTGATGCAGCTCGAAGAGGTGCAGGTGAGCTTGGAAAGCTCGATCAAGCCACGCCACGTTCGGCACCGCCACGCCCTCCGCTCTCCCTGTGATATTCACGACTTTGTTTTGCAACATTTTGCACTCATCAACGCAACACACGGTCCACCTCAACACCTGCATCAAGGACAGCGATCAGATCACTGATGAAGGTCATGCCGCTGCCATGGCCGGCAAATACACAGCAGACGGACCCACAGACGTCTTAGCACAGATCTAGGAGCAAGCGAGAGGATTTCATTCTGAAGCCGTGACTGCTTTACACTGACACTCAAAAAACACCGCCAGACCTTGCTCTCCATCTAGCCCTCAAATGGCGTCTCGAAAGGCCGCTCAGCTTGTGGCGTCAAGCGTGCAAGATGGCGACGCTGACCATCTTGCCAGTCGAGAATCGCCGAATGAGCTGTCACTCTGTTGTCCCAGACGATCACTGTCTTTGGCTCCCATCTTTGACATTAGAGAGTCAGTGGATGTTCAGTTCGAGGGAAGGTAAGAGCTATGCAATCGTGACCGGTTAGGCAACGTCTCTCTCAGGACAGCCCTGTTGGGCTCTGCTGCAGAGCGGCCGAGTCGCCTCTTAAGACAACTCGGTGGCCTAGAGACGTTGCCAGCCCAGCCACAAATGTATGTACTCCCTAGGGGTTACTCACTTCATGCGAGCCTGGAAATCAGCACCGAGTGCGATGTGGTCAAACAGAAATTTCAACAAGAAGTCGCTCTCCTCCTTCTTGAAGCCAACGATGCGCCTTGTGAACTGAGGGTTGACAAAAAGTGCCTTCTCACCCGTCACTGGATGTGTCCTCACGAGCGGGTGGACGTTTGACACTGGGTCTCGACGAACCACGGACCCGCGGGCCAAAGCTGCGGCTGCTTGCTCGTGGCCAGAGTGCACGGCTTTCAGCCCATGAAGGCGCGTCTGGAACTCTGGAGAAAGTCGTCTGTACGCTTCCGCCATGTTTGCAAAGAGAGTGTCGCCTCCTGAAGTTGGCCCATCGAGGAGATAGAGGAATGTGGTCCCTGGTGGCTGGATCTGCTCTATCATTAGCATGCTTCGTCGGAGAGTTAGCACGCCATCACGGGATGTGCTACGTCTCCCTTACCTCATATGTCACGTCTGAGTGCCAGGTGATCGAGTTTGTGCGTTCTTGGAAGTAGTCCGCAGCAGTTGTGTCGCTCGCGCTTCTGTGCACAAGATGGACTTTGGGAAATCCCTTTGGTGCGCCTGAAGCAGGGTGAATATGCGAAGGACCAAAGTACTCGGCGAAGTCGAGAGCCTCCTGGATTGGCAGATCGGCAAAATCCTGGTCTCTGAAGGCCACAACCTTGTGCTCTGCTACGAATCGAGCGAGCTCATCCTTTCCAGCCTTGTTGAGCTTACTGAGCTGGATGCCGGTAACCTCAGCACCGATGTTGGCGGTCAGCTCCTTCACGGCGCCACCAGCGAGGAGGTTCAGATATGATGGGTCGGCATCCATGCCGCGTTCGACTGCTTCAAATGGCTCGAGCGGCCACTTCACGTCGTCCCAGTATGGGAGATAGTTCGGATACTTGGCAGGAGCATGCTTTTCGGTTCCATACAGCTCGACATCGTATTTCGTGGTCGCGGCGCCTTGCTGGAACGCCTCTTTATACTGCGCTCCCTGACGCTTGTCCTTGGACCAGGCCTCTTCGGCAGACTTGTCGAGTGTTCGGTCAGCTACCGGAGTTTCGATTAGTGCTGGAGCCATATTGGAAGGTGAAATTGTGGCTGCTAAATCTTCAATACAGAGAGTAAGCTGCAAGAAGACAGGTCGACACAAGAGCAGCAGGTATTCGGAGCACTACTTGAACAAACCAAGGAGCTGCTGACGACGTATATACTCGAGATAGCGTTATTCCGGCATCGGACGCTTCGTCAAGATCATGCTCGGCAGCCTCGCCTATAGGCCAATGTACTTCGCAAAATCGCAAGTCCATGCGAGTAGATCCCAGCGAACGATTCTCCTACGCTGATCCCAAACAATGCCGAGCGTCCCAAGTGGGGTAGACTGCATGGAAGGAAGTAATCATCGAGAAACAACGTGGACGACACGCGCCGTGTATCCGGCTGGTCGTCTCGTAGTATGATGCTCGGCTTGTCGTACCGAGCAGCATGTGCCGTCGTTGGGTCGGAGGTGTGGTGTGAAGTAAGAGGAAAGCAGCTAGGGTGTGCGTGAGGTGATCGCACGCCATGACCTAGCTCCATTCGTCTTGAGTGCTAGTGGCTGACTATGCCGGTATCAGCACGTGATCCGCCCAACGTTCCAACATATGGATCCCATCGTGCGGACCGTGGGCACAATCTTTCGCAAGACGATGGTGGCTCGCAACGGCGCCAAGGCATTCTACAGGTTGTAGTGGGTCGCCTTCGCATGATGCTATCCAAGACGCCTGCGCAAAGCACCCTTGCAGCGGCACATTTGCAACGGCATGGTCCACCAATGCAACGGTATTCCTTGCCATATGGGTCTCTTCAGCGTCAATCCCAGCGCCCGCATGAGAGCTTGAGCTTGCACGATAAAGTAGCAGGAGAGCCTGGGCGAGACTGTACCGGTTCCTGCAGTCGATCAGGAATCCTCCATCAGCCTCGCCGTTCTTTGGCAATAGCTTCTTGTACGACGACTCTTTGACTCGGCAGCAGGTCTCGAACATGGGCGCGCTGAGTAAGATCTCATCTAGCCTGGATCGCGTGCAAGGTGATCTTAAAGCATTTCCCGAGGCCGCAATCACGGAACCCAGCTTCTTTCAAAGGACAGGCGGTAAGACGTTCGAGAGCGTATCGCTCTCGTCATACCACAAGCCGATCGAGTCGTACGAGGGCTATCACAGATATGATCCCGAGTTCCACTGGGAGGAGAGGGAAGAGAGACGAGTTGTTCGTCGGGTATGTGGTGGTACCGTCGCGAGAGGGCTCAGACTGATCGACATACAGATCGATTACCGGATTTGCTCTTGGGTCTGCTTTATGTTTTTTGCGCTCCAGCTAGACAGAGGCAACATCTCTCAGGCGCTGAGTGATAATATGCTTGACGACCTTGGCGTCTCGACGAACGATTACAACACCGGCCAGACCATCTTCTACCTTTGCTTCCTCTTCGCTGAGTTACCTTCGCAGCTTATCTCGAAGAAGATTGGTCCCGACAACTGGATTCCAATCCAGATGGTTTCGTAAGTATTGCGCGCTGCATTTCCAGCTCAACAGCGGTTGCTGAGACATCGTCACGTGATGTCCGGAGTATGACTAACGCCTTCGTTCTCAGGTGGTCCTTGGTAGCCAGTATGCAGGCCTTCTTGTCTGGTCGCAGTTCGTTCTGGGCATGTCGTGCTCTCCTTGGTTTGATTGCACTGGCCTCTCCACTGCTCTTGCAGGAAATTGTGCTAATATAATCGCGCGAAGGAGGGCGGGTTCATTCCTGACAATATTCTGTATCTCAGCTACTTCTACACAGGGAAGGAATTACCCAGGCGGCTCTCATTGTTCTGGGTAGCCTTCCAGAGTACCAGCATTGTATCTGCATTCTTGGCATTCGGTATCTTGCACATGAGGGGCATAAATGGCATGGCAGGTTGGCGGTGAGCTAGATTCTCTCGACACCCAAAAAGGACCTCCGCTAATACACTTGTCCATCAGGTGGCTTTTCGCTCTCGAGGGCACCTTGACCGGTATAATAGGCATAGTATCCTACTTCTACCTTCCACCGTCGCCCACCCAAACGGCATCCCGCTTCCGCGGCCAGAATGGCTGGTTCACCGAAAGAGAAGAAAAGATCATGGTCAACCGGGTTCTTCGTGACGATTCATCGAAGGGCGACATGCACAATCGACAGGGTTTAACTCCGAGGATGTTTTGGCAGTGTTTAAAAGATTATCACATGTGGCCGATATACTTGATCGGGCTTACGTGGATGATCCCAGCCACTCCGATGACAAACTACCTGACTCTACAACTCAAGTCAGTCGGCTTCGGCACTTTTGAGACGAACCTCTTGACGATACCAGCCTATGTGATTTTCATCATCAACCTCCTCTTCTTCACTTGGCTCTCGGAGAAGCTTAACGAACGATTTCTGCTCGCAACCATCAGCCAATGGTGGGCTCTACCTCTGATCATAGCGTTGGAGGTTCTACCAGCTGAGCGCAGTCCTTGGGTTGCCTGGATACTGTCGGTTCTGGTTTTCGCGATGCCCTACTTCCACGCAGTACTTGTGGCCATCACCAGCAGGAACGCTGGCTCCGTACGGACGCGCACAGTGGCTTCTGCAATCTATAATATGGCCGTGCAAGCATCCAGTATAATCGGCTCAAACGTAAGTGCTGCCTAAAAGAGCCTTGCTGTGAAGTCAGCTAACAGCAACTCAGATCTACCGAACAGACGATAAGCCGACTTACTATACGGGCAACAAGGTGTTGATAGGCATAATATGCTATAATATAGTGCTTTTTGTAGGCGCCAAAGTCTTTTATGTGTCCGTGAACAAGAGAAGGGATGCTGCATGGAGCGCCATGTCGAAGGCAGAAAAGGAGCATTATTGCGCCACAACCAAAGACCAGGGCAACAAGCGTCTCGACTTTCGCTTTGCGCACTGAGCACCGGGATGATGCTGGCCATCGTCAGATTGTACATACAGATAGCGACAGATACTGGGACGTCAAGCTCAGCCTGACCCTGCAAATCCGCCGAGATCACAGCGACGCCACATTTCCCCATATATCGTGAACTCTAATATTTCTTACCAAGATTCAAAGTGCACGTGTCTGACATCTACTCGCGAACATCCACGCCAGACATCATCAAATCGCCCCAGAATGGCAGACAACATTTACGATGAGATCGAGATCGAGGTCAGCACATATTGCTCCTCTCCACGTGCTGTGACCAACGTTGACGTGACTCCAGGACATGACCTACGACGGGACTCTCCAAACGTACCATTACCCATGTCCCTGCGGCGATCGCTTCGAAATCAATATTGAGGACTTGCGCGACGGCGAGGAGATTGCAGTGTGTCCCAGCTGTAGTCTTCAGATTAGGGTCATCTTCGACGCGGGTGACCTACCAAAGCCTGGTGGAGACGGCGCTGCACAGCAGGTTCAGGCCCGGCCGCAGCAGGTCGTCGCTGCGTCTTGAGGAGTCGGTATGTAGGTAGAAATACGAAACGAAGACAAGGGGCAGAACGAAGACATTGTGGTGGCACTAGGGCGGGACACAAGCAGCGGAAGAGGACCAGAAGAGGCAAGACGCCAGAGCCAGCCTGTCAGTAGCGGCACATGGAGTACACAACTATGGCCTTTCGAAACTACGCTACGGACCACAAAAGATTGGGAGCGAGACAGTTGTAGCCGCGCTGCCGCTTTGTGCGCGCGGGAAGGAATAGAAATGCTCAAAGCCATGTGCTGCAGGTGCTCGGATCTCGCGCCACTACTGAGCGAGTGCATGGACCAGATTGCTCTGGAGAGGATAGGAGCAGTGGAAGATGACGAGTTGAAGTGCATAGAATGAATATCGACAGCACTTCGCATCTCAGGAAGTCTTGAGGAGTGTTATAGTACAGTGTTGTGCGTGGAGTGGGAGCCTACCGGCAGCTCTACAACTCATGCACCATCTTTCAACGCGATCGATTTCTGTCGATTCATGTCGATGCCTGTCTCCTCATGTCATTCGTTCTGCTTCGTTCTGCCGCATCATCTGCGACCTCGTAATCAGCCCGTACACGAAACATTTCACTCAACCGGATCCGTACTCTGTTTGAGCTCTTCCTCTTGATGATCCGGGAGGATGCCAAGCTCCTTGTTCAGCAGATGCGAGAGCTTCGTGCCGTCGCGCAGATAGACCCAATCACCGCTTCCCCCACCTTCTTTCTGATGAATGCTCTCGCCAGACAAGACCCAGTCGAAGCGCTTCGGACCCGACAAGGGCGAGGACAGCCAGACCTGCTTGTTCGGCGGCTGCTTATTGAGGATGTACGTGCCATTGGGCGGGAATGTGATTGACAGAACGCCGGCCTGCTGAGATGTTAGTGGAAAGTGCCTTCACTGGTTTAGCCACGCTGTGGCAGCATCTTGACATACACTGTACTCCACCTCGACATCGTCCCTCGTCTCTTGGATCTGCTCTGCCTTCTCGTGCACAGAGTCCATGACCGCATCCGCATGTTCATGGTAGTCCTCCTCGCTCAGTTCTGTGGGTTGTGTTGGTCGTGGTGTCTCTGGCTTCTCCACCTTTGGCGGCTGTGGCTCCTCTGCGTCTGGCATCAATCCGGCACGGGCGATGGGGCTGATCGAGATGGATCGTGACGAAGACGGGCTATTTGCACTGAATACGCCGCACCGAGCATGAGACGATTTGCGTGGGCGCTGTGCATGTCGAGCAAACGTCGTGGAGCTCTTCCTGATTGCTTGACGCATTGCGGAGCGCACTGCTGTTGACGCTGGGGCAGACATGGTTTGTCCTGATGGCACTGTGAAGTCCGCTTCTCGAAACGGATTCGGGCCGTGTTGTCGGGTCGAAGGCGAGGGAAGTGTTCCAACGAATCGATGCAATCCGACAGAGTGTTTGTCTTGGAACAACGAGTGGGAGCTCTCAACAAGCTTGGGACCTATTCCCCACACGATCCTTGTGCCGCGCGCTTCGCGCCGACTTGAATATTCACCGAAACATATATATCGTTACGATGTTGTATGCTACACCGAGGCATGATGCAGCTCACGCTCTTTGATCCACCTCCCTCACATCTTCGATGGTCTCCACCTTCTCCTTAACGACGCCCGCCTCCACAGCGCGTCCCATGCCAACAGTAAGGTCCTTACCCTTGCGACCGATCAAGTACCACGGCAGCTCGAACACCGCGTCCACAGACTCGAGACTCTTGCCGCTTAGCTCTGGGAGGAAGAACCATGCCCAAGCACCACCGACCAACGTCACGCACGAGAAGAACATCATCGTTCCTCCTGTGGTCATGCCGATGAACATCTCTGGGACGGCTTTGGAGTTGCCATACTGGTTCACAAAGTGGACCGTCATGGCAATAGAGCCACCAATAGCTCGCAGTCGCAACGGATAGATCTCCGAGTTGATCAGATATTGGATCGAATTCCAGCCCATGGCCCATCCAAAGCCGGACAGGTAGATCATGACAATGGCACCAGTAGAAGCATTCTTTTCGCTCGGCGTCTGGAATTCGGAGTCATCCGCTACTCCAGTATCGATGAGGAGGAATATTGCCATATACAGCATGGCAGTGAACTGGAGCGTGATACCAGTCAACAATGATCGTTTGCGGCCCACCTAAATTTCAGGTACGTTAGCGTGTGTGCCACAGAGGAAGTTCGGCCTTACTTACGAAGTCAATGAGGAACAGTGCACAGATCATTGCGCTCACGAATTTTACCACACCGAAGATGGCTGTGGCGAACAATTTTTCGTTCTGTCCGGTCTGTCCTACCATCTCGAAATACTCGGGTGCGTAGATTGTAATGCTGTTGGCTCCGCTCCATTGGCCCAGTAGCTGCGACATGATGGAGAGCATGAGACGGTAGCGGTTCGCTGGCGCCATGACAAGCTCACGAATCACGCCTGTCCAGTGGGCGCCGAGCGTCGCTTCGCGTTCTCTCTCGAGCTGAGCCGTGATGTCCAGAAGTTCCGATTGGACATAGGTATGGAACACTGGCAAGTTGCGAAGTTTCGACAAGTTTGCTGCTGCCTGCTCTTTCCTACCGACTTGACATAGCCAGCGTGGGCTCTCGATGGCGAAGAAGCTCGTCACCGCAATGATGAATGCAAAGTACACATGCAGCAGGTTTGGGACGACCCACTGGAGCTGAGACTGATTCGATATGTGGATAGAAGATCCCCAACTGGCGAAGTAGCCCAACATGATCCCAAGGTAGACGGACCCAGAGAACATGCAAACGCAGAAACCGCGAGTGAACTTTGGTGCAATCTCTGCCAGGTAAGAAGGCGCCACAACGGTCGTTTGTCCAATTCCAAGGCCCATGATGAAGCGTCCAGCGTACACCATGCCGATGCTGCCACTCGATGCGGCGGCGAGGAAGATGGCGACACCCAAGATCCAAACAATACAGAGCTGTCTAGTAGCCCAGAGGCGGCCCACTTTGTCCGTAATAAAAAATGCGAAAAGCGCTCCTCCTATCGAGCCCAGCTGCACCATAGAGGTAATGTTGGAGAGAAGGTCTGCTCGTTCTGTTGCGCTCTTGGAGGGATCCTTCAATCCGAAGAGCGCGATGAAGCTCTTCTGAGAGGCAGATGTCCCTATCAGGCCTTCGTCCAGACCTCTGGCGGCACCCATAAGTCCGAAGACTGCGTCCTTTATCAACCTCTGCTCGTTCGAATTTTACCATATTCGACTTACCGAAAACGCCATACCACAAGCGCCAGTTAAGAATTTCCTTAGGGGCCTCATGATCCTGTCTTCGGTAGAACATCTTGACTGAACGCCGCTGAAGCTTGATAACAATGCCAAAAGCTTGAGTAGTCAGACTCCGAGAGCGACGAGTCCAAGGTGTCCAGCAAAGAATATAGCGCTGCGTGAGGGCGCGGTGTGCGCTTCAAGTACGCTTGGAGCCCAAGACTTACATGCCTAGGGTCAGCAAGTCCATCGCAAACCCATGCCGTTGGGCAGGTTTGCACGTTGCACAGGAGCCCCAGTGAGGAGTCGAGAAGACGCGAAGGAAAGGATCAATGCCTCCGCCAAGATGGCCAAGAGCAGCCATCCACAAGCTCGGTAGTGGACACATGAGCTGAGTGGTAAGCTGCGAGCAGGCCGGGGAAAACTGCAATGGAAGTAGTTGCGGGATCGAGTCTGTGCGCCAATCAAAACAAAGCCTGTGAGCAATACTGTGAGATCACGCGCCTCGAAGACTCCCGACGAAGAAGCCGTCACTTGCCATGCCGCCAGCATTGAAGATGTTTGAGCGTCAGCACA
Source organism: Dothistroma septosporum (assembly GCA_002236755.2). Taxonomy (NCBI): domain Eukaryota; kingdom Fungi; phylum Ascomycota; class Dothideomycetes; order Mycosphaerellales; family Mycosphaerellaceae; genus Dothistroma; species Dothistroma septosporum. Next base: position 3,390,745 of record NBZP02000054.1, read on the forward strand.
GACAGCCGATGGCAGCGGAAGACCACATCAGGCATTGCGCTTAGGCGAATTGGTCGTTGTTTGAGAATCTGGCTGTCATCTATTTCCACGTGCAGCGGGGTTCCCCAGTTCCCCATGGCACAGCGCGGTTTCGGTCCACTTCCAGGCGAATGTGGTGCGAGAACATCATGCTGGGGCCACGCTTGGCGGCAGGCTAATTGCTTGAACAGGCTTGTTGAGCAGGCGAATACTAGATACAGGTTCGCTGAGCATCCGCTCGTGTCCGATCCTGGTCTTCGCGTGACGCGACACTGGCAAACATCTTCGGTGCAAATGCGACACCCAATAGCGAAACCTTGGTCAGCAGAAACGCGAAGCACATGGTCAGAGTCGGATCGGGTGGGCTTCAACGGGACACTTTCTCCCTCGAACAGGACTGGACATTATCATCGATACCCAAAGGCCATGTTGTACACTCATTGGCAAGATTTTGGTTTGACGCGCTCAGAGCCAACCTTATCTGCTTCCGCGTTCAGGGCATCGATCTCGGCGGAGTGATACGGTATCCCCGATTGTCGTCGGCTCTCCTCTGTCAGTTGTTCTATCTCCCCAGGGAAGTAGATCCGGTCCACGCCAGCCATTTTATCGGATTCCAAGACCCGCTTGTACAGGTAGTCCATGCGCTCTTTGAACTCGTCCAGAGACATGAAAAGGTCCGGCTTGATAGCTATCAAGAAATGACCCACGTCGGCAGGCTTGCTTGGGTCGTATGGATTCGTGACATGGCCTGCGAAAGCGCTCCCAGACAACACTCCCGAGAAGACGTCCATCACTATTTAGTATCACCATGTCAACCAATGTCGGCCATGCCCGCAAGCTTTATGCCAACTCACTAATAGAGAGAGCTGATCCTTTGGGCCCGCCCATTGGTAGCATGGTCCCGTCCAGTGCGGCTGCTGGATCGTCTGTCTGGCACCCCTCGGAGTCGAGCGCCCAGTCTTTGGGTATCCTTTCTCCTCGTCGTTTAGCTTTGTATATCTTGCCACGGGCAGCCACTGAGGGCGCCATGTCCAGTATGAATGGCTTCACTCGGCCACCGGGGGCACCGCAGGCAATCGGAGATACCCCCATCAGCTTGCTTTTGCCGCCCCAGACAGGGAGGGCGGGAGAGCTGTTTGTGAAGACGAGGCTCATCATGCCCGCATCGATAGCTTGCTGGACGATCCAGGCTTGACTTTGGTTAGCTCAATCGATCTTTCAATCAAACGAATGTGTCCGACGTGCCTGACATGCCGACGTGATTCGAATGCTTTACGCTCACCATGCCGATGCCATAGACTTTGGCCATATCAATAGCCTTTTCCATACCAAGATGCGCGGCCACGAAACCAAAGGAGTTGTGTGCATCCACTTGTGCGACCACGGGCGTGACCTGGTCCACGGTTGGCTGAGCTTTAGCATCGAGTACACGCAGCCTGATCCGCGCCATGTACGATGGGATGCGATTGACACCATGCGTATCCACGCCTCTCAAGTCAGCGGCGACCAAGCATTTGGCTATGATGGCGGCATTCTGATCGGGGACGCCATTCCCCTTCAGCACGCCTTCCGCGAAAGACTGAACGTCGTCCGGCGCCACGTAGATGCTCTGGACTTGAGGTTGCGCCGCCATGTCCTTGGGTCTTTGCCGTGATCAGGAGTGTTGGATGTCTTTGTGACAACCGATCGAGGTCTGCAAGCGAGGACAAGGGCGTATATGCCACCGCCGGTTGGATGACCACGAGCATACATGCGCGTCGATATCGCGCCGACAGGTATGTGGATGGAGCGAATTCGGAGACGTACTGCTGTCACATCCTGGAGCCGATCAACAAGAGGCAGGCAGGACGATCGATCCGTGTTTCGGCAGTGCTTCAGTACATACACATGCCTATGTGCCTGTCTCCCGGAACGCACTCAATGATCAGCCTCTTCGCTCCGAGTGGTGCGTCAGCGGGCCGCTGTTGGGCAAGCTACCGAGAGCTGCTGGCACTGTTGTAGTATACGTGCGGACTTGGATGGTCGTGGCCGGTTGGGGCGTGATGATGGAACGTCTTTGCCTCGCAGTCGAGGCTGGCACGGGTGCTGACGGTGCCCTGCTGGTGTTCCATGTTGTTTGCAGCGCTGCGCTGTGGCTGAGTCTCGCCGATGTTTCTGCCAGCTGAGTGCGTGCTCCGCGAAAGCCGCTCGAAAATAGTGACACGCGCAACCAATAATCAATGGCCAGCGACACACCGTCACTACGCAGCTGGACGTGAGCGATGCCGGCAGTAGTGCACCTCTGCTCACGACCCATTCATCGTCGAAACCGTGGCCTCGCTGGCTCCAGACTCGCGCAATCCACTGCTAGCACCATGGCACAGTAGCAGCAGCAGCTGTAGTTCTGGCCGCGCGAACAGGCGCTCCACCGGTCCTACTATCCCTCCCACAGACCCGTCGTCAGGCCTCGAACTCGCCCTCCTCCCACCTCCCGCGCACGCGACTACACCAGACAGCCACAGACAGTGTCCTCGTGACCGACCGGTAGGACTCGAGGCTGCCTCGCAGGACGCACTCCGGCGCAGGCGCAAGCTCTGCGACCTCGTCGAGCGCGACATGAAATTCTCACACAGCATCCAGTTCAATGCCGTGCCCGACTGGTCGTCAAATTACATCTCGTACTCGAACCTCAAGAAGCTCATCTACCAGCTCGAGAAACAGATCAACCAGCAAAATGGAAAGCCAGCCTCGAGTAGCCAGGACCCGGAAGCCTCTCCGCTGCTAGTCACAAGCTCTGTCGACGATCCAGACAAGATCTTTTCGAGGAAACTCGACGACGAACTGGAGAAGATCTGCAGCTTCTACCAGCTCAAGGAACTCGAGATATTTGGCGAAGTCGATGCTTTGCTGCGGGAGGTGCATGAGTTTGAGGCCGAGCATGCTGCAGGCGACGATGGCGATGACGGCGTGCGCAGACAGAGTGTCTGGGCGAGAGCCAGACAGCAGAGCACGTTTCGCAGTGTCACCCTGCAGTCAAAGAGAAGGAAGAGCTCCACGACCGGCAGTGGCAGTCGAAGACCGACCATAGAAGAGCAAGACGAGAGCGAGGACGAAGATAATGAGCATACTGCACTCACCAAGAGTCTGTCAACGCTCGAGAGGCGGCCGACTGGTCGCGGCAAAGACGCCACGCCTGGCGAGCGTGCAGATGGCTTCGACCTCAATGCAGACTATCGCCGCCGACCCAGCACTGCATTCAACGATTTCGGCGATGACGCGCTGCAAGCACTTTACGATGAAGGCATCACGTTGAAGAAGCGCATCACGAATCTCTATGTTAGCATCTGTGAGCTACGTTCGTTCATCCAGCTGAATGAGACTGGCTTCAGCAAGGTTCTAAAGAAGTACGACAAGATCTTGGACCGGAATCTGAAACGTCCATACGTCGATGCGAACGTGAAGCCGGCATACCCGTTCCAGTCGAGTACGATGGAGCGGCTGGCAGAACATCTCCTAAAGGTGGAGGAAGCCTACGCGAGCATTGTCACAAAAGGCGACGTCGATGCTGCCAGACAAGAGCTTCGACTGCATCTCAGGGAACACGTCGTGTGGGAGCGAAATACGGTTTGGCGAGAAATGATTGGCATTGAACGCAAGGCTCAAGCTGCGAATCTTGGAATCAGGAATACTATGCTTGGTCAAGACACAGACCCCAAGAAGGCACGCCTTCAAGGAGACCACGAGGACGGCGCTACTAAGGAGGTGAACTTGCCCATTGGCAAGTACAGATGCCCGAAGTTCTTGTTCAGCGGAACATTCTGGGTCTTGGTAACGATTGTCGCTGTATTCGCTGTGCTCCTTGCCGTTCCCATCATGGAAAGGCCAGAGCAGCAGAACTGTTTAGCTCTGGTTATATTTGTTAGCATGCTATGGGCCACAGAGGTACGTAACCCAGGCTCACTCGCGAAGTGGATCATCTTTGCTAATTTGCCGACAGGCAATTCCCCTATTCGTCACCTCGCTTCTTGTGCCATTCCTCTGCGTGGTGCTCCAAGTCGTGCGCGAAGACAGCAAGCCTCACCGCCGTCTATCCAGCAAGGAGGCTGCTAGCTATGTTTTTGCCTCGATGTGGACACCTGTGATCATGCTACTCCTCGGCGGCTTCACAATTGCGGCTGCGTTGAGCAAATACAACATCGCGAAGATGATGGCGACCTTCGTGCTTTCCAAGGCCGGCACAAAACCAAGGACGGTGCTCCTTACGAGCATGGGAGTCGCGACGTTTGCCAGTATGTGGATCAGCAATGTTGCCGCTCCGGTGCTCTGCTTCAGCATCATACAGCCGATCCTGCGGAACCTGCCGTCTGACAGCGACATGTCCAAAGCGTTGTTACTCGGCATAGCACTGGCATCTAACATTGGTGGAGCCGCTTCGCCAATTGCATCACCGCAAAATCTTATTGCACTGGAGAACATGGAGCCTCAACCCGGATGGGGGACATGGTTCTTCATCGCCCTACCCGTGTGCATCATAAGTATTCTCATGATCTGGGTGTTGCTGCTGGTGACATTCAGACCTGGTCGCAACACCACCATCGTTCCAATCAGGCCTATGAAGGACCACTTCACCGGCATTCAATGGTTCATATCGATAGTAACGCTTGTCACTATCGTGCTTTGGTGTGTCAGCCATGAACTAGAGGGCATCTTCGGGGACATGGGAGTTGTTGCTATCATTCCGATAGTCCTCTTCTTTGGTACCGGGGTCTTGACTAAAGAAGATTTCAACAACTTCCTATGGACGATCATCATCCTTGCAGCTGGTGGCCTAGCGCTGGGCAAAGCCGTCAACAGCTCCGGGCTACTCAGGACTATTGCGATCGCCATCACGAACGAGGTCTCGGGTCTGTCGCTATATGGCGTCACGTGTGCCTTCGCTGCGTTGATCGCAATCGTGGCGACTTTCATTAGTCACACTGTGGCTGCGCTGATCATCCTCCCGCTGGTTCGAGAGGTCGGAGCGGGCATGGCTGAGCCGCACCCCAACCTCCTTGTCATGGCTTCTGTGCTGATGGCGTCTGCTGCCATGGGCCTGCCAACGAGCGGATTTCCCAACATGAGTAAGTCACGTGTCGTCATCATTCTAGAAGGCTCAGCTAATCCAGTCGCAGCTGCCATCATGATGGAAGATCCGCAAACGGGACAAAGGTATCTGCAAGTTCGGCATTTCTTGACAAGGGGAGTGCCGGCCAGTGTCATGGCATATGGCGTGATCATAAGCGTTGGTTATGGCCTAATGATTGCGGCCGGTTTCTAGCGCAATGGGAAGTTCTTAGAAGATAGAGTCTCGAGCAATCTACAGACATGCAATGCTATTTGCACACCCGATATCTCATGCCACATGCAGCTTGGATCTCGCCGTGTCCCGCTGGGTGTGAACAAGTTCGATGTGCCGGTGAAATGCTCATGCAAGCCGTCCGACAGAGATGGACACCAACACCTTCTCCTCATGCTCTAGCGATTGCCATCAACATGACGTGGTATTTGAGTCCAGCTCGCGTACTGTGCAATGCCTTCACCCTGCCTCCTCTGGGTCCTCCTTGCCATACATCTCTTCCTCCCGCTCTTCCGCATCTTTACTCGCTTTGGCCTGAACATTTTCGGCCGCCTTGTCCTCGTCCATCTTCTGCGTCAAGTAGGCATTGACCGCATCCTGAAGTTTTGTGGTCTTGGCACGCAGCGCGGCGAGGTAGGATGTCTTTTGCTCCACGTTGGCACCATCTTCAGGCAAAGGCGGTAGTTCGTAGGAAAGGCTCTGCGTCGCTTTGGGCGACGTGTAGTGCGCAACGAGTGGTGAGGCGCTCATATTGCTGCACTTCAATGATCTTCAAAGTGATGTTGTGAAGACGCACCTGCATTGCCTGAGGTCTCTAAAAGTGAAGTGGAGCCGAAAGCTTCAGCATCCTGCGAAGTTGTACGACAGCCTTCGGCAAACACTTTGTCTTCTTTCATCCAGAACACGACACAAGCTAGAGATTCACTCGCCTGCATATGGGACATCTAGGGCACAGATGAGTCTGTACAGGACTCACGAGCCGATGGCGTGTCTGCACGCGTCGTATCAGGAGCCATCCTTTCTACGCTGCTGATTGACCTTTCCCGCGCTTGGATGCTTTGCCTCGAATGGGGCTCGTCAATGATGACCATGAAGCTTTCCTATTAAGGGGCAGAATCCCCTCATACGTTCTCACTGCTTGTCATGACCCGCACTCAGGATGCTGAAGGAGCGGAAGTGCCGGACGATCGCTGACAGAAGTCTCATTCTCCGTTGTGGTTTGCCTCACAGCCCTCATCAGACCAACGGCCGCAACCCCAGCACCGTGGCTTCCGCAGCAGCCATTCGTTGCAAGATTTGCAGCTTGCAACTACTTTCACACGTGATGGACGGCGAGCTTCCCAGCTGCCAGCAGCCCTTGCGAACGGTTTGATACGGGTGAGCCTCTTTTCCTCTCGATCGCTAAAGCCACCAACGTGGCGGAACAGCCGTGCGTTGATGGACAAACCCTGAGCCATGGTGGCGGAGTTCAAAAGGTCAGCCATTACCACGACGCACGAGCAGCAACCCCCAATATGACCAAGGCGCCTGATCTTGCGGTCCGCCACGCCAATGCCCTGGCTGTACAGACCATCGACTCACCAGACTCAGCACATTTACCGCGATCGCAACGGCACGGAACACGGCGATCATCACGTCCAATCACCTAGCCACAGTCACGCCAACCGTGCTTTATGCGCAGACAGTAACGGTCACGCCGGCATTTCGTTGAGCGATCGGGGCTCGTATTGTATTCGAAGGCAACGGAATCGCGGAGTCGAGTTGATTGTAGTAAATCGGAGATATACTGTCACTGCAGCGTGAGTCGAAGGACACATGTTTGGCGGAGTAGAGTGCGAGACGTCTGGAAATTATTGTTGTTGGGTATGGATGAATAGAGAATCTAGTCGCGCCGGTCAGCGTCTTACCTGCACTTGAGTTATGTCAATGTCGCTTGCCAGCTGTCTTCGATCTTCGAGTCCACAACGCTTGACGTGATGTTATTCTCGAAGTGAACATAGTGTCTTGACTTCCTGGATGTTGTTGTTGTCGAAGCTTTGTGGGAGTGGACCCTTGATTGCGGAGGCCTCGCCTCGAACATGAAGTTCGAGCAGCTAAAGACCAAGACCATCCACTGTGAATTGCTTCGCACGCCAGGCTCCCCCTACACCGCCCGCCACGCGTGCACTACTCGACGGTTGCTGCAGTACGATATGCTGATCGAACGACGATAATTCAGAACCACATCTGCGGCTGAGGTCCTCGCGACCGCTACAATGAGCTCCCGTATGCAACATTCACATGGCCGCAGCGCAGCAAGGCGCCCATGCTGACATCGTCGACAACACACAGTCAAACAATTCATCCGCAATGTGCGCGCCGCAAAGACCATCGCCGACGAGCGGGCCGTCGTGCAAAAGGAGAGCGCGGCCATAAGAGCGAGCTTCAGGGAGGAATCGCACAACTCAGACTTGCGGTAGGAGCATATGCAAACACGCTGCTAGAGGACACACACGTACGGACACATGCTCACATCTGACTGCGCAGACGCAACAATGTCGCCAAACTCCTCTACCTCTTCACTCTGGGCGAGCGAACCCACTTCGGCCAGATCGAATGCCTCAAGCTACTGGCCTCGCCCCGTTTCGCCGACAAGAGATTGGGCTACTTGGGAACAATGCTGCTGCTGGACGAGAACCAGGAGGTGCTCACCCTTGTCACCAATTCTTTGAAGAACGACCTGAACCACAGCAATCAATACATTGTCGGCCTGGCGCTATGTACCCTTGGAAACATCGCCTCGATCGAGATGTCCCGTGATCTTTTCCCCGAAGTCGAGACCATCCTGTCCTCATCGAACCCCTACATTAGACGGAAAGCAGCATTGTGTGCGATGCGCATTTGCAGAAAGGTGCCGGACTTGCAGGAGCATTTCCACGACAAGGCGAAACTCCTCCTCAACGATCGGAATCACGGCGTGCTTCTCAGCGGGCTCACGTTGGTCGTCAGCATGTGCGAAGCCGACGAGGAAGAGGGCGGGGAACAAGGTGTAGTAGAGACGTTCAGGCCATTGACACCCAGCTTGGTGAAAGTGCTCAAGGCCCTCTCGCAGTCCGGCTATGCACCAGAGCACGACGTCACTGGAATTACCGACCCTTTCTTGCAGGTCAAGATACTACGCTTGTTGAGAGTGCTTGGAAGAGGAGATCCCCACACAAGTGAACAAATTAACGACATCTTGGCTCAGGTAGCCACCAACACCGAATCGTCGAAGAATGTGGGCAATTCCATCCTCTACGAAGCCGTGCTGACCATTCTGGACATCGAGGCCGACTCTGGGTTAAGGGTACTTGGAGTCAACATTCTTGGAAAGTTTTTGACCAACAGAGACAACAACATTCGCTATGTTGCTCTGAACACACTACTCAAGGTTGTTGCAATTGAACCGAATGCTGTGCAAAGACATCGGAACACTATCTTGGACTGTCTGCGGGATCCGGATATCAGTATACGAAGGCGAGCACTTGACTTGAGCTTTACCTTGATCAACGAGTCCAATATTCGAGTTCTGATCAGAGAGCTGCTCGCCTTCCTGGAGGTGGCAGACAATGAGTTCAAGCCCGTCATGACTTCTCAAATCGGCGTAGCCGCAGACCGTTTCGCACCCAACAAACGATGGCACGTGGACACTATGCTTCGTGTTCTTAAACTCGCGGGCAACTACGTCAAAGAGCAGATATTGTCGTCTTTTGTCCGTTTAATCGCGACCACCCCTGAGTTGCAGACCTACTGCGCACAGAAGCTGTATGCAGCTCTCAGAGAAGATATCAGTCAAGAGGGTCTGAACCTTGCCGGTGCCTGGGTCATTGGCGAGTACGGAGACGCACTCCTCAAAGGCGGGCACTATGAAGAGGAAGAACTCGTGAGGGAGGTGAAAGAGAATGAGATTGTCGATCTGTTTACGACGATTCTCAACTCTAGCTACTCTGGCACAAGCGTGACCGAGTACATCATCACAGCAGCAATTAAGCTAACAACGCGCCTACAAGACCCTGCCCAAGTGGACCGGCTGAGACGACTGTTACTTGGTCGACAAGCAGATCTAAACGTCGAAGTACAGCAGCGCTCTGTTGAATACGGCAATCTGTTCGGCTATGACCAAGTACGGAGGGGTGTCCTGGAACGTATGCCGCCGCCAGAGATTCGTGAAGAGCAAAGAGTCCTTGGCGAGGCGACCAAGAAGCGTCACAGCAAGCTGCCTGCGAAGAAGAAACCAAGCCAGATTGCAGAGCAGGATATGCTGCTCGACCTTATGGGCGGAGACTCGGACCTTCCAACAGCCGGCACAGGTGCAACGACCACTGAGTCGCAGGCCAACAATGCAGACCTACTTGCGGACATCCTCGGAGGGAGTGACACTCTGGCGTCGCCAGCGCAGCAGAGCGCATCTCCACTGAATGGAAATGCACAACCGCAAAGTAATATGGACTCGATCATGGATCTTTTCGGTTCTCAGCCATCGGCATCACCCGCATCGTCGACACAGCCTCCGCATTCATCTGCTGCTTCGAACGACATCCTCGGTGGTTTCGGAGGCGCAACACCACAATCCCAACAACAAGCACATACAGCCTACGACAAGAACGATCTCTTTATCGCCTTCAACGTCCAGCGGAGCACACAAGCTGTGCAGGTCATTGCTCGATTCCAGAATACTGGCAACTTTGCAACTTTGAGCTCTCTCAATCTGCAAGCGGCAGTGCCCAAGACACAAAAGCTACAACTGCAGGCCATCAGCTCATCTCAGCTTCAGGGAGGACAAGAGGCCACGCAACAAATGCGGATCACGGGCGTTCAAGGAGTGAGTCATCTGCGATCCCGCATGACCGTAACAGTAGATGCTAATGACCCTTCAGGCTCCTCCTGCAAAGTTGCGGTTACGTTTGAAGATCACATACGCCAGGGATGGCGGTGCCCCGGTCACAGAACAAGTGGATTGGAGCGAGCCCGTATAGATGGCTCCAACAGATGTCGAAGTATGCTTAGCATTCAATGTGTTGCGTGCGAGCATCTCACAGCGATCATTATAGGATCTAATGCTATGGCAAAGCTGTGCCCGACAGCATGTTTGCGCGAGCCATCTTCGAGCCCTTGAATCTCTTCCACGCCGCCTATCGATGCACCGTCGATAGCTCGGTAGTGCATACCCAGGAAATGTGGCTCTTCGCATTGCCACAGCCTTGACGTTCTATCGAAGGGCCGCCTTTGGGGCAGTGCCAGCAGTTGATGTGAATTTGAGCCACAACGTCGTTGCTTTCTTGATCTTCGGGACCCAAATGCATCCCTTTTACGGCGTGCTCAAGTTTTACCACCGGCCTTCGCGGCCCACTTCGTATGCGCATCCTTCACCACCTTGCCATCCTGCACCAGCACTCCGTCCCCAGTCCTATCCTCCACAAGCTTGAAGTATTCCAACGGCACGACCCCGTCCGCATTGCCTTCACTCAAAATGACTCCGTTATCACTCAACCAGAACTTGATTCCCGCCTCCATAGCTTTCGCCATGTCAAGGAACATCAGCACTGTAGATGATTTGCGCATGCCAGAAATCACGGGCACTGCGGCTGCTGCTGCTGCTGCTGCTGCTTCCTCCGTCGTGTCGTCCTTCTCCACGATAGATCTGAACCCCGCCGGTAGTCCTGAAGCCAAATGGACATGATTCCGCGTCATGGGTTTGAGACCACCCGAAGCCACGATTTGCGGCCACGCCGAATGGGTTGTGCCGTGGATGGCTGCGTGGGGCACATTTTCCGCGGTGATGGGTCTCAATAACCCTTCGCTCTCGATTTTCAGGCTGTGGCCCTGGTTCGCCCTTATCAAGTAATCCTTCGGATCATTCGAGGTGAAATCTGCAGATCCTGTCGGTTCTGCATTGCTGTCCAAAGAGGAAGCGAGGACCATGGTGAACCGCTGCTTGTCGTTGTCCTGGACGATAGCGCGGACCTCGTCGAATGTTACTTTGAGAGATTTGAGGTTCCGATTGGCGAGGACGTCGGAGACGTTGATGAAGCCTCCGTGGCCGAGGACGAGGCCTTCTTTCTCGGCCCCGTGGCGGAGGAGCCAGGCGATCTTTTTGGAGACTTGCACGTCTCGTGGGAGGGGGCCGCGGTTGCCTTTGCCTGGCATCTTGGGAAGGAGGGTGGGAAGAAGTCAAGGTCGTAATTCTTTTGCTCCGGAGCCGAGAATGATCGATTAGTGACATATGCAGGCGACTGCTCTGCTTTGATGCCGGATGTGGGTCGTTGTTGTGGTGGTGGTGGTAGTGGTGGTCACGGCTTTGGACCAAATTTTGAGTTGGAGCGCGGGTTAGGTCTGCTTCAGAGGAAGCTTCACATGCAACCCATACACAGAAACATTGGAACCACAGAATGACTCAGTCTAGCATACTGTCTTGACACCGAAAAGCACGGCGCCAATAGTAGATGCAAGCAGAATCGCATTCGCTGTATGAAAAAGCATGCCTGAGATCGCTGATCATGAAATATATTCCTTCTCGTACTATCCAAAGGGCTGCCGCCAACTCATACTCGTAACAGTCATCATGATCAACACGTGCCCAAGCCTACTTCTGCTGCTGAGCTTCACCCTCCTTCTTACCACCCCCGAACATTCCACCAACATATCCGCCAGCGCTCTTTGCTCCCGACCAGACGCTGTTGCCGGCACTTTGAGCGCCAGTGACGACGGCCTGCCCACCCTCCTGTGCGTTATTAACGACAGGATCGGTCACAGATGAAGCGGCACCGCCGTAAGAGCCGTCGGCGTCCTTACCCGAACGCTCGGCTCGGTTGATGCCTTCTTTCGAGAACGTGTCGCCAACAGGCTGCAAGATGCCTCCTTTGCCGAATTGCTGGCCGACGGCGTTATTGACGCCGTCTTGCAGAGTATCGACCTGTTCGATGCCAGTGACCTTCGACTTGTCAAGGGTATCTGCAGTCACGTCAGCCGCATTGTCGATGGTTGGTCTCAGGCAATACGGTCCAACCTTTCGTGGCATAGCTAGCCTTGTTGTCGTTCGTAAACCACTTCAGATACATGTCTTCAACCCATGGCATCCAATTCTCCTTTTGATGTTGGTAGCCCTCGCTGATCCACTCCATATATGTCTTTCCCTTCTTCTGATCGTTGGGCAGCGAATTGTACGTTTCTTTCTTTTGATGCTCGGTCATGGCATTCCACTTTTCCGTGCCTGCTCCAGCAGTGCTTTGCGCCTGGGCGCTGGCTTGTTTGAGTTGGTCTGCCATCACAAAGAAGCACGATGTATCTGTTCGATTTGTTCGCGAAGGTGTGAGCTTGAGCAACTTGGCGGTCGTCGATCTTTGTGGTGAAGTAGTCTGTGCAACACCCCAAGAGGCTGAATGTCTACTTATCTTACACAGTGCTAACCTGCTGTCCACGCGACGCGTCCTGCTGCCATGCCCATGCCCATGCCCACACATGTGTAACACTGGATCCGGATTCGTGGTACTACGTCACAAGATGCAAAGATGAGAGCATTGCTTTGTGTCACGCAACCTGGTTGGCTGTTAGCTCCCCTGTCGCAGATCATTCAAAGCCTGTGGTGCAGCCGCTCTTCCCAGCTCTTCCAAGTTTTGCGACTTGGCCTGACGCAGAGGTACGCCATGAAACGTATTGAAAGTTTTGTGCCCTACGCGCGGGCTGAAATTGTTGACTGCTCTCATTAGATGGGATGGCTCGTTGTATCTAAAAGTCGTCGTGTGCTACTCGTGACATGTTACGACCAGCAGCAACCAAAGGCTCGGCACGGTGCGAGGTCGCCCCCTTGTATACACACCATCATCCATAGACCCATTGCCCATTTCGCCGTGAAAGCATGTACGAAATCGCCTTGGGTGTATCATCTGACAGTAAAACAATGCCATCGCTCAGTACGCCGTGAAAAAGAGTAATGCCTCGCTGATGTATAAGACTCCATCGAAGGCGAGTCCGTCAAATCCGCCGAAACCTATTCGACGATAACATGGCGTCTCTGGCTCAAGCTTGTTGTCCTACCGGGCAGGTCGGATCTTCGTGAACTGTAATGGTCATTACCGTAGTGACCAAGTGAAGTGATGCGTCGTCGCGGCTGGGAAGGTGTGTTGTATTCTGAAGTACCAGTATCTTCCTCCATGACGGGTGGTGTAGATTCATTGTCGAAAAGTCTCCGCCGACGCCCTCCAGACCCAATCGACGCTACGCGAGGTGTGTCACGATTGCGCTCAAAGGCTGCTTCATTGGTCTTGATTGTGAGGCTCTCTCGCAGACTGGCCGTCCTCGAACCAGCGGGTGACCTGGTTTCGTTCGTTATCCGAGATTTGTTGCGCAGGGCGCCAACCTCCGTCATAGCGCGAGAAGGAGGCCGAAAGTTGTTGGAATCTTCGTCACCGCTGATATCGTCTTGTCTTTGACGACTGCTGAACACGCTGCTTGGTGCTCTGCTGACACGACGTGGCTGCTGTAAGTATGCGGGGTTCTGTATGGTCTCCTGCTCCCCAAAAGACACGTCCTCCACGCTACCGCGTGGGCTGGTATTGCCAGCAAGCGAAATCGTGTTGCCACCCAGTATGCTGCTCTTCCTCGCCTCCAGACGGCTCACGGGCCTTCCGATGCTGCTGCTTCTCTGAGCAACCTTGCCAGAAGAGTATCGAATGGACGGAGACTCTAACATGGGAGTCTCGATCGTTGGAGCTGGAGATGCGAGGATAGTTGGGGCTTCGTGTTTCCCTTCGCAAAGTGCCAAACACAACTCGGTGAGATTGCGACACATGTTATCGACCTTGCGCCTTACATGACGATCAGACACAGTGAGACCGTTGATGATTGATGCAGCCGAGTAGTTCGTACCCTGAGGACCAGCGCTGCTGGTGATGGCTGCTAGCTGCAAAGCGTCAGAGGCGGTCGCGTCCAGCGTTCGCATCAGACTAGCATTGAGCAGAAGCCTAGCTTTCTCTAGCGCGGTGTGCAGTGGAGGGTGAATGTCAGCCATGGTCTTGGTCATGTTCGGCGTTTCGGGCGCCGTTGGGGTGGGTTTCCTGCTCTCCGACTGCAGCTTTCGCACATTCTTGGGCGAGGAGTCGATGGTGGTAGGAGCCGTTGTTGCGGTTCGTGGGCGGTCGCTAGAGTCTCCAGACGCAGCGGCACTCGAGGACGTGTGAGCTTGGCCATTGAACTCCAAACTCTTGATTCGAGATTTCAAATCGTCAAGCTCGTCCCACACGGTCTCTGCAGGCTGCGACTCGTTAGAAGTGGAGTCCGCCTGCTTTGGGTCCGAGTCTTCTGCAGTAGACTCCTCTTCGAAGGATTCCATCGTCCTGCTCGGCGTGACGGTCGTCCCGAATGACGGTCGTCTGCGCCCGTAGTCGGGCAGTTCTGGTGACTGCAGACGCTCGCGGAGGCGCGAGGGCGAAGCGGGAGAACGAGCGGGAGCCGCGGAATAACGACGCGACCGGCTTGAATTGGACTGCCCGGAGACGGAAACGTTGTCGCCAAACGTGAGCGTGGTGCGGTTTGTGGGACTCTTGTACTGGTCCATGTGGCGCTGGAGGTCTGTGTATGCTCTGTGTGTGTGCAGGCGCGAGGAGGGTCGCGCATGGAGGTGGCCGCCGGTGCTCGGGCGGCGATCGTTGGCGTTGTTTACCACGACATCGGCAGGCAGAGACCTGCGCTTGCCTGAGTAGGATGCGCGACTGGTCGAGGGCAGGCGCTGGCGCTGGCCAAGCTCGTCGTCCGATGCCATGCTCTCATCGAAGTCGTTGTCGGCGGCCACTTCGAGGAACAAATCTCCGATCCTGTTTCTGCCGGTGGTGTGCGACATGATTGTTGTTTTTCCGCGCCTCTCCTGCGACGGTGCGCGACTCTCGAGCTTCGACAGGGTGCGCACGTCCACCTGAACGATGGGCGTGGTGGGCAGCGATTCTGGCCGCTGTTTCTCCGCGAGCGCGCGATTGATTCTACCGGTCCAGGCGGCGGACTTCAAGCTGGGCGCGGCGCGGGATGCTACTGTCAAGATGGCATGGTTGATTCTGGCCTGGTCGGAGGGGAGGACGCTGGTGCTGCTGCGCTTTCGCGACGCCGACGAGGTGGAGATGGAACGCGCTCTGCTGGCGGGGCAGCTCACCTGCGCTGCTCCTACATATACTTCGAATGCCGCTGCTGTTGCTGATGATGATGAGAATGTGGATGGGCGACGCTTCGAGCCCAACGCAGGAGGCGGGTTGATGCTCTCGTCAACATTACCTGCTGCAGCTTGCAGGGGGACGCGCGCTTGTGATGCAATTGACGCAGGCCGACCAACAACAACTTGAAGTCTGCTGCCCTGGAGAAACCTCGCTGGGATGGCAGGCGTTGGCGGCACGTCCGTCTGGGGAGGTGAACTTCGTCGCCGCAGCAGAATCGTCTCGGCGGATGCTCGTCCGCGCGAATGGCTCCGCGACCGCGAAACAGCAGAGTGCTGCTGTTGCTGCTGTTGCTGCGCCCCTGCGTGTGTCGGCGACGGTGATTGGCTTGGTGCTGCAGCAGGTCGCCCACGTCCGGGTCTGGGTCTGCGTCTGGATCTAGGGCTCCGTTCTGACGTTTCATCTCCCGGGCTGGCATCGTAAAGGTCCGCCGAGTCGCTCCCGGTCGACGACATTATCGTTGCTTCCTCATCGACAAGCAACAACTCGCCTCATCAGATGGAACACGAGTGACGAACAGTCCGCGCGGTGGCGCGAGGTCCCGCTAATATATACTCCAATCTCTCATGCTTCAAACTCCCCCCAGACCCTTATTACTGCGCTGGCTCCGCGCGGTATCCTTCATTACTTGTTGTACCTGGCCTCCCGCTCAAAGTTAACTAGGCTAGTATCCATTAGCAGGGGCCATTGTCAGTCGTCGCGGACGAGGACACCAACAAGCGTGGCAAGCTGCTACCAGAGTCTCATGGAATTGAGGTCGAAGACTGGATTTGACTCGCGGGTCCTCGACAAATCCCGCCTTCACATGAGCCTGACGCGCCGCGTTCCGTCAGGGCTGAGAGGCGGGAATTGCAATGGAGCGAATCACATTTCTCGATTTCTCGAAATTGTCACCGTTCTGGCGGCACCTGGAGCAATTCTACGGCAGAGATCAGCGCCACTACAACGCCAGAGGCTACAACTCCCGACCAAATCCTCCACGATGGGCGCCTTTGCGACGGTGACCGAAAGCTTTGCCTCGTTGCGAGTCTGCTGACAATGGTGTTGCACGCCGCCGTCTGGAGGACGCCTCCGCTGCACGAACGACAGCGATAGTGACGGACGACTATCACTGTTACGAGCCGGACTGCTGACTCTCGGACGAGTTAAAAGTGTCGCATACGAAGCTACATGCAGGCATATCCCTCACGAGCAACGCACAAAGTGCATCGCTTGCGTCCTCCACTAAATTTCAGGTGCCACGGCGTCAGACGAATCGAGGCTTGTGAACCTTAATGCAAGCCCGCCGCCCCGAAACCCAGATCTTTGCCCTCACGCCACGTGTCTCCAGATTGATGGCGTCCACGCAAGAGTGCACGGGTGCTGTTGATCGAGCTATCGACTTCATTTCATGTGAAGATGATCATATCACTGATCCGTGTAGACGGGCTGTACTCGCGCTCCTAGGCTAGCTGTGCCGAGTAGCTCGAAAATCGAGCCGGCAATGACGAAGTAGTGTGTCCTTGGACGTATCATCAGTCAGAGTGGCAATGCGGTGCCTATTGACCAGAGCAGCCACTGACGCCTTGAAATCGAGATTATCTTAAGGCTTCGCATAAAAAAGGCTTCCAGATCTGTCAACGAGCGACATTCAAGTCAGTGAAGACAGTCACGTAACAGCAATGTGCAGTTCGCAGTCCTGCGTGCACAGAACGAGTGCATAGACGAGGCTTGTTTGGAGAAAACCCCAACCAGCACGCATTTCATCAGGTACAGGATCGACCGAATCATAAGGCGCTTGGAGTCACGGCACGGTAGCAGCGCCGGCAATTTTGGCCGGCCTTGATGCGGCCGCCGAGGAAATCATTTCCAGTCCGGAGGTGGCGCCCTCGACCGTGAAGTCGCGGTCGTAAGAGCTGGCCCAAGAATGCTACTGCAACGCGCATCTGCTGAGCCCCGCGAGATCAAACATGGAAAGGCGACCCGCGGTAATAGCAACACGCAGCAGGTTTGATACCTCCAGGTACGTACAGCGGGAAGTCCTTTACACTTGCCGCAGGTTTCCTATAGTCAAAAATAACTTGTACGTTTTGTCAGGGACGACCTGCTTGAGGTTCATGCTGGCGAGCACCATGTATACGTGGCCGGTACGCGGCGACACCCCGTTGATCCGCGAAGGGATCCATGACGCTGTAGAGAGGCCGGCCGGTCCAGAATGACCGTGTGCGACTATTTCGGCTGCAGAGCGTATACTCTGACAGGATAGAGGTCTTTCGGAAAGCCCTTTTGAAGCTCTGTACTGAGCAGTCGTAGATTCGCATCTTCAAAGACTTTCCTGAATTTGATGTCCGTTCTTGTGACGCTGCTGTCAGTCTCGTCGTAGACATCTTCGCCCAGTGCAGTGTTGCTCAGGTTCTCTTTGACGATAATCCAGCCATTGGGTCTGAGGTACGATTGTATGCGTTGCAAATACTCCACCAATTGGGCGTCTGTCAGTTGTCCCACGCACCATTGGTTCCATATTACATCGTATTGGTGCTCAGGATGCCACTGCTCTAATCCGACGTTGTATATGTTTCCCACACATGGCTCATTCTTGACCTGGTCCGTGAAGGAGACTACGGGCTCCACGATATCGACCTTCTCTGCAACTTTGCTCAGAAAGCCCGTTGTGATTCTGCCAATGCCTGCGCCGCAGTCTGCTACTCGCTGCAGTTTGCCGGCGCTGAGAGGGTGCAACTTCGATTGGCGTCGAAGCTTCGCGAGGAAGTTTGCTGAGCCTTGCAGATCGACGCGACTGACTTGGGGATAACCGCCCAAGACTCCATCGACGGTAGCAGGTGTGCTTGACCAGTATGCGATGGCGGCCGTGTGGTTGATCAGAGAATCTGGCGCGGCGTTGGGGTCTGGTAGTGGGATTTCGACGGCCATGTCTTCGCTCTTTTCGCCGATACATTCACCGCCGATGCGAGACTTCTTCAGTGACAATGCCTCGTCGTCGCCGGTCTTGCGTTTGTAAGAGCCCGGCATGATGCTTGTTGCAATTGACACCTAGACTTGCGAGGACAAACCGATGCATAGATCACATGGAGATCCCGTGGCAACGGTTCGGCATGTCGGCCACTCTTTCTTGTCGCGAATATCACTCCACTAATTCTTGCTCACTCCTGCCTTCACGAGCTGAGAGCCCTGCACCATAGACTCATGACCTTCTGTTCGCTTCAATGGCGATCGACCCATCAAGCTTCGCGATCGGAGCTTCAAGTGGGCAACGATGACAGCTCGAAGACATGTCCCCTCATCTTCTTCGGCAATGAACATCCTGTTCCCCTCTGATATCAAGCGCGCTGGCCACAATACACGCGAGAGGGACTCTATGCACTTTGGCTGTCCGCCCAGGTAGTATCTTGATCTGTTCGTGTTCTCTTGCTTGTTTTCACAGTACGTTTGCGAGAACGACACCCAAAGACATGGCAGGCTTTCACGATTCAGTGCCCCGAACGCTAGAGGAGGTCTGTTCTTACTGTACTCAATGCAGAGCTCTTGTGGCTTACTCATATGGAACAAGATGATGGAAAAGGATCCAACTTTGGTTGTAAATGGCATTCCTGACGATGCTAACGGTCCTACTCCTAATCCTCCCGAGCGATACAGCGAGCCATTGCATCAGTCCTGGATACCACTGTACAAGAAGCCAATGAGGACGCCCGCGAGGAAGCTTCGAGTAGCATGCATTGGAGCTGGCATTAGTGCCATGAACCTGGCATACAAGATCTATCACGAATGGCAGGACTCCCTGGGAGACACTACAGAATTGGTCTTCTACGAAGCGAACGAGGACATGGGGGGCACATGGGTAAGTTCGAGTGATACAAGATGTAAATTGTTCGAGAGAGGCCAGCACTGTCTGTTTGCTGCTGGCATATGAATGTGGCTGACACGCTTCTGCTTGGATAGCTCGTGAACACATATCCAGGAGTTGCTTGTGATGTACCCGCCCATATATATACATTTCCCTTCGAACCAAACAGCCACTGGTCCAAATTTTACGCTTCAGGAAAGGAAATCTTAGAGTATTTCCAAAAAGCCGTGGCGAAGTGGGACCTGGCAAGGGATGTGAAGTGCGGCCATCGAGTTTCCAGAGCACAATGGAGCGAAGACCAGGGCAAGTGGCATCTTACTATGGACACGAAAAACGGCCCCGTTGAAGACGTCTGCGATGTCTTCGTGTCCGCTGTAGGCTTCCTCTCCAAGTGGCGATGGCCGGACATACCTGGTGTGGATGAGTTCAGTGGCACCTTGATGCATTCAGCAGCTTGGAATAGTCCCTTCGACTCAACGAACAAGACGATTGGGTGAGTTACGAAGGGCGCACCTCGTCGTTAGTTCCAAGCATGACGCGTCCCTATCACTAAAGCTTCCCGCTTCTGCGGCAGTGCCACAGGGAACTCGAGTATGGCTGACCCCTTTGTGTGTGTGAAGCGTCATAGGCAACGGCAGCTCTGCGATTCAGATCATCCCTCAGATCGTCGAAAAGGCCACCCACTTAACGAACTTCATAAGGAACCCAACCTACATCACAGCAGGCCTAGGATCCGGTATCATCGGCGGCAAGACCCAGTACATCTACAGCGACGAGGAAAAGACGAAATTCCACGAAGATCCCGAAGCGTTGAAAGCTTACCGCAAGAAGATACAGGCAGGCTCTAATCGTGCATTTGACATGTTCGTCAAACACTCCGAAGCACAAGAAGCAGGCCGCAAGATCACTGCCGACCAAATGAAAGAGAAGCTGGGCAACGACGAAGACTTGGCGAGGAAGCTGATACCAGACTACGAAGTCGGATGCCGCCGTGCGACGCCTGGACCAGGCTACCTCGAGGCATTCAAGAGGGACAACGTTTCCCTTGTGACAGATGCAATAGATCGCATCGAAGCCAAAGGGATCCGCACCGCAGACGGTACACTCCATGAGTGTGATGCAATCGTCTGTGCTACAGGCTTCGATGTATCTCATCGGCCTCCTTTTCCACTAATCGGTCGAGACGGAGTGACCCTCTCTCAATATTGGGAGAAAGAGCCAATGTCCTACCTATCGCTTTGCGCCGCCGGATTTCCCAATTTCTTCACGTTCTCTGGTCCCAATGCACCCGTGGGCCACGGATCGTTAATGGCAGGACTCGGATGGAGTGCGGACTACATCTGTCAGTGGATCAAGAAGATGGCAGAGGAAGACATCAAAGTCATAGACGTGAAGCAGGAAGTGTTGGAGGAGTTCAATACATACAGCGATGAAATCATGCAGACGTTGGCATGGTCTGGGGGTTGCCACAGCGTATGTTCTGTCCGCTCTTCAGTACTGCTTGAAGATAGGTTTGCTGACGTCTTTTTGCCAAGTGGTACAAAAACCATCGCAAGGACGGAAAAGTCACTGCAGTCTGGGCTGGGAGCGTAATATCCTACCACGACATGATCGAGCATATACGACCCGAAGATTTCGAGATCACGTATCGGACGAAGAACCGGTTCAGGTTTATGGGCAACGGCAGAACATTACGGGAGTACGATCCAGACGCAGATCTCGCATGGTACCTTACAAAGTGATGAAGTGGAAACACGGAACTCGCTCGGACCATCTAACATCGAGCCTTTTTTCTATTGCTGTACAGGGGTCTGGGGTAATTGGATTGAATATGCTTCAAGCTCAGCTTTCTCCTAGCCGAGTCAAAGGTCGCGAACGCCGAACCCTCTAATCAACAAGTAAACTTTGTAGCCTGGCTTCTGCTGACATTACCTGTAAAGGCTTTAGCAGATATCCTCGATAACGAAGGGAAGTAACAGCACTTACATCAACAGCTTGTCTGACCTCCAGTACCCTTCGGCACTCGCTGACCCAGTCACGCGAGAGAACACCAGCCCAACCCTTGAGACTGTTCATCTCACGTGCTGCGGCGTCCAGATCGCCCTCCTCGAGCAAGACCTCTGTGCGAGCAAGCGTGGCTTCGACATCTTCACCCTCGGGCAACCCACGATCGCTCTTTTTTTGAAACATGAACCTGGACAGAACAGCGCTGGCGGCGTGGCTCGCAACACCAGCATCTTCCGGCAGCAGGGAGGCCTTTCGGACTTCAGTTGCCACTCTTCGGAACCGGTCGATTAGAGCAGCAGCTGAAGGAACCCCACGTTGATACGCTACGGGGTTGATCGAAGCAATAGCAGCACTGACCACGTCGTTGTTCTTGCTGACTTCCTTGAGTGCTACAAGCTCGTTAATGAACGGTGTCGGGTGATCAGTCTCCTGGAGTTTAGCTCTCACAGCCTCGAGAGCGACCTGTAAGTGCTGTGTCTGGAGTGTAGCATCGATGACCTCGTTCCATTGCGAAGACAATTTCTCGAGCTCCTGAACATTCGAAGAAAGCTCGTCGATTTTGGAGAGGCGACCATTTCGCTCCTCCTCGACCTTCGATCGCACATCATCCATGAACTTCTTCTGCAATGAGATTTCCTGCTCCAGCAAGGCGTTCTTTTTCTTTTGCTCAAGGACCTTCTTCGCGGCGTCCAGCTCGGCGGAGAGTCTCTGTTGGTAGCTCGTGCTGAGCTTTTCCCGCTCCTGCTCGTACTCCTCGCGCCATCTTGTCTCTTGCTCACGCATCTCGCCCTCAAGTCGGCGGACCAGCTCCTTGGCAGCATTATCGAATTCCGAGTGTGCGCTCTGGATCTTGCTATCGGCTTCCTTTGCAGTCTGTTCCCTCATGGTCTTGATCTCGGAGATGACCTTGTCCAAGTCCTGCTTGGCGGAGGAGATGGTGCTGGCGTACTTGGGTGCTTCCGGAGAGGCATTGACGGCGGTAATGATGTTGTTGACAAGCTTGACTACTTCCTGAACTGCACGTTCTTGTCCCTCAGCCACGGCCAAGTTATCGACGAGCGATGCAGCTGGTGGTGTTGGGGCTGACTGAGGAGCAACAGCGCCTGCCTTGTCGCTCTGCTTCGGCGCTGGAATCGAGGTCGCTGGAGACTTATCCTCCTTCTTCGCAGGTTGAGCTGGCTTCTGTGCCATCTCCCGTTCTGCCGGCTTGGCCTGTTTGTCATCGAGGGCGCTCGTGTGTCTGCCACGTTGAGCAAGATCCGAGCCCACATTATCACTCTCCGACTCAGCGATTCTTGGGTTCACACCACTCTGACGACCGATGGTGACCTTGTTCTCGCCGCGCGTCTGCGGCCAATTCCTGCCTGCAAAATCTCGTTGTGGGAAGCGCTTCCGGAACTCGCGATCCTCAAAGTATGCCACTGCGTCTTCGCCGAAAGGAACGTACTCGGTGAAGAAGTCGTGGAAGTTGTCGTTGACCAGCGAGTAGTACACGCCTCCACCGTAGCCCAGCGCCGAGAGAATCAGAAGGGTGGCGAGGAAGCGTCGGAAGAGGCCCTTCTTCTTCTTCGGTGGTGGAGGAGGAGCGGACGAGGGACCCGTCTTCGCAGTGCCGGTGCCGGTGGGAGGGAGGTTGCCGGTGCTCGTCGATGGGGCTTGGGTTGGAGGAGGAGGAGGAGTGGACTTGACGTCGGCGGGGCTGGGAGGTTCTAAGGGAGCCGTAATGGGCGGGATGGCGGTTGCGGTTGGGTTCTCAATCGCTGTTGCGAGGACGGGTGCCTGAGGAACACCAGCAACGGTGCCGCTCTGTGTGCCAGGCAGGACGGTCTGATCAGGCGATCTTGCATCGGCGAAAGCTCTCTTCGACCGCGTGTTAGCTAGTATCCACGTCGCGCGATGTGAGACAGGAAAGCGTACAATCAGCGGTTGGCGGTATGGCTGAGGTTGCCATTGGCGCCGGATGGAGTGTCTGGCGCCTTGCTCCAGGCATGCATTGCTCCGAGCAACGGCTGATCGCAGCATCTTGCGCTGCTGTCCTCTGTGTCCTACGCGCAAAGAATCGAATGGCGCATTGATCGATGCATGTAGTGCAAGTGCAAGTGCAAGCACAAGCGCAAGCAACTTCTCAAAAGCTCGTTGCAGCTCCTTGTTCTGCCGTCACTGCATCGGAACTTGTCGGCCGACCATCGCCTTTCCCTTGCGACAGTCACTTCTTCCGCAATATTCTTGGCATCGAACATAGACATGGCATCGGCAACGGGCAAATGGTATGATCAAGGTGCTTCGCTGCATTCCCGAATGACATCGTTGGGTGGGTCCGTGGAAGACAGCCACATGCTTACTGTAGGTGCCAGACAGCACCACCGTGATATGCAGAGCACTGCGGGACGTTCGATTATTATACCTCGCGGGATACCCGAGGAATGCTCATCAGGAATCTCCCCTCCGAAGACAGGCTGCGCGCTGTAAGGCTGAAGTCGAGACCCATCAATGTAGGTGTCGTTGGCGCCGGTCTGGCTGGTCTTCGCGCCGCAGATGTCCTTCTCCAGCATGGCTTCAGAGTCACGGTCCTCGAGGCTCGGCACAGAGTGGGAGGCCGAGTGGCTCAGAGCGACCATCTTGGCCATCTGGTGGACCTGTGAGTCGTTTCCTTGCCCTCGCCAATTATGTGTCGTCTTCGTTGACTGCATCTATCAGCGGACCCAGCTGGATCCATGGAACCGACGACAACCCAATCATGACGATTGCTTCGCAGACGAATACCAAGTTACACGCCTGGGGTGAGAACGAAGTGGCGTTCGATTCGGACAAAACGATGTTGGACCCAGCCGAAACGGCAGAGTATAGCCAGATCTTATGGGATGAGGGTCTGATTGCAGAAGCCTTCCGCTACTCGAAGACCCTCGGGAATCTGATCGATGAGCACAAGAGCTTGTACGACTTTTTCGCCGAGAGAGCTGAAAAGCTGTTCTCCGACGAACCTCCAGCAACAGCACAGCGCAAGAGATCTACCTTCCTGCAGTTCGTGAAAATGTGAGTGTTACAGTCGTTTGGACCTCGAGTGAGGCCTGCATAAAGGCCGTTCGTGGCAAGGGAAAAGCGCTAAATGATCTGCGACAGGTGGGGATGCTACATTGGAAGTCCGGTCACAAGGCAGTCACTGCGATACTTCTGGCTGGAAGAATGCATAGAAGGCGAGAACCCTTTTGTGGCGGAGACATATCACAAGATTCGAGATGCGGTTGCCGCACCAGCGTTGCAAAATGCGGACTTGCGACTGAATGCAGAAGTGGTCACGATTAGCTCAGAACAGTGCAATGACCACGAGAAGGATGATGCAAAGCCGGCTGTGGTAATCGCCACTGCGGATGGTAACAAGACATTATTCGATGAACTTGTGGTCACTGTACCGCTAGGCGTTCTTAAATTGAACAAACATCTCTTCACACCGGAACTACCAGTACGCGTCCTGATGGCTAGCTCTCTGGGGATCTCGCTCTAGGCTAATGAACTCTGTAGGCGGCCCTCGACCAAGCTATTGATAGCATATCATACGGCACACTAGACAAAGTCTACATAACTTTTCCAAGAGCGTTCTGGTTGTCTACGAATACAAGGAGTGCACCCAGCTCTGCAACCTCAAATCATCACGATAATCGGGCAGAGCCTGTAGCCTTCTTCGACTGGCTTCGTCCAGAGTACGCGCCAGCCACGAACCCAGAACATTGGAACCAAGAAGCGATGAATCTGGCTGCTCTGCGGGAAGACTGTGCTCACCCGACTCTGCTCTTCTACATCCAAGGACCCCAATCCAAACATATCGCAGAGATGGTCACGTCCGCCCAAGACAAGCAGGGCAAGGACGCCAAGCTTAAGGCTTACTTCGAGCCGTACTTCTCCTTGCTACCCAACTACGACAGTGCGGATCCAGGTTGTAGACCAAGCGCAGTGTTGGCTACAGCCTGGGCCACCGACGCTCTCGCCGGTTTTGGCAGCTACTCGAACTTCCAGGTCGGGCTCCGGGATGCTGACCACCACATCGAAGTCATGAGGCACGGTATGCCCGAGCGACATGTTTGGCTTGCGGGCGAGCACACAGCTCCTTTCAAAGCGCTGGGCACCACGACAGGAGCCTATTGGAGCGGCGAAGCTGTCGCCAATCGCATCGCATCAGCATACGGCATCGTAGTGAAGAACCCATAATCACAGCAGTGCCAGGGAACGTCATCTGAATCTCTTCTAGATCTATAGACCTCTCTTCTCATCATGTCCGCCATTGAGCATGCCAAAGCTGTCTTGTCTCCGACCCTTACGGCCAAAGATCTCTCTTGCCCACTCGCTGATCTGGAAACACCAGCCGCCCGCAACAAGTAGTCCAGACACAACATTTACTAATCGTATGAGGAGGGCTGGGATTGAGCTCCATTCCTCGGCAATTGTGAGGCCAATTGGCTCAATGTCGAATTTGATGAAGACGCCAGGCACCGCGTTCTCTGGCACTCTGTGGGATTGCTCTGTCACGGCATACTGGTTCGTGAAGACGGTGTTCCTGCTGTAGCGGTGTGGGTATTGGCTGAGGCCGTCTTCTCCCGATGAAGGTGATTCGTGGTGCTTGTCGATCTTTCGGAGAGTTTTGGCGTCGGTTGTGTAGATGGTTGGGACTACTGAGAGGTAGTACTGAAACTTGTAGAAGTGGTCGGGCGTGGTTGCTACCGTGTTATCGAGAGGGTTGGTCAAGGATGGGTAGAAGGGACCGAACGAAAGCTCGTTGACGGTGTGGCTGAAGTTGAATGCTGCAAAGACGTTAGCAATGCCGATACATCTCAATTGCGTATCACTGATAAATACTCACTGCTATGATCAAGATGTGCGCCAAACTCCATGTATCCATGTCCTCTCGCAGTAATATGGAAGTCGCCTTGCACCTTGTTGCCATGCATGCTGCCATATATCCTGCAACTATCGGCCTGTGCTCCCCACGGAAGGCCTGGCGTCTTCTTGAACTTCTTCTGCCTCTTTGCAGCGCCAAGGTAGTTGTGTACATCCTCCTCTTCATACTCGGCCCCCTTCCCATCATACCCACTCCTGATCCGCTCCTCCTTCTCCGACGCAAGAGCATGCGACCTGCCGCCCCATTGTCTCCAAGTCGTAGGATCCTTCTTCAACGCCGACCCAGCAAGGATGCGGTCTCCCGACGAGTCCTGCACATTCACATGCAAGTCCCCGCATTGCATCGCAACCACAACGTCGAGGTTGATCTGGAGATCATGGCCAACTCCCTGCTCCACGGCGAACGTATGTGTGGTCTTGCCTGTCCACCATCCCGATATTTCACTCCATCCCAGAAGTAACGACGCAACAATCAGCACAACGGTCCAGACGCCGCCCGATTCTGTGCGTTGCGTGTACGAGGGTTTCGTCTTGGGAAAGGCATCGAAAGATTTCACAACGCTGGATGCCTTGCTCTCCCCAAAGTTGGAGGCGTCGAGTCCATTATCCGCAAAGCCATTCATTGCACCGTAATGGCCACCTGGGCGACGTTCGATCAGTGCTATCGCGGTAGCATTGGGTGGGCACGGGTTGCGCAAGTTGCCATCCCCTAAAAGGCTACGTATGGGCTAGGGAGACTGGACCCTTAGATCCGGTACGGCCCACGGGTTGAAACCGGCTAATTATAGCTCGAGCAATTCGTACATGCGAGGGACAAGATGTAAAATGTGTATAAGTTGGTGGTTCTTCAAGATCAAGTCAAATTTACAATGAATGCAGCTACGTCGTCAGACTTGCCACCCATATTTCCTCCATCGCTATGCAATTTTGCTCCCAACATATACAAATTAGAGAAATTCGTCAGCTCATCCATCACGTACATGCTAATTGTGTTTGCTCAGCATATTGTATATCGTACCACTTTTTCTAAAGCACCAGGCCAGCGACGCCGATAGCTGCTCCGACAATCACAGCAAATTCCGCGGCATACCAGCTCGACGTAACGGCAGCTCCAGACTGGAGCCCGGGTCGGTTTGTCGCAGACGGAGTCGCACCTCCAGAGCCGCCCAGCGTAGAGTCTCCGGTCTGCTGACCAACCTCGGCAAAGCTGGTGATAGTCGAGCGCATGCCATTCGGTAGAGTCGTGGTTTGGAGCCTCAGTTGGCTCACGACACCGCCACCCGGTTGATAAGTCACAGTGACCACGCGGCCCATAGAATCTCTTGTGGTGTACACACCTCCAGGGGTCGGGCTTGACAGCACCACTTGACCACCATCGCTGTCGGTGGTGGTGACGGCGGATGGAGCGGAGCTGATCACCCTGCCGCCCGACGCAACGGACACCGCCTGAAGCGGCGATGCGGTGGTGACAGTGCTTCCTTGCTCGTTGACGCTGGTGACAACCGCGGCTGGCGCCATCGATGAGGTAGTCACTGCCTGCCCTCGATCATTCGTAGTTGTCACGGCCACGGCCACGCTCGTTGGAGCCTCGGTCTGGAACGCCTGTGTCGTTTGAACGACAGTCCCGCCATTGTTGTTCGTCGTGGTGACTTGTACAGGGATGAGGACACCGGTTTGCGTGTTCTCAACCGGTGAAGCTGCGGAGGACACCACATCGGATGTGCCGCTAGACCCATCGGCGACGTTCGTCGTTGTGACGGGAATTGTCGTAGCTGAAACAGAACTTGGTGAGCCTTGTGACTGTGAAGTTGAAGCTGCATCGCCATCATTAGAAGGAGATATCGTAGTTGCTCGGCCATTGCCCGTGGTCGTAGGACTGACTGGTACAGTCACTGACGTGGGCACGGGAACCGTGGTCCCCTTTGCCGTCACGATTGAAGTTGGATCGATTATGGTGGAGGGAGAAGTATTACCTGGAGAATTCGTCGGCGCTGCAGCAGGCGGCGACGTAGTTGGTGGAGAAGAGGACGCGGAGCTGTCGGCCGGCGAAGCGCCGTCAGAGAAGGAACTGGAGGACTGACCTGATGTGGAGGCCGGTTGCTCGGTCGTTGTCTGCACTGTAGTCTGCGATGTGGTGATGGCAGGTGCAGTCGACAACTCTGATGTTGTATCGACATGCGCAGATGTGGAGTTGGTGTTCTGGCGCTTGCGAAGATAGTCCTTCACTATAGCGTCCTGTTTTGCAAGGTCGACTAGCTTTGAAGCCAGCTCGGGATCATCGCTGCGGACAGCATCGATCGCATCACGCCCATCTTCGAAGACACCATCTCGATATTTAGGTTTCAGATGGCCTTCTAGTGCATTGCGGAGAGACTCTGCTGGTAACTGCTCAATGACCTCTTCCCACTTTGCAACTGCGTCGGCCTCGACCTGGTTTCGTCTCGCTTGGCTCTCAGCGAAGCTCAATGAGGCCAGCGGCAAGCCGAGCAGCAGTATGGATCGCAGCGACAACATTGTGCTGGTCGCCGGGAATGAACGAGTGTGACGATGCAGAGACCTGCTCGCAAGCGGAATGAGGGAAGCGACCTGCGGGTGGTCGATGTCAGAAACGAGCCACACGTACTCTGAGAAGCAGACGCTCACCTGCTGAGCAGCACGATGTCGGAGGACAGGACGGGACAGGACAGGACACGTCCCGGTCGCTGGCCAAGGCTTCGGGGGAGCTGGTGTTTCTGTTCAAGCACAGCAGTGGCGTTCGCTCGCTAGGCGCTCGTTTGCAGCAGCACCAGAAAAGGCTTCAACAGGATACAAAACATGAATCAAGACACAATGCTTCGTCAAGAACAATGGAATTTCCAGAAAGCTGAGGATCGAAGTAGTGACGCCAAGTGGCACCTCTTCGACATCGATGGCGGATGGCAGGGAAGAGTGGAGAGGTGACTTTCAACACATCCTGGCCGCGATACGAGAACAAAGAAGGTGTCGTTGGCGACGGCGCCGGAGAGATCTGCACCACCTGTGCTTAAAGTAGGCACGGCTAGGCCCAAACAGATATCGTTTCAGATCTCGAGAGCTCCCTTCTGCGTACAGTACAGTACAGTCCGCGTCAGTAGAGTAGTGGTGTTCCCAGATTTCACACACTATGCTTTCCGGCTCGTGCGCGTCTTTGTTCACAAGCGGCATGGTCTCGCCGTCGGTGCGTTCGTTACAGCACATGCCCAACCAGGATTCCGGTCGTCGGGCAGCAGCAGTATTCAGTATGTCGCAGCGTGGCAAGTTCAAGCACCAGAACGCGCCGCCAGCCGGGATGCTTCTCGGGCCCAGCTCGAGCTATCGTGCAATGTAGCAGTCTTCGCGCACATGCAGAGCTCAAGCAAATCGCGCAGTCATGCCATCACTACTACCGCGTGGGGAGGTGCTCGCAGCGGCAAGGAAGGCCCACACTGCGCCCGGCCAAGACGGCAAGAGTAGGAAAATTTGTGTGCTTCACAAAGGTATATGCACGTGAGCCAGCATCCTATACGCCGGTGGGAACTTTTGCCACACTGCACGCCAAGCATTCGTTCTATTCCAGGATGATTCCCAAACACCCTAGCCGGCTGGCACGGCTCTCGTCCGACCAAAAGACCGTATGGTGGAGCCTGGGCTCGATTCGTTGAACAGCTCCCAGTACGGATAGCGTCGTACGCATCCACCACTTTTAAAACTAACACCGTCAATCTGCCACACCACTCTGCGTATGCACACCTCCAGGCACGAACTAAACACAATCGATTCAGTATACACAACTATGGCTTTTAAATAGTCATTGTGACCGCCCCTCGCTGCAGTTTACAGGTCCAATTTGCCACTTCGAAACCTAGTGTTCAGTGCTCTACCGAGCTTGTATAGTTCTGCTACCCAGTGCAGGTCACCACCGCCACGAGCTAAGCGAACGATCCATGCAGCGTTTGATTGTCGGATGCCTGCAGGTCTCCCCTCCGTGCTCATGGTCGCAGGAGGTCATGAAGCTTCCAAATTCCTGTCATCATTTGTGTTAGGTCTGCCTGTATGCTGGCCCGCGAGTGGCCCTTCTTGTCCCATCGACATAGGCACCGTCGGCGCAGGAGCGCCCTCTACAGGGGCTCGTTGTTGCTCTAGTGACTTCCCACGTACAGTGATTGCTTCGGCGGACTGCACATCTTGTCTGCTTTTCGTCCGCTCATGGCCACGCTCAGGAGTACCCGACCGCTTCTCGGGATCCTTCTCTTTGCGATCCAGTCTGTTTCTAAGCCAGGACATTGGGCCCTTCCTTTCCCTCTCCGAGTCCGAGAATACTGTATCGGAGGTATACGAAGGCTGAATCTGCTGAGCAGGAGCGCCAGGCACTGGGTCGGTGGTGATGGCGCCCATTGGTCTTGGCTCCTGCAAGCTCTTCCTCGGCAGAGAACCACCACTTCCTATCGTCGACCTTGACGTGGCCTGCTCCCGCGCCGTCATGGTTCCCAATGGATTCGCCGGTGTCGATGGCTCTTCGATCTTGTTCTGAGATCTCGAAAATCGCCATCGATGACGCTTTTTCTTCTCCGCTTGGTCTTCACTCGGAGCGGGCATATCGTCTCCTACCATGTCCGCGTCAGACATGTCAGTATGAGACATATCAGTATGAGAGTGGAACGAGTTCGACGGTGATATCGTCGGCCGGAGGGTAGCGTCCGTAGGATTTCGCTGAGGCGTAGTCTGTAGGCCGGTCGGAGTGTTGTGAGCAGTGGCATAAGCAGACTGCTCGCCTGAATCCAACGAAGAGTCCTCTGATGGGACTGGCGCTAGCATTGTCGGTGCAAACTTCGGCGAGATCGGTGACTTCTGCATGTCCTGCGCCTCATCGTGCAAGGAATGGGCAGAAGACTGCGCACTAGACAGCGCCGAGCCCGGTATCCTTTTCTTCTGAAGCTTATTGGGCTTCCGGCCCTCGCCATCACTAGTTGGCGACTGTTTGAGGATGTCCAAAAACCCCTTGCGCGCAGAGGCTGCAGATGGTGTATGAGAGGCAGACCTGTCGGTAGGTTTCTCCGCGTTCCCAGTGGGTGCAAGTAGCGGTATCGTGTCCTTCTTCGGCGTCTGAAAGTCTCGCGTGACACCAGACGAAGCGTCACTGAGAGGTGCTCCAGCAAGTGGCGTAGTGGTCTCGCTCGACGAAGCTGACGTGACTTCAGGAGGTGCGGGAAAGGCAGGTGCGGTCGTAGCCACCGGAGTGCTTTGTATTGAGCCCGGTCTATCAGCAATAGAAGATTTGTGCGCCACAGTCTCGACTACTGCTGGAGTGGTCAGCGTTGCGGGACCAGATGAGCTGCTAGGCGGATTGGGTGTGGCAGGGTCCGAATGCTTATCGCGTGGGAGACGGGGCGAATGCGGCGCACTACCTCCTCGCCAGGAAGGTACAGTATTGCTCCTGTGTACACCGCCCGGGGGTGTGGCGGGGCTTGGTGTGCCCGGAAGTTGTCCATTCTCGGACCGCTTGCTGTGTTTACTAGACACGGACACGTTGCGGCGGAGACTACCCCATTTCCGCACGCTTTCTGCTGCCACGCTGGAATTTGAACCTGAACGGCCAATGACCGTCTTCGATCGACTTGGTGTTGTCGGTGTAGTCGGAGGTCTCGTAGACGTGCCGCTCTGTACATCACGAACCGTTTCGATCGGCGCCTCAGTTCCTTGCATGCCGATCAGGAAACTGTCCTGGTTCTCGATCAAGAATATCAGCACGTCCTGGCTGAGACGGTATTCCTGTGGGGCCATATCGTGTTGAGGATGGTTCAGAATGCCAGGTTGAAAGATGGCAGCAAGGTTGGGCGTCGTCATTTTGTTCAAATCTGATTTGCTAGCGAAGACTGCAAGTAAGTCCAGTATGTATAGCAGAAGCTGGCGATTGAGCGGCGGGAGCTCGGTGATCAAAGCCTGGTACGCTCTGATGGCTGCTTCCGGGCTGAAGTCTCCCTGGCTCGGACTTTGAGCATCGATATGACCAACAGCCTGGGCCTGGTGGTTCCTCAAAGGATCCCGGAAACGTTGATAGAACTCCAGAGGGATAATCGGCTCGGGCAGTTGGTTGAAATATCTGCGCAGAATATTGGCAGCATCGTGCACGGTATAGCCTGTCCAGTCCAGGCCTTTGCCGTACCTATCGGGGCTGTCGAACGCTACCTTGAGCTCCTTGATGCGCTTCTCACTTCCGGCCAGCCGGAATATGCCTTCTACATCAGTGGCTATCGAGAACAGTCAGTCCTCATTCCTTTCGCAAGGATGCCGAATGGCTCACCTTTCTCCTTGAGGAATACACCACACTTAGCTACTACGATTGGAACATAGCCGTAGATGTAGCTTTGTCCCTCGTCGTTGAACAGACTGATAGCAACGTTGGCGTAGCGGATGCTGATCTGTAGCGGCACGCCAAAGATGCCCTGTGGGGATGCTGCGTAGTCGGTGTTAGACTCGAGGTAGCCAGGGCGAAGCTAACGATCCATGAACAATTCGTGGACCAAAGCAGCAGGTAGAAACATTGCAAGAGCAACAGCAGCTTCTTTCGGAGTGCAGTGGTGGGCATACGGTGGTGGTCGTTCTGAGGTGCAGACGATGCGCAATAGATGTGCCGTAGTGATGCGTACCTTGGTCCTGCGTCTTCTTCTCGCCGTCCCTGAACGACTTCCACCACGACCTGAGGTCTTTTTTCTCCTTGACGGCTTCGCTGGGATGAGGCTGCGACGCGGATCTGGGACCGCTTGCGCCAGCTGAAGCAGTCGACGGGCCACCGCTCGTCATGCCTGACGATATCGCGGTCGCGTTTGCGCCGCTCGACTAACACATGCGTTCGTTGAAAGGAGAGTGAAGCGGCGTGGCGATGCGATGCGAGTTGACGTGAGGACGAGGCTCCGATCGCGTAGCCTCTGTGCAATCACGCGCTGCGGTGCGGTGCGGTGCGGCTCTACGCGACAGCGGCTGGTAGCCAAGGGGAGGGGTGCGAGGTGGAGCGGCGGAGGTGGAAGCGACGGCGGCGCCAGCAAGACACTGTGCGCGATGCTCGTCGACGTCGGTGGTCGGGGTGTCGTTGTTATCCAAGAACGGGATGCTGGACGAGCGTTGGGAGTGCTTGGAGGCGTGTGCGAGCGGAGGCCGTGCTGGCGAGATCGAGGTGTCTCGCTCGACGCGAGACGAGGTCCGAATTGGACTGAATTGGATCACTGGGAGGATGCTAATGAAATGCAGCTATTTTGGGACAAATGACAGAAACAATGTCGTTGCAGCATCACAACATGCAGATTGAGCACCACGACAGCGTCAATATGGAGCTGTGATCTGCTGCTGCAAGAACACAGAGGATTGAATCCGTACACAGCCATGCATGGCTCGCACCTGGTGACAGAGCCAATCGTCACTCCCTGCTGCGGCCTTGATCAAGCATGAGCCTCCCCGCGGCCCATCCTGCACTTTGTCCCCATCACGCTCGAGCTGCAAGCCAACAGAGCTTGTTGTATCGTAGACGCACGTACACGTAAAGTGCTACTCACGCCCGCCACAGCATATCGCATCTTTCGTGACGAGGCGACCGGTAACTATCCTGGAAACGCTGCCACACTCACCGCACGCACACCCGCACGTAGGCGAACATGAGCGGAATGGACATGTCAGTAGCCAACTCCTACCCTTTTGCGAGCATCGTAGCTAACGCCCTGCTAGGCTCAATGCCACTGAGCAGCGCGAGCTGCAGGGCCGTATGGAGCGGAAGCAGATGAAAGACTTCATGAACGTATGCCTCAACATGACCCGTGCTCCTGCGAAATAAAATTCAGACTGATCATCCTCAGATGTACTCGAATCTTGTGCAACGGTGCTTCAATGACTGCGTCAGCGATTTCACATCGAAGAGCCTACTGGGCAAGGAGGAGGCCTGTGTCATGCGCTGCGTCGACAAGTTCTTAAAGAGCTCAGAACGATTGGGGGAGAGGTTCCAGGAGCAGAACGCGCAGATGGCGCAACAAGGCGGCATGGGAATGGGGAGATAAGGTCCAGAGGGTTCGCCACGTCGTTACAATGTACAAAACTGGCACGATATTGGGGCAGAAGTTTGCATAGGCACGGCGTTGGGTGCTCGTGCAGCTGCCTTGACTGTATGAGCTTCGCTGCTCTCTACATGCGCTGAGCAGAATGTTTTCGAAGAGATCACTGGTCTTTCGGTAGCAGGCCTCGAAGGCTGAGGTCATACACCACGTCTTCGACCTCCTTGACTCTGTACTTGATACCATCGCTTCGCTTGCGAAGACTGTCGTTCTTCAAATTCAGGATCTGGAAACCAGCGTGAACATCCTTGATGAACTGGCTGATCTGCAGTGGTCGACGATAGTCACCGAGGGTGACAGAGTTGCGTGCAAGGCGGACGAGCTCGTCGAGGAGCGTGATGAGGGAGAGCAGATACTCCTCAATAGTGAGATGGAAGGCGTCGCGGTCTTTGAGGTTGACAGGGACTATAATCCAATCAGTGACCGCTGCAGCCTTGTTACATGTTGGGGCGCACTTACTGTTCAGGACCTGCCCAACTTCCTCAACCGTGAGAAGCTTACCTTGCTCGTTCTTGCCGAAGCCTCCTAGCCAGCCGCAGAGTAGAACGGTAAAGCACTGCGGAGTCGTCAGCGCGGTATATGATTTCAAAGCATGGACTTTTTGGCCTACGACGCTCTCCATGTGTCGAGACCACGCATAGTTGAACCTATAGTATGGATGCTGACATGCAATTGCGGACAGCTGTTGGATGGTCTGCACTTCGCCAGCGATGTTGTTCTGAGCGGCAGTGACTACGTCGAGTACTGAGAAGCGTGTCAGGAAAGCTGATCGTGACGTATATTTGGCCAACGCGTACTGCCGTTTGTTGGAGTTGAGTGTGCTCGGGACAAGATGGATTGAGTCGCACGGTCTGGAACCGATCAGCAAGTACTAGTCTCAATGACAGTGTCTGCGCTAATACCCTGCTTCTCGAGGTTCTGAACAACATCGCGCAGAGCCTGCACTAGGAATCAATCGCTGGAGCATCACGCCTTTCGCCGAATGGCCTTACATCTTTGACCGCGGCATCCTCATCGATCTTGTGCTGCAAATCTTCGAAGATTGCCGGATGTATGACGCCGGCATTCCCCGTTGTTGATGCCATGTTGACCGACAGGTTTCGAAGTTGTGGAGTGTAGCAGGAGAGGAACAAGAAGAGGTGTGGTTAGAATTCACGAACGCACAGGTTCAACGCGCGAACACAAGACGCCAGCACCGGGACAGACATCCTTTCCCTCTCTTCTCCGAACCTCAACATTCGTTTTAAGCAAACGATAAAAAGAATAGCGTCAGCCAGCGGCAGTGCAAGGCCAGCGACACAGTTGCCAGTGGCTTGACGCAAGCTCCAAGCATGACACAGATTTGCGAAAATTCAGGGTAAGGTCAAGCCTTGATCGTGTAAGAGGAGTACCCTTCTTCTTAAGAACAGATACTACATATGGCCTAAGCCTGTTGGCAAAGCGTGCTGGAGAGAAAAGCAGTCTGCAAATGGCAGCGGACAAGCGCTATTTATACACAGTCCCAAGCAGGCAGCAGAGGTCTGCTTCGAGTCATAATTATGGCTCATCAAACTGTAGAAGCGTTGGCTGATCCACAGCATTTAACGATCCGCCTGCCTAGATAAGATACACGAAAACCAAGCCGTGCTCCAGTAGTGCCACTGTGCTCACCCAAGCACTCTCTACCGCGTTGTCGACCAGCCTGAACGCGTCCAAATCGCGTCCTTTTCCCTCAGCGTGAGGCCCGCAACGACGTGCGTCGATTTGCACTTCGCTTTATGAGGCTCAGCCACACGATGAGCGATTAGCAATGGTCTGACACCGACTCGGTGTCCCTATAAGTGGGCCTCTTACGTGCGGCTTCATACGCATACGTAAAGTTCGAACGCCTGAAAGAAATCTGCTGCAGGATGGTATGGCCTGGCAGGAATGTGCATCATGTTCTGCAAGGTGAAGTTAAACTCAGCTCATCTTCATTTTGCTGCCCTTTAGCAATCCTCCCATGACTTTTCCAATCACAGCGCCAGCGTAAAGGCCGCATATAATTGTGACAGGCCATCTCTGCCATTCTCTGTCCCAGTCCAAAGGTATAGGAATTGCCCCTATCCATGCCCCAACGCAAGCGCCCAATGCCATGCCGTAAACTTCATCCAGTGGTTGTTGCAAACTGACGAGTCGTGTCCAAATTGAGCCTTGGAGTCCATGAACGTAGAACAGAGGCGGTGTTGTAAGCAGTGCCAAGTGAACTGCCAAGAGGAGAGTGTGCAAGTGATGAGAGACCAGTGGTGCGCCGAAGAGGATTACGATGATGTACAACAGAGGTGCCGACAGGATGAAGGTTAGGACGAAGGAGAGGCATGCTGGCTAAGAGACGAGATGTCAGCTAGGCCCACCTCCAGTATGGGTATCATACATACCACAACCTTGGCCCAGGTATCCTGAATTGGCTTGCCAGTCTTCGTCTTCTGACCGAACTTCGACTTGGGCGCTGGTGCTTGTCCGCTGGATGATAGGCAGAGCACACAATAGAGAGCCTGTACGATGGCGACAGTCGGCGCGAGACCGAGTAGAGTATTGACAGGATCTTCCACCAAGCTCTTGAAGCCGAGCGGGATCAGGGACAGCAGCAGGATAGTATGCAGATTGGCGTAGAGCAACGACAGCTGACTTTGAAGGAGGTCGACCGGCTTGCCGGACTTAGCTGCCTCTATGGGCTTCGTATCAACGACTGACGAGCTCATGCTCTGTAGCTGTGAAGGACGCAACGTGGTACAGTGTCCATGTGTCGATTGATGCCAGGAAGACGCGACTCGCGTCAGGTGCAGCCACTTCGTCCCAGCTTCCCGAGGTCGGCCGAGGCGGAGGTCTGAACGTTGTAGTATTGCACCTCAGTACCTAAAATCAAGCTTAATAGAAGACGAAGAAGATTTATTTCTAGAATTATATAAGTATATATAGACGTAGCTACATGATAGTCTACGTACGCAAAAGCTACATTCTTGCTAGAAATGAGCCTCTAGATTCCACATTTTGACTTCCAAATCTCGGGTTTTCAGATCTTCAATTCTCCATCTTAGGTATCGCGGTATTATGACATTTAGTCTACCGGCCGGGCCGCGTCGTGCTCGCTCCACCGCGAACCTAACGACAGCGGCCGAAACAGCTGGAGCACTCCTCCTCCCACGACTGCCGTGCTCGGTGGAGTCGGGTGCTGACGAGGACGAACATGGAGGCACATACATATCAACAACATCATTGCATTCCGATTAGCACGTCTGTACAGGTGAATAGACCGGATCATTCCCACACGAGCCTCAACAGGACTTCGGTGAGCGACCATGGCTGAAATCGAATGGACACCACCCACAGGCAACACTTCTCAATTTGGCAAAGACAGGCCCGTCACAATCACCGCGAAGCAAGACAATTCCGTCGAAGTCAAGTTCAATCAAGGAGCGACGGTCCCCGATGTTGAAGCTATTGGACCCAACTCCGAATCGCTGCAGTCATGGCAGCATAGGAACAACATCGACACTTCCAGACAAGTCAAGCTTGTCAAGCTTGCTCACATGCGATATCAACACCCTGACCTGAAGACCATCACGAAGTTCTTGAAAGACTTTGGGATGCATGTCATCAAATCCACCGATGATAAGGTCTGGTATCGAGGCTACGGCAACGATCAGTACGTCTACTATGCTCAAAAGGGCGAGAAGAAGTTCCTAGGAGGCACTTTCGAAGTAGAGTCGATGGCTGAGCTAGATAAAGCTGCTCACATTCCTGGCGCTGGTCAGATCTTCGAATTGAACGACGCTCCAGGCGGCGGCCATGTCCTGACTCTGCATGACCCAGAGGGCTTCCCCATCAACCTGATGTACGGCCAGGTAGCAGCGCCCAAAGGCGACTATCCGGAAAAGGTCATATACAACTACGAAGGCGACGATAAGCCCCGGGTCAGGAAGTTCAATCGCTTCACGGCGGGTCCCGCTGCAGTGCACAAGCTAGGTCACTACGGCTTGTGTGTGAAGGAGTTCCCGACTCTGCTCGATTGGTACACAAGAAATTTCAATTTCGCGCCCACAGACTTCTTGAACGTTCCAATTGGCGAAGGCAAAACGAAGGACGTAGCTGTCTTTGCTCACATCGACCGTGGGGACGATCCGGTGGATCATCACACCTTCTTCATGTCGACAAATCCCACCTCACACGTCCATCATGCCTCATTCGAAGTTCATGACTACGATACACAGCACCTTGGCCATCAGTGGCTAGGCAAGCAAGGCTATACCTCCGTCTGGGGCATTGGGCGACACATCTTAGGTAGCCAGGTGAGTTCATGGTCACGATTCCAGTCTCCCGTCACTTAATGCTCATAGACTTTCCAGATATTTGACTACTGGTGGGACACGACGGGTAACATGATTGAACATTACGCCGACGGCGATCTCGTCAACAAGGACACACCTGTGGGCTGGGGTCAGGCAGGCGATGAGAGCCTAGCCGTCTGGGGCCCTGAGGTGCCATCTTGGTTCTTGCAATAGGTGAGGGATGTTAATCAGAAAATGGCTGCAATATCGCCACCGGTTGATTCGTGCCTTCTACTGTGACCTAGGAGTCTGCAATATCCGCCCAAAACTCCATGCCATGAATCCTGATGAAGTAAGGAGACCCCCCGGGGTCCAGGCTTCGATCAATCGGACGCAGGCCCATTCCAAAGTGCTGGCTGCAGCTCGTCTATGCCCTGTCCTGTCTACGCCTGAGGTTGCGCGTCCGCTTCATCAGCTTCTTGTACTTGTGCTTCTTCATCTTAAGCTTTCGTTGCCTCTTGACAGAGATTAGCAACATCTTCGCTCTTCGGGCACTGGGTGCTCGTCGGATGAAGCGATGTGCCCCTGGCTTGTCCTGAACGTTGTGCTGTTGTCGGAGCTGATATGCTCGAATTCGCTCATTCATCCGCTCTCGAAAAGGGTATTTCGATGGGCTCGTAGTCTCTCCAACGGTGGTCTGGTCATGAGCGCTTGGGATGCGTGTAATGGGAGAGAAGGAGCCAGTGTATGTCCGCTCTCCTGATGCACTCGTGACTTCCGTGAGGATGAAGGTTGTTTCGTAGCTCCTTTGCCTCGGCTTCGATGCCTTCTTCTTCAGTGATGCACTCGATTGCTCAGGGAACGGCTGAGGTGGTGGCGGCGCCTGAAACGGCTTAAAAGCAGCGATCTGTTCCTCCAAGCTCTTCAGACGCGGTGCGCCATCGAGGTGTTTGACGCCATCCTGGTTACTCGGACTCTCCTGAATTACCTCCCACCGTACACTATCATCTTGCACCTCGTTCGCACTACCATCGAGATTGTCGAAGAGACTGCCGAGAGCATACACGACATCTTCGGGGCGCCTCTCAGCCGAATTGCCATTCTCCCACGGGTCGACCTCTTTTCGCGATTCAAATATGCTGGAAAAAGCTTCTGAGCTCGCCACGGGTGGGATGGTAGTGGCTAGGGAGAGTGGTCGGTGGAGAGCAAAGAACGAAGAGACGTAAACGTCTGGTGATGGTATCAGCTAGTCTTCGAAGAGATGTCACAGTGAATGGAGCCTTACCATTCTTTTCCATATGTTGTGTACTCGGTACTGACGGCAGACCCGCGAACTGATTCTCTGCTTTATCCACAGCAGCTGCTCGCGGTGATCGCTTGGTCCGACTGATTCTCTTGGGTGTTCTTTGTTGCGATGTCGGCTCTGCAATGGGAGCCTCCCCGTCTGCGCCGCCAGAGGCTTTGGTCGCAGGAGCAGGCTTCGCTCCGCTCGGGCTGTTCTCTGGCGGGCATGAAGTCTTGCTGCTAGAGTGTCTCCTCTGATGCGGTCGACGGGCGGCAATGCACGAGCTTGTCCGCTGAGCGGCGGTGCTGGCGGTGGGGATGGGCGCGGCGCACGTTGCGCGGGTGGCCACGCGTGTCAGCTTCGTCGAGAACATGGTGGGTGACCCCGCTAGGTGTGGACGGGCGGGCGGAGGGTGTTGGATGGAGGGTAGCCAAGCCTGTCTGTCGACTGTGGCCGGTGTACATGTAGGTGATGGTGATCGCTGAAGCGGCCATGACACAGAGCCAGAACGGCTGAACGTCTCGGCGCCGGATCGGTTCGTCCACCAGGGCATGCACCTCACATACTCCGGAGTACACCCAGTCCGGTCCTGATCACACTACACCACGCAACCGCTGACCAGCACGCCAACAAGTGTCTCTCGCTTCTTGTCTTCGCGGCTGTGTGTGCATGCATGCATTTATTCACGTCACATGTCAAGCGATGGAGCAGCCCTATCGTGGCGTTGGTTCTCGAGTATGATCAATGCTGATCGCAACTGGCGGCAACTCTTGTTTCCGAGCAAAGCGAGGCACATTACGAGGAACGTACATATCTTCTATCACTCTCCTTTCACACCTCCAACGAATTATCAAAAACAGAATCATTCTCGATTGTCGATCAGCAGCAATGGTTGCAACCTACGGCAACGTCCATGGCTCGGAAAAGGCCTTCAATCGCGAGCATCTAGAACCAAAGGCCTTGGAGGGGGCTGGAGAGCTTCTGATCAAAGAGTCTGGTGGCAAAGACATTCCGCTCAAGTCTCTATACACCGGAAAGGCTGAGAACGAGCGCCAACTGGTCATCTTCATCCGTCACTTCCTCTGCGGCGTAAGTCTCCTCCCACGGTGATCTACCATATTCATGGTAATAACACCGCCCACAGAGCTGCGAAGAATACGTCCGCGCGCTGGGCAAGGAGCTACCTCCCTCCGTCCTCTCTCCCGCCGGCATAACCCTGACCCTCATCGGCTGCGGCGATCCCAAGTGCATTCCAGACTACGTTAGACGCACCGACTGCCCCTACGAAATCTACGCAGATCCCACGCGACAGATATACCAGAAGCTCGGCATGGTCTCCAATCTGAAGAAGAGTGCTCAGAAGCCGCAGTATCTCACCAAAGGGTTCGGATCCATTGTCTTCAGTTCGTTTGTCAACGCCATCAGCTCGCCCGCCAATGCTCTTAGTGCTGGCCCTCCTTCTCAGAATGGTATGTCGCCTCAATATGCCCGGGCGTCCGCAAAGACTGGGCCCGAGGGACGTTCTCGCTAAAGTGTCATACCTTCGCGAGGTGTATGGTGGTTGCACTAGAACTGACGAGTCACAGGTGGTGAATGGTTGTTCCAGGCCGGCGCTTTGAAATGGTGTCACAGGATGGAAGACACGACTGGACACGCTGAGACTGCCGAGTTGAAGGGAGTGCTGGACCTTGAATAATTGTGGCATCGGGCTTGACGAAAGGAGGAGAAAGGTCTATTTACTTGTGCTTTCTGCTGCGTCCAACGACTGATACCCTTTACATGAGTTGATGTATCATTCGGCCTTCTACACGAAGAGCTACTACCTGTTGCGAATCAAGTGGCTTTGCACTAATTCTAGTCTGTCTTCAGTAGACACGCCTTTCATAGACTGATTTTAGCTGCGACCACTGACCTCAAGGGCTGCTGCCGGACTCTCACTCATGCATCTCGGTGCTCATGGCGTAAGCTTCTGCTTCGAGTAGTGGCTTTCTCGATCCTTCTAACGTCCAGCGTAGCGACTTGTTTGCTTCTGTGCACGTAACTCCATCACCGCTCGCCGAGCTTCTTCAATGCTTGTGAGCCCTGCTCTTCCCACTCCTGCTTCGACACCCACATGCCCTCCTTGTCGGCCATGATGTTTGCGAGCACAGCGCCTCCTAAGAAAACCATGTGCCTTCTCCGTGGCGGGTCTTCGATTCGGACCTTGAACTTATTCAGACGCTCGGGATTGCCACCCAGTACCTTCGTAAGCCATAACTGCTTGATTTCCTTCTCCATACGCGACGGTAGTCCTGGATACATACTGCTGCCGCCAGAAAGGACAATGGCCTTATACAGAGACGATCTAATGTCAACATCCGCAGCCTGGATTGTGTTGAACAGGAATTCGGCAATACCAGGTTGTTCGACATCGACGAGGTGTGGTTGGAAGAGACACTCGGGCGCCTCGAACCGCTCGCTACCAACTCTGATGACTCGACCATCGGGAAGTGTGTACGATTCAACTAGTACTGTGGTGTCTTCGCTCAGCCGTTGATCAAGAGCGAGATCATATGAAACATAACACAGCTTCTCTTTGATCGCGCGCACGGTCTCGAAGTCGGCTGTTCGATTGAGGGCGTAGCCTCTTCGAAGTAGCAGTGAGATCAAGTTCCGGGTAACGTCTCGGCCGGCCACATCCAGCCTTCGTGTCAGGTGGTTGAGTACTGTGCTTTCGTAGACAGGCACAATGTGTGTGACACCGTCGCCCGAATCGACCACAACACCAGAAGACAGACCTTGAGCGTATAAAGCCAACACCGCCTGGATGGCCACATACACCCCGCCGAAGTTGTATCTTTCGAACATGACCTCGCACATTTGCTCGCGATTCTTCAGCGGGTTCATCGGGGGCTCTGTGAGCAGGATCTTGCGACCAGCCGGGTCTATGCGCATCTTCTCGAAGAATGTATAGTCCCAAAGGTGTTGCATGTCTTCCCAGCGTTTGACTATGCCATTCTCCATCTGTTCGTCATTTCGTCAGCGCCATATGTACTGACGTCGGACCGGCCTATAGCTGCTTCGTCGAGCGCATACCGGGTATGTTATTTGAAGCATAGATCTTGCCGCTGCTGCCTCGTCACCACACATGATATCCTTCAGCTGTATGTCCCCCGCAGCCTGCTCTTCGGTTCGCAAGATCGGTCGGCCGACAATGGATGGGTATTGTTGATCAGGGAAATTCTGTCCGCAGACGTCAGTCGGAGCTGGCCATAGTCTGAGCAGGGCAGAGAGGGTGAGCTCACTTGACCGGCATAACCAGCCTTGAGGAAACCGGTACCTCCATCGAGCACTGCCATCGACATCAGCTAGCGTTAGTATGAGCATGCGCGGAATGAGTACCAATTGGCGCTTCCGCCATGATCGCGCGTCTTTGGTAGGGTCCGATGCGGCAGGTATTAGAGCTATGCTGGTGAGCTGACAGCAGAAGAGCATGTAGCAGTGATCAATTGGAGCTGTGTTTGGGGTTGCAGGTGCCTGAACTTGCTCCAGATGAAGCAGTGAAGCCATGGAAGGCCCCACGTAATGCTCCGCCAAGCACTCGTGCTGCTTACGACTCCTAATCAATCTCCTCGTCGCATCCACTCGTCGCATTGACACTCGTCGCACCACGTTCGGCAGAAATACTTTTCGGATTTGGTACATCAGTGAACCAATCGTGGGACGCGGATCTCGACATTAAGAAAAACATTATTTACAAGTTACAATGCCTCATCACTCGCTAGCGCTTCAGCCTGAGTTGTCACTCAGGCAGACCCATCCCGGCGCGAGACTTGCTCTTCGGCCTTTCTCTGATCGCAGCATTGGACCAATAAGTCGATTGCAAGTCCCGCAGAGCATATAGATATCGCTGGCGTCCGGGATAGCTGTACGTGTTGAGCGAGAGACAGCTTCATTCAGCCCTGCGGAACAGCAAGCCTCCGAACGACGCGCGGGCAATAAAAGATACATTTAAGTGAGAACAGGTCGAACCGGTTGCTCAGCACCGACCCGCAGCGCGAGTCCCAAGGCGATTTGGACCAAATACTGACGTCAATGCAGATTCACTGAACTGCCTATAGGCATCATTATCTTTGTCACTGAACCATGACCGAGGGGATTCATGTACAGCCGCGTGGTTT
Source organism: Dothistroma septosporum (assembly GCA_002236755.2). Taxonomy (NCBI): domain Eukaryota; kingdom Fungi; phylum Ascomycota; class Dothideomycetes; order Mycosphaerellales; family Mycosphaerellaceae; genus Dothistroma; species Dothistroma septosporum. Next base: position 3,434,634 of record NBZP02000054.1, read on the forward strand.
GTCGCGCGTACTGCTGCAGCACGCCACATTGTCGAGAACGATGGCTGGAATTTTCTCTAAGAAGAGTCGCTGAACACAAAAGTGGCCGTTCCCGAGCTGAGCGAGACCTATCACGCAAATCAGTTTGAGCTTACTAGATGACTGAAGCGTGCGAGCTTACCGTGCATCCAGTGGTCGAGCTACAGTCGTCGTAGTTGGCGCCGCCACAGTACTGGCCATTGGAGTATTTGCAAGTGCCTGAGACGCCATCGCCAATGATCTCGACGCAGAAATCCAGCTTGGCATCGGTAGTGGGCGCATTCTGCATGATGGAGAGCCATGCAGCGCCATTGCTGTAGCCGACACCCAGATTGAGAGGAGCGAAGTTGCCCCATGGATTGCCGGACTGACCCCACTGGCAACCATCTTCGACACTTACGCCTGCCGGGTTGACATAGTACTGGGCAGAAGTCTTGCCACCTTGCCACTTGTAATAGTTGTCGGCATCTGGGCAGGTCAAGTTCGACTGGCCACCGCCTGGTACATCGACTGGGACGGTCTCGCTCTCCGTGCCGGGGTAATCCGTACGGCAAACTGCAACGTTCTGCGTCATCTTATTCTGGACCAGAATCTCCACCTGATCGGATCCCTTCATGCACAGCTGAGTGCACATGCTGGGGTTGGTAAGGTGCAACTTGCCACCAGAGCACTTCAGGCCTCCTACAGACTGGCCTGTGGATCCCTGCGTTGTCGGCCATTGAGACTTCTGGTACCCGGGTGGGCATGCGTAGGAGCAGTAGGCACCTTCGGTGCATGAGCCCCCTGACGTGACAGTCATGATGTTGCCATAACCGTTGCCCGTAGAAGAGCCAGGGCTCTGGACACCGGTCCAACCACCCAGACCGGTCCAATGGACGGCGACCGCACCATATGCCGATGGGAAAGTCGAGCAGTCAAGTTGGCCATCGGGAAAGTCGCTATCAATACCCGTAGCGTCCGAACCCCAGACTCCAGTCCCACTCGATCCACCGCCGTAGCTGGGTACAATATTCGACACTGTGGACTGGACGGCTGCCGCCGCGCTGGAGTCCGCGTTGTACTGCGTGGGTGTCGCTTTTGCTGCCAAGGTGGTTGAGGTTGAGCTCGCAGTCGAGCTCGAAGGCGCAGCATAAGCCGGTGGCGCTTTGTAGGTGCCCGCAGGCTTGGGCGTGAGCTGACCGTCGTTGGCAAACACCAAGCTTCCATTCTTGATGCCTTGCTGGACTTCGGCCTCGGAAATCGTCTGCCCGTTCAAAACATAGACAATCTCCGTGGGTCCCGCAACAGTCACGTATCCTGGCGCAGCATCGGCGTTTCGTGCCTTGTGAACGTGTTGGTGTTGGTGGTGTCCGTGGGGTTGAGCAGCGGACACAGCAACGGCCGCGCTGAGCAGCGCAAGCGAGATCTTCAACATGTCTGCAGTTGCCTCGGATGTCGCAAAGAGGATGTCCGGGAAGTGAGCCGTCGAAGACGTGATTACGTTATCGTTCCGGTAGAAGATGAGCCGCTCTGGGGAACCCTCGTGCCTGCTTACGCGAGGTGGCTATCGCTCTATGTCTGTTAACTGAAGCCGCTGCTGTCAAAGGCAGAGCGCAGCGAAGACTCGGTCGCGCGCCGGAAGTCGGCGGGCGGTGTAGATTGAAGTTGTTCCCTGTGAGGATGACCGAAGAGGCTGGGACTGGCACGGAAAGGTGAGGTCAAAGAATGTAAGTCGGCCGCGTGATGATGGTGGTGGTATGCTGGATTCCAATGAGTGAATACGAGCAAATGCTCGAGGTGGAATAAAATGGAGGGTCGGTGGTGGGCGAGCTGCAGCACTCTCGCGGCGTCAGGCTGGACTTCTGGCGTCTCGAGGTGTACAGCAACAACAAGCTGGCAGAGGAAGCAGAGGAGCGCCGGTCATGAAAGCCAGGAAGAGACATTCTCGCGATAGCCCTGCTCAATTTCTCGGCTGGATGCAGCCGGGATTGCAAGCGGTAACCTGCACGACCCACGCCGCTTCTCATCGCAACGGCGCCTGAATCGCTCCACGAAAGCGACATCACGCTACACTGTTCGTGTGCTACTGCTGTGCTAGACAATCGTAGCGTGAGCGTCGCCGCGCATCGTGCACGCCGTCTTTATCGACGGCGACGACATCTCATCACCCTTGGCGTCTTGGCGGTCATTCTCGCAGCGGCCACATTCTCAAATAGAAGCCACCATCCAGAGCGCAATTACACCAAAGACACGGCAGGCGCTCCAACGAACTCTCAGACATGCCAGTAATAAGACTCAAGTACACTGTTGTCCAACAACGATACGCTACGACACGCCGTGTGCCAACTGCCATCATTTACGCATGTCTTCGTCGTGAACGCATTCGTCCAACTGACACTTCAGACAACAAGCGGCCGTGCCACATGCTGTCGTGTCGCTGTGGAGCTAGGGGGCTTTCGCTACGGCAAGCATCCTCGCATCGTGGTTGTTGCCGCAGGGAGGTATGAGGATTCAGTGGTCAAAGAAGGAAAGAGCGATCGGTTTGAGGTGTGGCGTTCCTGCATTAGCGCTAAAGTCTGAACGCGCTTGTCTCCATTCTTTCAGGTACCAAGTCATGACAACACACAATAAACATCACCGACCAACGAAGATACATATTTCATTTCTCGATGCTGCCACGTGTTCGTGTATAGATGTTACCAGCACACTCTAGGCAGTCCCACGACACCAAGGCTACATCCACGCTGATGAGGTGTCTTGGCGCCTGTGGAGCGACTCCAACTTCCGACAAGTCTTTCATTCGGTCTCTCCCTGTGCGACCAAGCAAATGCTGTGCACGCATTGCTTCCCCGCCCTGCGCAACGAATACCCCCGCGACTGGCAGAGTTGACTGGACTCACCCATAGCCACGAAGTGATGTTCTTGTTCAAGTAGTCGCCTACCTTGCTGACGACTGTCAACGATTGGACTAATTGGCTATCCTTGTCGGAATACATCCTTGCCCATTGACCCCACATCACCTCATGGCGAAGGTGCGCCGCAAGTCACTGGCGCCCAGCCATTGTCGAAAGCTGTGAATACGATAGCGTTGATGTGACTGGGAATGGCTAATTTCAGCATCCATATTACCACAACGAAGCTCACGACACCTGTTGCGGCACCGTGCTCCTCGTCTATGAGCTGACACCTCCGAGGGCCTGGCAAGTCGTCCGCGACGCTACGTGTGTTTACAACTTGTAATTACAAGCCATTCCGTGCAGCAGAGTGACGGGATTGAGGCGACCATAGTAACACAGCGCCTCTGCATACATTCAAGGTTCGCTACATACTGAACCCCGTTGCAGCATCTTGGTCTGAGTGCCGTGTCGTCCAATGTCGCTTACACCAGAGGAAGAGTGTTGTTTTTCGGGGGATGGTTGCAGCTTGCCCTTCGTCACCGTCATCTGCGGCAAAGCTACGTGTTGTGTTGGGGCAATACTCGGTCTTCATTTGTGGCTCTCAGTCATTTGCTTCATTGCCGATGGCATCCCGCAGACTACGAAACTCACCGAGAAATCAGCCACACATGAGCATCGTTGGCGAAGCCTACTTCACTCGGACTGTCCTATCTGCTGTAGCATCGCAGGCTCAGTGCAGCACCAGGGCCAGTGCACGGCTCGATCCGCACTATATGCCTCCTACTCGTCACATCAAGCATATGTCCTGAAATTGGTCTGTAGTTGTCGTACCTAAAAGCGAAGTGGGTCAGCTTAGATATCTCGCACGAGGGGCAGAAGCCATGCGCCTAAGAATGATATCTCATCCAGCGCGAAATGGCTTCTATCCATGACATTTCTTACGCCGACGCATCTGTTGGCGCCACCGAGAGCATGTAGTCGGCCCACCTGTCACATGGTCAGTGCATGAAGATATTGTTGTCGCTGACCGTAGCATACCACGGCCCAGCTGCGCACCACAGAGCACCGCTCCGAACGTCGCTGTTGGTCTGGACACAGCTCAGCATGTCCTCGACAGCATCCTCGCAGATATCGTTGACTGCGCAAGCAAATTCTCCAATGAGCCCGGTCTTGCCATTTTCCTTGAGCCACTGAGTCGCCAGCTCAAGCATTTCGCTTCCGATAGTCTTGCTCACGTAAGTCTCGCTGGTCCCACTACCGTCGCAATCCAAGTACTGATGCATCTGGTAGATGAGCTTGTTTTGAGGATCAGTCAAGTTGCCCATGGTGTTAGCGTTTGTCTTGCCATCAGTTCCGGCGGTGGTCGTCCACTTCCGGCGTTGATCAGAATCAGCATCTCCATATCTCATGTGCGAAGAGCTCTAGACGCGGGATTTGCTCACAGCCCAGGCACCAGTGTAGGTGTTGCCTTCAACAGTGATATACTGGCTTGTAGCACCGGCACTGCGAATGCCATCGATGGCGGCCTGGTTCAGTTCCGCAACACGGGCACCCGGCATGTCACGTTACTGCATGTATCAGAAACTTGATGTCGAACACTATCGCCTGACCCCATCCCTCATTGTTTGTGTCAAAGATGACTCTCTCATTGTCCTTGACCTCAAGAGCAACAGTCCTCCAAAACGTCTTGAAATCATCGGTGTTTGTGATGATGTTCCCGTCATAGCGACCATAGTTGTGTGGCACAATCATCGCATAAGAGCTCCGTCTCGTGATGTAATTGACGGTATACTGGTCTCACCAAACTCCGGACCACTCTCGTTGACCCCGCAGAACTGTATGGTGGTCCCATCTGCTGACGTTGTGTCGTTTGCTGCGCGTTTTTGTACTACAGGTACAGCAAAAGCCGAGAGCGCTGTGCTAGCAAAGGTAATGATCGCGACAACATGTATGTTGGAGGTTAGGATAAAGGGAGGTTGAAGTGAAGGAACGGCTAGTTCTTCTCGCCAGCAGAACGCAAGGAGAAATGTGTGATGTGAGCTTGTAGGATGCAGCACTCTTGAAGAAAAGGTCTGGAATTTGGAGCTCCAGGAGCACGATATTTCCAGCAGCGCTCGTAATATTTTCTATTAGAAACACGGCCATCCAACGTTCCCGAATGATTTCATAGCTTGATCACATGCCGAGCAAGAGAGTCCAAATAATTCGGCAGAACATGACATGAAGCCCGGTCTCCCGTTCAACCAGGGCGAGTGAGTCGCCAGCACCTGGGTACTGGTCACACGTTGGGAATATCAACAGCTTCCTGGTTCTGGCAGACAGTGTAATACAATCTGTTCTTGGGCTCCAGCCGGAATGCTAGACGAAAGTCTGCAAGTCAGGTAGAGCCTGACGGACTCAGCAAAAGCCGACCATGTTCCTAGGGGTACCGGCAGGTCCTCTCAGACCCTCGTTGCGACAGTACTCCCAGCTATCATCGGCTTTGCGCTTCGAGGCGAGTATTCCCGGGAGCTTGCGATGCGAGTAGCAAATATGCTCATGGTCCGTCCAGTGGCTCTCCGGTCTATGGTTCTGGGGGCCGCGGCGGGGACTATGTGCCTGGGGAGGAGGCTGCTCTCCATCGCGAGCCTTGGACGAGCGGACGCTCGTGGTGTACATGTAGCTGTAGCTGTGACTGTAGCTTCGATTTCGGAAAAGGGGACGGGTTCGGAAGTCATGTACAACTGACTTGAGGAGCTGTCGGCTGCGGCTGATGAACTGCGCTGCGCTGCGCTGCTTCCTCCTTCCGCCTTGGCGCGCTTCACATTTCTCACCAACAATTTGTTCAGAATCACGTGATATGAACACTTCATCGTAGACGTCGCATCAAGCGTCAGGACTCGACCATCGACACACAGGAAGTACGCGCTCGTCTCATCATTCTTGATCTTTGACGAGGCACGCCACGAGCATGCGGTGCACCTCCGTCAATCAATCAATCAATCGTCTCCTCCTGCCGATCTTGCATCTTCCTTGCGGCCCATGTCTTGTGCTCACGTTGGTCCGAATGTCCGCTTCCAGATCCAAAAAGATGGCATGGGTACGACCATCGATGATCCTTATCTTCTCTAGCACATGCGCCAGACGAAGCGGCTCCTGGAAGCAGGATAGCCTGAGAGGAGTCGTCGGCGCTCACAAATTGCACCTCTCCCGCGCACACCCAAGGTCAATGTGCTCAGCTTTGCTCTTACGATGGTCTTGCCGTTGGATTCCGACTCGCCATGTGCTTCGCATTCTTACGTCCGTTCCTCGACGAGCCTCCGAACGCAACTAGACGGACTACTTTCGTCCAGTCAGCTGCACTCCCTCTCGTGAGTCTTCGCGAACTATCACCGCTCAGGTCGCGTGGCAGATCCCCCTCGTAATTGGCAGATGTAAGCATCATGTCGTCCTCTGATTCTCTTCCTACCCTTCAAGCAAGGCAGCAGCTTTCTCATACAATTGACTGGCCGGTCAAGCGTCGCTAGCGATGGCCCGCAGCCGTACGAGCAACCACCAGCCGACTACTGGACGACCACGCCTCAGAATCTTGCTATCGAACGGTCGCTTCCCTGCGTCCTTGGACTTAGCACGCCAGCTCTCAAAGGCCGGACACAAGGTTTTCTGCGTAGATCCCACGAGATATCATATCTGCAAATTCTCCTTTGCAGCGAGCCAAAGCAAACAGGTCCCAGCCCCGCGTGACACTCCGCTTGATTACATCGAGGCTGTTAAATACTACGCTGTCAAGTGGGATATCGACATGATCCTACCTGTCCACCAGGAGATTTTCTTTCTCGCCGGGAGCGGAGAACCAGAGATACTTTCTAGGCTGTTCGCACCGTCCTTCGAACTGCTCATCCGACTTTACCACAAATTCGAGTTCTCCAAATTGATGGGAATTGCAGGGCTTCGCGTTCCTGAGACGTATCTGTGCAAGAGTATGAACGATGTGACCAATCTACCCGTTCACAAGTACCCACATGGAATGGTACTGAAGCCATGTTTTGGTCGAGCGGCTACTCGTCTCCATCACCTCAAGCCTGGCCAGCCTTTGTCTGACGACTTGGTCATCGATGAGCACCATCATTATATAGCCCAAGAGTGGCTCGTAGGCAACCAGTACTGTAGCTATAGTGTGGTTCAGGAAGGACGACTTGAAGCTACAGGGCTATATCCAGTGCTTGGCACGACATACGGACACGAAAGCGTGTTTCTCCAGCAGATGTTCCATGCCGGCATCTACGACTACATCCGAAGCTTCGTTTCTAGCATGCCATCTTTCAGCGGCCAGATCGCTTTCGACTTCATCGAGGATGCCAACGGGATATGGGCCATCGACTGCAATCCCAGGGCGACATCCGGGGTTCATCTATGGAGCGATACAACACATCTAGCTCGTGCAATTACCGGGACTTTGCCAAAGGAAGACATTGAAAGGCCAATTCGTCCGCCGCGTAGAATGCTCGGACACGAACCTCGCTTTCAAGTGGCCTCCGGAATGCTTATGTGGAAGCATGAACCAGCGACTATCAAGGTTTGGGCAACCTATATGCGACGGCTGCTGTTTACGAGAGATGTTGTTTGGAAGTGGCGAGATCCAATGCCAATTTTGGCCCAGCCTTTCTTGCTCAGCGACTTTTACCGTATGTGTCGGCGAAAGAACATGCCACTGCCAGCTGTGTTCCAGGAACAATTGGTCTGGGAGCCGCGGGGCTGGGAGTGGGAAACCGTTCAGATGATGCTTAGCAAGACGGACGTTGAGGGAGATGAGTATTACGACTGTGTCGAAAGCCCGCAAACTGCTACGCCCTAGTCTTTGACCTCTCACATGGTCCCGCTGGAGACGGCTCGCAACTGGCGTTACTTGCAGGAAATCTTGGCGTGAGGCACGAGGCATGCATTGTAATCGTGATGATGGGCATTGAACAGTACTGTGCGCTTATTGTGCCTTTTCACGGCGGTCTCGTGTGTGGGCCCATCAACAATCGAGCCGAAGCTATGATAGAGGGTTTGGGAACGAAGCTTGGATGACCAGTCTGAGACCTCGGTGATGTTCACAGCTGAAAGATGTGATAGTTTATCAGCAAGTTGGAAGCCATGGTGTTCGATTGTCGACTCTACAGCGGAAGCATAAGCAAGCAGCAATGGGATACAATGACCATATGAAGCCGGTCACAAAAGTTCGAGAGACGAAGCAGATTGATAGAACTACGGGACATGGTTCCGAGCCAGGCTAGGCACAAAAACTCAACTGGAGTATAGCCAAGCTGGCTGTTGAACAGCACGAAACTCTGAACGGCATCGGCATGCTTGATCTCACATCTTGGCTCGAATTACCAGTTCCGTACCATGTCAATCATATTGACATCCCGACCGCTACGTTTGGACATCTTCCAGATGCCGGGGGACTCCTAAGAATTGGAGCTCTAGAACTTGGAAGTGGTCCGCCCGATGTAGATTTTGAAACCATTTGTGCTCTCATTCTACCCCAATCTCTCATCTTTGGTCACCACGGCCGCGACCCCTGCCACGACCTCGACCATTTCCACCTCGATCACCGCGGTTTCCTCGGCGAGGACCTCCACCACCACGCCGGTTGATCGAATAGTCTATGCGAACAAGCGGTCGCTGGACCCATTCTACATTATCCAGACCAAGTCGCTTTTGCTCGACCTCGGGAATTCTCCAAGCCTGGAAGACACCCATCAAAGATTCGGGGCTGTCTTTGCCACCCTGGTCTTGATTCGCATTCTTATCACCGCGTCCCACGTCTCTCAGCTCAGGGACCCAAGTCCGTACATACTCTCCGTTGGCATCGTAGTCGACAGCCTGCTTCACTGGGTTGAAGACTCTTGCGTCGCCTCGTGGATCGTTGCCCACACCTGCGACGTATTGCCAGTTGCCCCAGTTACTGGAAAGGTCGTAGTCGATCAAATTCATCTCATACCACTCAGCGCCAATGCGCCAATCGAGACCGAGGTGCTTCGACAGATAGGACGCAACATTTTGCCGAGCACGATTGGAAGTCCAGCCCGTCAGGAATAGCTCCCTCTGGGATGCGTCGATCAGTCCAGTGCCGGTTCTACCGGCGATGAATCGCTCAACCGTGTTACGGGTATCTTCGTCATTCGTACCGCCAGTGTTCTTCTTCTTGGTGGAGCTCGTATATGGAGAGCTGATGAATCTGGAGTTTGCTTGTTTGTCCTCTCGGTACCCACCAACCCAGAAGAGCCGGGTGCCGAACTTTCGCGTACAAAGACGCATGTAATCTCTCCAGAGAAGTTCGAAACGGACTGCCGCAGTACCCTAGCCGCATCGTTTAGTATGAGCAGAACTCTGAGCACACAAAGCAACATACCTTATTCTCGCCCTTGCCGTACCCGTTGGCGTTTTTCCCAGTCTCTCCTTTCCCATTTTCAAAGTCGATCATGCGCCAATGGACCTGTCTGGACGTAATGCATCCCAGCGCCAACCAAGCCGAGAGCTTTGTGCTGAAGTCAAGTCCCAACAGTCCGTTGCGAGTGTCCTTGTACGCGGTCATGGATCCAGACTCGAGCAAATGATTGACTCTCTCAACTCCGGCTTTCGATCCGCCGATAAAAGGATGTGCAGAACTGGCGCCAACGGGCAAGGACGGTGCTCCCGGAATTTCATCGTCTTTGTCGAGTGGTTTCGACAGCCCAGCTATGGCATCCTTCAAAGTCTGTGGTATTTCGAAGGGCTTGGCCTGCTCTGGTATAAAGTCAGGAAGAGGCGGCAAGCTCTTGATCTCGGGCAGTTCTTTCCTGGGAGCTGATCTAAGAGGCTCTACTGTCTTGCGGAACGCCGTAAAGACATCATTCAGATCCCGTGGATCTTTCAGGGGCAAGTCGCGATCGTCCACAAAGTACTTCTCGTCGTTCCACAGCTTGAATTCCTTCTTCTCCGAATGCATAAGATCTCTTACGTCATTCTCCTCGATCTGCTCTTCCCAGCCGTCTTCACCGGTCATCCACAGAGCGTGTACCTCAGCATCGTCACGTTGGCGATACCCGTCCAGTATCGATCGGACGACATCCTTTACGGTGCCTATTCGGATCGTAAGTCCACTTGAGAACTTCTCCAGGTCATTCTGAAGATCAAAGACACTCTCGGCTAGGAACTTCGCTCGCAATTTGCCACATCTCCAGAATCGTGCCGTCGCACTGCGAGCTTCTGGATACGGAGACTTTTCCTCTCCGGGGCTCAGGAACCCTGACACCTCGACCTGCTGCGCCGGGAAGACGTAGACAGGGAGTACATGGGTGAAAGGACGTTGGCTATGCTGATTCAGCCTTGAGATCTCGTTCAAGATAGGATTGTCGGCCAGTCGTAGATCCCTTCGTAGTAGGTAGATCAACACTCGTTGCATCTTCGGTCTGTCGCTACTTCACACACGAGAATGGTTTGATGGAAATCCGCCCAGCCGGCAAGCGATGGATGCTGTACAGCGCAGCCAGGTCAATACGTATGACCCTCGTGGCATTTGACGACGTCGTGTGAGCTACGTTGAACAGACTACCGGGTGGGTCGAAAATAGGTATAGCCTGCTGCGGTCGGTCTTGCCAGTCCCGGAGAGAACGAAGTTACAAGACTATAGTGAAGTTGCGATGCAGGTACGAATGAGGTGGGTATGGCGCTATGAAGCCTTTGTGATACAGTCGAATGGCTGTGTGCACAGACTTGATGTCAGTCGACGTAGGATTAGCAGGGATGATCTCCTCCACAACGCAGTCTCCTAGTCTGTGTCGGGCAGACAGATGACGAGACGAGACGCCTGAATGCAGTCAAGTGCCTGAGATCTGTAAAGCTGTACCAGATTGCGCGCCAGGTACACCGATCGATAGGCGAAGACGTTCGGCTAGGGACCCTGCGCATCGAGCTTAGTCGACAGCGTGCATGGCTATATGGTATCGACGTGCGGGTCCAATCGTGGCCGCACGAGGGCGGCTTGGCGGTATAGCACGAGACATGCCTGCAGGCCTGGCAGATCTACTCCGGCCGTATGAGCGGTTCTGCTTCTTGATTGTGCCACCCGTCACAATGTGACCGTGGATGGACATGACGGCTGTGCAGTATAGTTGGTGGTGGTGGTGGTGGTGTTGCTTGGAGCTGGAGCTGGAGCTGGAGCTGCCGTGCTGAGCGTGCGCGCGCCATCTGTGAGATCTAGAAGCATGCTGCATGCGGCGGCGCCAGATAGCGCGGCGACTAAGAGACCCTGTCGGCACGTTGTGGATGGTGCATGACCATGACGATGATGAGCGGCGAAAGGTGTGGCAAGGGTTCAACAATCACTTCTTGAAGCAGCTAGTCCCATCTTCGTCATGCTGCCAAGACGTCGGAGATCGTGAGTGCGATCGTACTTGCAAAAGCTACCTCCACGATGCTTGTCGTGCGGACGAGACTCCTACCAATTGCAAGACGCAGTCAGCGTTTCCCAATGGCGAACGGTGTGCCCATAATGCGAGCGTCATTCTCGGTGGCCAGTCACCGCGATATTCGTCGCCACCTCCATCCTCCATCCTCGCAAGGCAAGATCCATCTTCGTGCTTGATGTCGTCAGACCTCCGAGGCCAGTGATCCCTCGAATCAGCCAGACACGACTGCTGTTACACTTTACTAGCATTCGTGCTACGACGACACGACTCACCCTCATTATCGTGGGAAACACCTGTTCGGCAGACCACGTGCAGCGAACAAGCATCAATTTCGTCAGTGCAATCTACATACTAGTACGCACGACCGGTCTGCACTACTCGCTGGGATCGTTCGACAGCCAACCACAGACTGACTGCAACAATCTGTGCAGCAAAGTTCTGCGTCGGTATGTTCTAAGCCCAATTGTCAATTTTAATCACTATCTGGATGTAATAACAGTAGACGAATCGAGTAATGACATAGAGGTTATAACTTGAAGGATTGGCATACCACCATGCGCTCCTCAGACCGTTCATCTCGACCTTGAAAAGATAAGACAGGCGAGCTGCAGTGTACAAGCAACAAGAAATTCGAATCCGTATCAGTCATACATCCATATTGTTTACATGGTTCGTTACAGGATAGGCACGAGCCTCGCGTACTTGTTGATCCAACCACGTAAGGAAAATCAAAGGTCCGACTTGACAACAAGCGGTTCGAGACGCTGCTTCAAATCCTCGATGGTGAGCTCGCTGCCATCCCAGTGCTCAAGCTCGGCGCCACCAATCTTCTTTGGTGGGATGAGGACGTCGCGTGTGACCTGGATAACACCATCCTCGGCGATGGCATCCTGTACCGCAACAGTGGCGAAGCCATTGATCTTGATACTGATGAAGCCGCCGTAGCGAGCTATGTCCACAGATAGCGAACGATCTTTCAGGAACGTTGGGAGGTCGATGTGGAAAAGGCCCTTTCGGGGCAGTTCCTTCTGGACGTCGACGTCCTCGTGCTTGTGAGCTTGGTAGATCGCATCGGAGTAGAGCGTGGTACCTGGCACGACGTGGTACTCGAGGAGTGCCTTCAGATACTTCTGACCATACTGCGAGAACAAGAAAGCATTGATCTTTGGTCCAAGCTTCTGGAAGGCAAAGTTGGATGGTGCGAAAAGCGTGCCCCCAGCGTGCTCCGTGGTGTTCAGCTTCTCAAGGAGGCCGGTCTTGCCAAGTCCAAGCTCAAGCGTGGAGAACTCGCCCGGGAACAGATCAACGATCTGGATTGCATTTGGTGGCGGAAGAATGAGGCTGTCGACCCCGTGAATTACGCCATTCGTACCGAAGATGTTGATAGCCACGATGCGGCTGTAGAAGTTGACAGTCAGACCGCGTAAACTGATCTTGAAGGCGACGCGTTGAGGTTCTGGCTCGGAGCTTAAATGCTCGCCCTTCAGAAGTGTTGGGGCAGTGTGTGTAGCCAGAACTCGCCCTGCCGGGTAGAGACCAGGTAGGACGTGGTATGATAAGATGGCCTTGAGCTGTTCCTTGGATGGCTTCGGTGCTTTCTCTGGGATCTTCTCGAATGCCTTGTCCGTCGGTGCGAAGACCGTGAAATTGGCCTTGGTGGAGTTGAGTGCATCGACAAGGTCATCATACTCGGAAATGAGCTTAGCGAGCGTCGTCGTGTACTTGGAACCTGCTATCAACTGATAGACTGTCTGGTTTGGCTCATGGTGGTGCGGTGGCTTGTGTGGACGATGTGGGTGATGGCCATCAACTCCGAGAGACTCGAAAGTCTCCTCGAACCAAGACTCGACATTGCCAGAAGCCTGGCTGAGCTTGTCTCCGAACAGGCTTGCGGCATCGCCGGCCTCCTCGAACGCGTTGTCCAGAGCACTCTTTGCACTGCTCGACAGCTCCTCCCAAGTGGTCCTCGATGCCTCGGTGACGTCGTCGAAGTGTTTCTTGAAGCTCGAGCGCACATCGTCCTTGGCTGCCCCGACCTTCTCGACCCAGCCGTCGACGGAGGTGTGGCCGTGATGATCTTCGACTGCGAGACGGGCGAGAATCTCTTCCTGCGGCAGCACAAAGGCCGAGGTCAATGCCGCGAGCGGCAGAACGTTGGTAACCTTCATAGTGATCACTGAGGTGAGGGAATGGAGAGCAGAGGAAATAAGGGAAAGAGCAAGCAGGGAGCAGGATGGGTTAGGAAACGGGTTGCCTACGGGGAGGAGCACGCAATGGCGATGTCAGCGTGCGTGAGAGGTCGAATGCGAAGGCGAAGGCGAAGGAGGCGGCGTTTGATGACGAACAAGACTGCCCACCATCCAGTGAGTTTCAAAGAGCTCCTCCACGCGTCAGAACAGGACCCTCGGATAGTGGGACGGCATGTTGTTTGCCCGACTTGCACACAAAGCTCTTGTTTGTGCACATGGATGCTTCTTCTCGGAATCGTGCGGCTGCCTGGTCCAGCATTATCATAACTCCTCTTCTTCGTTCTCATGATGGCGCCCACGTGCATGTAGTCGAGGTGCAAGGTGGTCCGAGACGTGGAGAGACATCACGTGTTAAATCAGGTGACTGCCGGCCATTTGCGCGAAAGCTCATCTTAAGACATGCTACTCCACCATGCACACCACACCTTTAACACCAACTTGCTACTCGTCATGTCCATGTGCCATCGGCTTTTCAGTCCCAGCAGTCGTGTCGTCAGGCTCGGGCAGGATTCGACTCGGGCACAACGCTCTCCCAAGACTCCTTCAGCTGCCGATTCGCGGCCGACCATTTACTGACTCCAGTACCACTGCCATGATCTTGCCTGCGGACAATACGTACCCTTGTATACCCACCGCATCCGGCCTCCTCCACTGCATTGCCCTGTCTGGAGCTTCGTGCTTGAGTCCCGAAGCCCCAAGCGCCGGTGGATTCCAATTACTGACGCGTTGCTGGCGGATTCGTACCGTCGAACGCATCGACTTATTCGACGCCCCGGGTTGACCACTGCCTACATCTGGTCTACACTGTCCAAGCATCCTGACCGACCTACCAAGAGCCCAGAAGAATAGGCCCTCAAGCCGGCAAAATTATCAAACGATCTTGCTGCAGCCCCAGCCGACATGATTCTGCTCAACTGTACTCGCGTGTTCTGCGACTGTCTGCTCCATCGTCAGATTCTGGAAAGTGAGCAATTTCGAGAGGTTGCCAACATGTCGTGGGCTACATCAGCACTATATTTGATGCCGGACTGTAGACCGGCACTAACCGTTCAGGCAAATGCATTGGCTCCAACCTGGCCGCGATCCGTATCTTCAAGAGGCTCTTCCGCCTGCCCGCCAACGTTGCTATGCACGTCACGGAACCAACACCGCTGCAGAGCTGTGGCTAGACCCCCGTCTACCTTGTGCCATATCGTTGATGATCAAGTGAGGCGTTTCTCGTCGAAAGCCAGGGCCTGGATGGAATAGTCGATATCTGTAGACACGGTGTGTGACTGTCTGCGTTGAGCATCATAACTCCTGACGTACTGCTCGATTATGTCGTGTCGTGGAACTCGTATTCCCCGTTCGGGCCAATGCCAGACCTTTGGATTTGGTTCACCACAGGCTATATAGGTACGCCCTTGTATGGGTGTCAGCGAAGGCTTTGGCATTAGGCGCGGTTGGATCAGCGCTCCAGCAGTGTCCCAGACTCCAACGACATTGACCCGCACGTTCTGCAGCTTCAGCTGCTCTTTATTACTTCGGTACCATGCCGATTTTCGGAACAGCTCCTTTCTCCCAAGCGTTCCAGGACGACCACGTGTCGTGGCTAGGGACGAGGACCAGCATCAGCATTCCCAGATGCAACGGGTGCCAGTACAAAATCCGACTTCCAAGCTGATCATGTTCACCGCAGAATAACGCCAAAGTTGGGAACAAGCACAGCTGCTGAGCGTACGGTAAAGGCTCCTTTTAAGAAGCCAAAGAAGAACAGCTCATTGCGGTTCGCGCCACATGGCTTGTCAGCTCGCATGTATCGCATCTGGTGATTAATATTGGCCCGAACGAGAGTGAAAGGGCAGGGGCGCAGGTGTACAAAAGCCATTTGCAAGGACTATTGACACTCGGTATCGTGAAGATCTGAAGGGAAACATCGCAGCGATATGTTGACTCGTATTCGTTCAGGCTAGCACTCCTCACCTTCCTGAAAAGATCAGGTATCTTCCAGTCTTTTGAGGGAAGCATGTTGTTCTTGCTCAGCGTTGCTGGTTGAATCTAGAGCCACAACTCGGCTCGTTTCCGCAAATGATTGTGTATTCGGTGCTGCATGGCAATAACAACAGCAGCTTCAGGCAAAGGGTATATGTGCCGTGAGGCTTTCCCGTCTTATTCAAACGCCAATACAAACCAGTGACCCGCTCTTGTATGTCAATTACGTCGCTCATCTTACACGCTCTTGCAAATCTATTGTCCAATCCGTCGTTCAAGATGCTCTACACGAGCTCGGAAGCCACGGACGATCTCTCGAATGCGCTTGATCTTGTCGAACTCGGTCTCCAACTCATCGATTTGCTGTAGTATAGCGCGGAAGCGTGCGATTTCGGTGTCGGCCATCTGGATGGCATTGCCGGAACGGTCGTACTGCGCCTGTGTAGCGGATTCCGTGGCGCGGTTGAGCTGTGTCAAAGGTCAGGCAGGCTGTTCGAGAGTAACGACAAGTACAGCCTTCGTGTCGACCCCACCTGTTCGAGACGCTGCGAGATGGCTTGCATGACGCGGTCAAAGTGCCGCGACAGCAACTGCAGACTGCCCGGATCGAGCAACAACCTGCCGTGGCTGCTTGCCTGCGATCCAGCGGAGCTCCGCGCCTGGGAGTGGGCGAGTTGCTGATGCTGGCGGAGGGTGGCGACATCTTGCGCGGACAGCCCCAGGCGATTGTCCGCAACCGACGACGACGAAGACGACTGCGGTGTTGCTGCTGGCGGAGGCGATCGATGTGAGGACGGAGGCATCGGTCACTGTCGCGGCGACCGGCGCCATATCAGCACTCTCTAGACGACGGGCGGCTGCTGCTGCTGCTGCTGCTGCTGCTGTCGCTGTTGCTGACACTGCGTCCGCTGGTGCTGAGGTGGTGCTGAGGATGTAGGCCGTTCAACTGCATCGCCGCGACGGGACATATAACTACGATGGTAATGGAGATTGGGTGGCAGAGATCAGCTTGGATTGCATCGATGCTCTGCGACGTCGCACAGACATCCCCACTGCCACGGCCCTTCTGGTCTTCAGACCATCGCAGCCCCCAGGAGGACCAGCAGACGAAGCTCTGTCGCTTGACAAAATGAGAGTTTCAACACGCCTTGCCGCGCGCTAGGTACTCACACTCAGAACTATTAGAGCGCTTACTACCACGCCGTGTTGCTGCCCGCGACGCAACGGCTGCCGTCTCGTCTTCGTCTCTATCGCTTCGCAACCGACTTGCCATGTTCGAGCATCCCACAGCGCATGGTGCGCACTCTTTGAGGAAGTCCGCGCTCGTGCACGTGCACGTGCTCGTGCTCGCGTAGCACCAGCAGCCCGCGCACATCAAGCTTTCACTGTTGTGGCTCCGACACGGTTTGTCGACAAGGTTCTCCTCAACAGTTCTGCCGCTGACAGTCACCACAGGGATGGCTGAGATTCTGGTGTCGGCATGTCTGCCTCGGACTCGGCATTCTGCACCGAATGTGTACCTTGCGTTTCGGTCAGAAACGTGAGGTGGGAGAGACCTGTGGCTTGGTTGACAATCTGGGAAGCACTCGCCTTCTTGTCGCAGAATTAAATGAAAGGTCGCGGCCATGACACGCATCCTCGCCGTGGCGTCCGGCGGTGAGGTTGGCAACGAAAGCGACGCGCTGGCCTAAGTGATGCGAGATAGCAGACATGATCCCGAACTTGTTCTTCTAACGCGCAGCTGAAGACCGAAAGATTCAAGACCGCCACTGGGCCCAAGTGAAACTTCAATCTGTGAGCAGCAAACATTCACGGCCGACGTTGCTACGACATCTTGCACCGGAATCATGAAGTCACGACAGATTATTGCATCGGCTATCGGTAAGCCGTGGGACTGTGAGAACTACTGACCCTTGGCCAGCCGCTTTCCAGAGCCCTCTACGACACACCTATTAGTGTTGGAATGGACCTTTGGCTATTGACTGTCTTGTTAGCCACCCAGGCAGGCTGGTCAACGACCCATCGGCATAGCGATTTGGGAGATGAGGCATCGCGATTGGAATCCGAGCCTTCGCGGCAGGTCACTTTGGAAACATTTCATATGGTATGCTCCCTCACAGGCTATAGGGAAATGATGGCTCGTTGCAGACGACCTGACTTGATTAGTCCAAGCAGCCTCATAGTCACTTGGACTTGCATGCTTCAACGCTTCGTCGTCTCTGCCAGCATCAAGACAGACACTCTCCATGTCTCACTTCCCTCCCTCAAGCATAATGATATGATAGCCCTCTGCGGTCTTGCATTCGGTCCAAACAGGCTTGGTAGTCGTTGATGGCTGAAGGTTGACGGCAGCCTGCCAAAAGTCCTCAAGTAGGCTATCCTTGGTCTTCCACCCTAGTGCACCTACACGCTCACTTTGTCAGTTACATGTGAATACAAGTCTGGTAGGCATACCTCACCCCCTGCCCTAGCCTTGTCTTCGGAGAACTCCCGGGCCACATCGTCGAACTTGCTGCCTTCATTTAGCTTCGCTAGAGCCTCCTCCTTCTTCGAGTGTTTGGCACAGAGAATATGACGAGCGTTCATTTGTTGATAGCCATCCTTCTTCCCTTTCTTCGCCTTGTCGGCGACTCCAGCGTCCTTGCCTTTGCCCTTGTCACCACCCTTGCCTTTCGGCGCCATCTGCCTTAACAGCAAGCAGACTTGGGGTTTCCAAGATGCGAGCTTGTCACGTTCGAGTCTCCCAGCTGTGATGGTCAATGGTCTCAGAGAGACGACACTGTTGCCGGTGCAGTGGCGTCCAAAGCTGGAGCAAGACATCTCGAAATAGCTTCCAAAGAAAAGTGGCGCCATGACTAATCAGCACGTTCCATCCTCACATCTCTGACCCTTATGAGTGAACTGCACAACTTTCTCCTTGTGGATGGCGAGCCAGGTCTGCTATAAAGCAGCAGCTGCTCATCAAAATCTCATCACTAGCCATCCGCGCAATGAGATCGGTTCCGATGCCTGACTCCAACATCACCATGGACGGCCACGCAATACCTACCATTGCCAACACTATGTACTACATCTCAGACTTCATCACGTCGGAGGAAGAAACGTACATACTTGAGAAGATACCGTCGAATCGATGGATTCATCTCATGCACCGCCGCCTGCAAGCTCTGCCCACCACGTTGACAGCAAACAACACTCTGTTGGCCTCTTCACTTCCTGCGTGGCTAACGGACCCCATCCTGCCCCGCTTCAATAGATTGGGCCTCTTCTCGGATGCTCCACACGGGGTGAATCACTGCCTCATCAACGAGTACCTGCCAGCGCAAGGAATCATGGCCCACGAGGATGGTGCAGCTTATCATCCAGTCGTCGCCACAGTCAGTCTGGGGGGAACAGTGGTCTTGGATATCATAGAGAAGAATGGTCAAGGAAAGTGGAGGGTTGTGCAGGAACCCAAGAGTCTACTGGTCACGACTGGTAATGCTTATACTGACACACTACACGGTATTGCGGAGGTTCACGTCGACGAGGAGCTGAACGCGGACACTGTAGCAAATTGGGATCTGCTAGGAAGTGCTGAAACTCTCGTAGCCACTGGTGGGAGGAATGAGAGAACAACAAGAATCAGCTTGACTTTCAGAGATGTGCAAAAGGTCTCGAGAATCGGGAACAAGTTGTTTGGCAAGGGTAGGAGTTGATTCACGACCGCGACTCACAGCCCGTGTGCACTCAAGTGCTGAGGCACCCGGGCGTTATGACTGGTTCCACCATTACTCATGAAGCGCTCACTTGACCTGCGAGAAGCGCTGCTTGGCGAAGTCCCAGTTGACGACACTCCAGAACGCCTTGATGTAATCCGGACGGCGGTTCTGGTACTTGAGGTAATATGCGTGCTCCCAGACGTCCAAGGCAATAATTGGAATACCCTTCGCGCCAGATACGCCCTCTCCCATCAGCGGACTGTCTTGATTGGCAGTGGTCACAATCTGCAATGTGCCGTTCACGCTGACGAGCCACGCCCAGCCGGAACCGAAGACAGTGGTCGCCGCCTGCTCGAAGTTTGCCCTGAAGTCCTCGACACTTCCAAAATCCTTCTTGATAGCTACCTCGAGGTCACCATCCAATGTTGTGCCTAGCTTCAAGTTCTTCCAGAAGAAACTGTGATTAGAATGGCCGCCGGCGTTATTGCGGACGCCTTTCTGCTTGTCTTGCGGGATTTGGTTAAGCTTCGTCACAAGATCATCAACATTGAGTGTGTTGAGCTGGCTGTGCTCCTTGAGGAGGTTGTTCAGGTTGTTGACATAAGTGGTATGGTGCTTGTTGTGGTGAAGCTCCATGGTTTCCTTATCGAAATGTGGCTCGAGGGCATCATAGCTGTAACCCAGCTGAGGCACAGAGTACGACATGGCGCTGTTCTGTGCGGTCGGACTGGTACCCAAGCTGCGACACCGACATACGCGTCAGTACATGGCCTGCCACGTGCCCCCAACCTGACCCTAGGCCATGAAACTTACTTTTGTTGGATGGAATCAAGTCTTGACTGTGCGGTATTGGACATCCAGTCTCCTGCCTGCTGCCAGAGTGCTAGAAGAGGAATGGAGTAGTTGAAGAGCTGCATCATAAAGGATGGGGCCGGACGGAAGACCTTGATGAGTCGATATGAGGCAGTTTCCACGCTTGCTTAGAAAGCTGCCAGTGGACTTCCGATTCTCAAGATTCTTGTTTCTTCTGATAGGCTTCACGAAGCAGAAACGTGGGATAGTGAGGCAAGTACTAAGTTGCTGAACAAGTCGTCGTGGTTTGAGGCCTTGTATTGTACTGCCTTCTTGGCAGCGCGCTCCTGGTGCCGCTATTGGGCTATAAGCGTTGTTATCGTACGCCAAGTCGACTGGCTGTGAGGATCAAGGTCGCACGTATTGTACTCGTACCCGTCTCCCGACACGGGGCTCTTTGACTGTCTTATTGACGGCTGTGCGAAGACATAAAGCTGATCGGCCAACAAAACATGATAAAAGGCAATGGTTGGGCGGACGCTGACAACACGTTTTCTGAGCAAGGATCGCGGCTTGGGCTGCCGAT
The DNA here is from genome assembly GCA_002236755.2 of Dothistroma septosporum. Classification (NCBI taxonomy): domain Eukaryota; kingdom Fungi; phylum Ascomycota; class Dothideomycetes; order Mycosphaerellales; family Mycosphaerellaceae; genus Dothistroma; species Dothistroma septosporum. The sequence goes on from NBZP02000054.1 coordinate 3,455,244, forward strand.
CGCGCAAGCTTTCACCTCGAGCCGGACCGCAAGACCTGCTCATAGAGGCCCCCGCTGCGATGCTTATATGTAGGCAGAGCATAGCAACATGACCCTAGGAAAACAACGGTAGTAGTAGAAGGGTCCTGTGCGATAACACAACATGTGTAGCCGTGGTGGGGCCGATAAATGAGGGCGCGTCAGCTTGCGACCTGAAGCATCAAAGGACAGTGTGTGAACATTGATTGAATTGCGTCTGCTTTCTAAACGTAATATTCCTTCACCACGACAATGATTATACCGATATCTGACGCCACAAAAGTAAATTGCGTCGCATGAGAGCTGACATCATTCGGATCCCCCAGTAGCAAGAGCGTAGAGCTCACTTGCCGCAACCAACAACGCCAGAAAACGCCGAGTCCTGACACCACGCGCCTCACCACCTCAAGCGGTTGGTAAACTAGGGTACTTGACGTCCTCTGACTTGTTCTCGGCCGCCGGTGTTGGTGAGGCTGACTTCGCATTCTCCGCTGAGATTTTTTCAGCAACGAGTCGCGCAATGTCAGTCGTCTTCATGTCCTCCTCGTTGGTCTGAGCATCCGATGCCCCTTCCACGGAATCACCCTCCTCAAATTCGCCCTTCTCGAGACGTTGGCTGACCCATTTGCGAAGAGCTTCGATCAACCGTATGTTCTCGACCCACTCCTCTTGCCGCTTGTCTTCGACCTCGGAAGTAGCAGCAGGAGTTGATGCAGAGTCAAATGGCGACTTTTCATCTTCACCGCGAAGTGCAGGATCGATGCTAGAGTTGCCCTTACTCTTTGGACGCTTTGCATCAGCGGGCGAGGAAGCCTTTGGCGTGCGGCTGCCGTCATCCGCATCGGCCATCTCTGTGTCTTCTGACTGGCTTTGAGGCGCTTGTCTCTGCAGTCTGCCACCACTGTATCGGCGACCGTCCAGGCCCTCGAAGCCTGAGGCAAGACCGGACGCCGGAGCGGATGTGGTAGTTGGGTAGCCAGACCCAAGATCCGACATACCAGTGACCGCAGGCAGGCTAGGGTACATGTTGCCGCTCACGCTACCGAAACTGGCGCGGCTATGGCTCGACATCGGCGAGTGACCAGAGCTGGTGTACGAAGAAACAGAGGCCGGGGTGAGGGCGGGAGTATCCAGCGCAGGCGCCGACGAAGTCACGCCGCCCATGCTCGAGCCGCTAACGCTACCCAAGCCGCCGGTGCTGAGGTGGTGTTGGAAGTTGGGCGGGCTATTGCTGGAGCGATATTGGCTTTGGTTGCCGCCCATATTAAAGTCGCCGGCGAAGTGGCTGTGTACACCGGGCTGGTGGACGCCAGCGGCGGCGGCAGAGTTGCCGTTCTCATAGACCTTGCTGGTCTCGTAGACAGTTGCTTGCAGTTGCTCGAGGAAGCGATCGATGTCCTGGAGGTCGTTCTTCGTGCGAGCGTTGGGAAGTGGCAAAGAGTATCCCTGCGTCGCGACACCACCGTGTGCTCCCCCACCCATACCAGCGCTGTTGAAGGACTCCAGGAGACTGGCAGTATTAAAGCCTGCAGCACCGCCACCATATCCTCCATTGCTCTGGTATCCTGTGTTGTAACCACCACCCACTGGCAGAGGAAGGGAGTTGCCCTGGCCGAGTCTGTGGCCAACATCGTAGTAGTTATGTGGATCAATGGCACGACGCTTGATGTCGCCGAGGAAGTCATTAAGTGCCTCGATTGCGCGTCGGCGGGTGTCCATGCTCTGGATGTCCGCGACCGCTGAGCTGTTTGGGTAGGAGACAGACCCGTAGCCAGCGTACTGGTTGCCAGCAGCAGCTTGGTAGCCGCTGTTTGTGCCACTGGGTATGCTCGGCTGGTAGGAAGGATATGGATTGCTGTTCATAGAGTCGTGGCCACCTGGGTAGTAGGAGGATGCTAGGACGTGTTAGCTTGCAACAAGCGCGAGTTGTTGCTCGTCTGGAGACCACTCACACTTTCCGGTGGCACCGCCCATGCCGCCCGCGCCGGCAGCACGCCCGTTGCCATGTTGCGGTGAGTTCATCAGCACACTGTCGTCGGCGTGGGTCTTGACGTGCTTCTTGAGATCCTGAGGACGCTTGAAGGCCTTGCCGCAGAAATCGCACTTGTGCGGCTTGAGCGGGACATGGACGCGGATATGCGACGTGATGTGGTCACGCTTCACGGTGGTCGTTCTGCAGGCGCCCCACTGGCAGGTAAGGTTGAGGTTGTTGGTACTCTTGCGGCCGACATGGCGTTCGCAGACGTGGTCCTGATGTAGAGTCAGTGGTCGCGTTCGTGCTGTGAAGTCATGCGCGTGAGGTCGGACTTACATAGAGCGCTTCGGCGTTGTCGCATCGCTCGCCGCAGCCCTGCCACTGGCAAGTCAGGTTGTCGATGGTCGAGCTTTGCGCAGTCGACGGCGCCTGGACGGGCGGTGAGGGCTGTGCTGCGGCTCGTTGAGCCTGTTGCGTGGCGGCCTGCACCGCTTGCGCGACCGTCTGAGGTGTCGTGCCGTCCATGATCATGGATGTCGATGTGGGGTGTTGCTTGGCAAGGACTTCACGACTTTGCGTAGATGAGTTATCAGTTGCGATTGCCCTCTGCTGTGTTCGCGAATGCAACGCTGACAGGAACTTCTGCCTGGCGTGATCCGGTCAGATCCGCGTGCCTTGCCGAGTATACCGCCTGCCCGCTGAGTTGCTGTGATATGAGCGGGTTGACAGGCGCAATCGACAGAAGTCGCTTGAGTCGAGGAGGGACAAGAGGGGACGGGTGCAAAGGGTGTCAAAGGCTGGGCATTTCCAGCGGTGCCCGAACGACATAAGTGAGTACGACTCCCCCGGTTCAACGTCAGCAACTCAGGCAGGAGCCTCCACCGAGATTCATGTCCTTGGCTCTTGCCTTGGCGGTCCTTCGGACACGTCGCTTTTCGGATAACAGGCTACCGGCTGGAATATGCTGCCTTCTACAAACCAACCCACATCACGCTCTGCGCCTCGGTCTTGCGTCAGTGCTACATCTCCAACATCCTGCAATGGACGAGGCGTCGCGAAGGCAATGACAGAGCACGCCTTATGCCATTCTGGAAGAAAGCGCACCCGGGCGGACTATGCGGTAGCTGATAACAGGGATGCTCCATATGTGCGGGCTTGGCACCCGATCGCGTCGACGATGACAGTTGCGTGCAGATATGGGCCCTATTCTCAACCGCCGACTTATCACATCGACGACGGCTCGAATGCAGACCGTTCACGCTGTTCTTGGCTCGACTCGGCTGTCTTCCTGGCTTTCCGTTGACTCCGGTGGGCTTCTACAGCGAGCGTTCCAGGACGACAGGGTCTGGGTATTGCGGAAATGAGGGGGGAGCTTGCCCAGAACGCCACGTCTCTTTGGCCGGGCGGAGCGCTTTTCAGTCTCGGACTTTCTTGGTCTCTAGGCACTTCCGCTCCCAAAAAGCCAAGAACGCGCAGCAGTATGACTCCCCGATTTGCGCTCGCTTGTCGTCTTGAACAGGGTCAGCCACGCGTCATTTTGATCGCCTTCGCCACACTCTTGCTCGGCACGCTGGCTAAGCACCTGATTCGACTTTGCACGGCATGAATGCGTACCTCCAATGCCTCGGACTGATGGCCCACGAGATTTGCAGTGGTCCACGAGATTTGCCAGTAGGGCTGGTGACTGGACCTGCCTTTGCGTCCGCGGATGTCCTCCCGCTCTGCAGCCTTCGATGCACCATCAGATCGTTCTGTCTCTGTCATCAAGCCGAGAGGTGGCGGCATACGCATTCGGCCGGAAAGATGTGGCAGCTGTGGCCGGACTTTGACGCGACACAACTAGCCCGTGTATCTCATGGATCGTATCGTTACTGCCAGGCTCACGGGGAGGTACTAGGTTCTCAACCAGTGTTCCTGTCGTTGGCTCGATATGGCGGCTGCAGTGCTTTCAGTTGTATGCAGTTCGGGCTCTGAACATGCGCATCTTGCAGCATCCCCGATGTCGATAGATACATGGTATTGTAATGGCCGGTGTTTCCCATGAGAACGCATGCTTGGACCCCGTGAGTCTAATGGATACAAGAAAAAAAGATCAATCAGCCGAGAATTTGAAGTGCTTTGATTGTTCTCTTGGCGGACAATCCTCTTGGCTCTGCAGACTTGGGACATTGATGGCGCACAGGAAGGTCACCTATACGTTAAGAGTAGTTGCCATTCTGTATTGCAGACGACCCGTCTGAAGGGACGTGATTCACGACTGTCCTGTGCGAGCTTTTGCTAACGACTCCGCCTGATCGGGCACGCAGCGTAATCTTCACCACATAGCCAGCAGCTTATGCAAGGCGACATTCCTTCGGCACTAACGTGATCATTGCTGACGGTAATGCAGGGTTTTGGTGATCTAACAGACAATACTATAAATGCACAGACTTGCCTTCGCATATACCGCCTGACAGAAAAGCCAGTGCCCGTCTTGATGTCGAGCATATTCGATCTTCCAGTAGTGTCGACTGTTTCCGATGCTAAAGCCGTAAAGGCGTATTGCATAGCGCTCGACAGTTGCTTCACGCTTGTCTATATCCGCGTGAGTGGTGGAAAAGCCCCGTCCTGGTCGGCATGTCGCCTGCCATGACCCGACTGCACAACAGTCTTCCCAGAGTCCCTTCAGAATCTTGCGCAGCTGACCATGTTGAAGGCCCATAGTCGTGAAGGTATATAGAGGACAGGCGACGAAAGAGATGACTGCTGGTTTTCCAGCGGAGCAGAGCCACATCGACGTTCGTATAGTGCTCTACGCAGATTAAACCTCATTAGTGTAGTCGAGAAGAGGCGCGCTTCAATCTCTCTACAAACAATTGCTACGCTATAGTGTTGCTATGGCAGCAATTCGGCTACATACCTCTTTCGTCGCGTCCTATCGTCCGAGGCAGTGCAGAGCTGCGAGAATCTGTGCCCTCAGCTGCATGTCGCGCAGTAAGGTGCATGCGGCACCGCGGCCTTTCACGCAACAAAGAGAGCTGGATTACTGTTTGAGGCTTCGAACAATTACGACATGATTCTCTTGTTCGGCCATGTCCGAATCCTTACAGCGTCGATTTGGACAGGATCCTTTTGAAAGACGCAGCACCACAGAACAGGTCTCCCGATTCATTAATGTCACACCCAACTCTTCGCAAGAAAGTCACCGGAACGATAATTCCGCTCATGCTCACATCGCGAGGGCGCGGACGGCAGTCGCTCAACGGCCAGAAGGTGGAATACACCTGCATTAGATGTCGAGGATGATAACATTACACGCCTGATGCTATTCTATGAGCAGCCGATCGTCTTTCACGGCTTCTTTGTAGCGTCTGCAGTACACCTCGATGTCCTGTGCAACGAGCCAGCGCTTTCGAGCAGCCAAAAGATCATCGCGTACCACAGTGAGTTCGTTCAAGTACTGAGCGACCGTTGCTTCCAGCTGGTCTATGATCTCATAATGCCATTCCGACCACATATGGCCTTGTCGGACCGGGAGCAGTGGATCTGGATGGGGCTTTCGGCACCTGCTTATATCTCCCGAGGCAATTGGCTGCTTTATTGCGCTGAAAGGTATGGACCCTCTTCTTGCTGGCTGCTGATCTGTGAGCAATCTTGAACGACGTGAGTCTACTTGATGCTCGATATACTGTGCGGCACAAAATATTCTCATCAACCCCCTCGAGTATCTCGATGGACGCAAGGGGAAGTAACAAAGCTGGCGCAGGGTACGAGCCGGCGGTCGAACGGGATTGTTCGACGTTGTTGTGGTCAGAGTCTGCTTGCGCTCATGGTGCTGCCATCCTCTGGGACTCGACCTGGAGCTTGGCGAGATTGCAGGAGCGACTCTCAATCGAACTGCCAGGGTGCTGGGAACAATAGTGTGATGGGGAAGATGAATGCCACATCAAAGTCTGTTCATGTCTGTCGCGATCGATGCCGTGATCTTCTGTCGCATCGCCAATCTCTTTGCGCCACTGATATGTGGTACTCGAAGTTGACCCTCTGTCGCGAATCGAAGACATGGTGATTCTATTAATGTCTACAAAGTCTTGATACGTAGAAAATTTGCCTTTGTCAGCGAGGCTGCGTGCGGGTGTCTCGAAGCAAGCACTTCAGTCGGTCAGGCTCCTGGAATTGTGCTTGAGGTACCTCCTAGGCCGAGGAAATGACAGGACCGTCGGTGTGTCAAGGCTCTGTACCGTGTTTTGGTCATTGTTCGTGCCTTGCATGAGTCGACGCGTACATGCAAGCTCCAAGGCTCCTGCCTCGGAGTATGGGGAAGCGGCTGATGCCGTCCTAAGCGACGGCTCTCCGCCGCTGCAGGGAGAGCCTGGAGATGAAGCCATAATCAGATCTTGAGGATTGTCCCGTCTGCAGCACGCCCTTGGAGACTGAGCTGTGGAGCATACCTCGGAGTAGTTACTGTACCACTCTCACCACTCGGAGTAGTCACTGTACCACTCTCACCACTCGCACCACTCAGCCCTGCTACGTGGGAGCCGAGTGAGAGTGGGCGGACGTACAGCAGACTGTGATCGGTGGCGATCTCGTCCTATCGAACGCCACTGCTCAGTAAATTGTGGTGTCCACCTCATTCAGGTCAACCTCAAGCGGCACATCGCGCAGCTTAAGGTTTGTGGTTCAACAGCTGCATGTACCTTAGCGGCCGCGTCTCCCCCCAACCTGCACTTTCCAACACTGTTATTATCAATGCCGTCGTGTCTCCTTCTCCCCTCCTCGCAATCGTTCCTGACTGCGCGCGTGCGTGGCATTCATGGCATTTCACACCCCGTGATATCTAGTACTGGAGCAAAATGGCCACCGCGGACTGGACTAACACGGCACTGCCTGCTTGGGCACGCACCGCACTGCCAAAGCGCACGCATCGAGCCGCTCTGCTTGCTTTCGTTGCCGTTCTCGTCGTGTCTGTGCTCTTCTGGCCCTCCAGCACAGCAGAGGATCGCGGAGTCTGGAGCCAGTCTGAGAAGCAATGGGTGGATCCGCTGATTATGCCATACGTCCATCGGCTGCGAATGGCTGACGACTTTTGGCCACATTTCCAAAATGTGACCCGCATGCGCGGTATCAGTATGGCTGAGGCCAAATCGGGCTGTACTTGGTCAGAGGAGGAGCGCAAAGACATCAATTTTCAGTTTGGCGAGAGCAGCGGTTGGGGTCTTGACCTGAGCTGGGTTATGCATGATCGAAGCGAGCCTGAATTGCAGAAGCATCGCGCTCGTCTACGGGACTACGTGACGAACGGTATGGTACCTTACGAGGAGCATGCCGAGAAGTTCCATGGTCGTGGTCTGGTGATCCTTGCTGGTGACGGACGAAGCCTGAAGCGCATGCACGTTATTCTCAAGCAACTCAAGCGACTAGGATGCACTTCGCCCATAGAATTTCACTACTACGGCAACGAACAGACTCACGACGTACAAGATGAGCTCAGTAAGAATTGGGATGTGGTGTACTTCAACGACCTGGCTGGCAAGCACAACATCTTTCCAGTTTCGTACAACCTGGCTCATGGTATCCACTACCAGATGAAAAACGCTGCAATGTTGAACTCTCGCTTTGAAGAGCCATTCCTGCTTGACTCAGACAACGTGCCTGTAATCAATCCCGAAACGCTCTGGGAATCGGACCTGTACAAGGAGTACGGCACTATCTTCTGGCCCGACATTGCACGGACCAGATACAATAACCCGATCTGGGGAATTACCAACACCAAATGTCGCATGGACGAGTATGAGCAGGAAAGCGGGCAGCTGCTGATCAACAAGCGAAAGTTTTGGTATCATCTCCAATTGGCTCTCTGGCTTTGCGAGCCTGTGTTGTCCGGAAATGATCACTACTATGGCAGCATCATACTTGGCGATAAAGACACATTCCGTTTCGCCTGGCATGCTCTCAAGACCAAGTTCGGCTATCCTTCGAAATGGCTGTCGACCATCGGCACATTATCCGATGGTTTCTTCTGCGGACACACATTTGGCCAATACCATCCCGATGGTCGCTTGGCGTTTTTGCATGGAGGTACCTTGAAGACGATGCCTGCTCCAGTGATCAAATGGCAGAAGGAGGCAAAGGGCGGCATCTTTCAGTATTACCAAAAGTCTATCTACGAAGAGCAGCACGAACTCCATGAGAAAGTCGGCCTCAAATTCGATGGACACGGCTATATGCCGGATGAGCTCAAGCCGAAAGACGGAATGACAGCAGGATGGTGTTCAGAGATGCCGGATGTTGAGCCGCGGCCTTTTGACGAACTTGTGCCAGGTTGGAATGATGTGTTTGATCAACTGGGGGGATACTGGATGATCGATGACACAAGCGACGCCCCGATTCATGGCCGAGCATACGATCCGAACAAGCAGAGAGACGGCCAACAGGATGGCCTTTGAACGGAAACACCAATCCATCGCAAGACTTGACGACAGACAAAGAACGACATGCAGCTTTCCCAAATTTCCCTGACCCAGTGGAGGCGTATGCCAAGAATATGCATCGCGACATGCTATAGATGAATCTTTTCAGCGTATCGCCTCGGTTTCAGTTGTCAGGCCGCTCTGCCACGCTGGCAGGTTACCAGAATCGTGATACAGAGGAAGCCCGCTCGCAACCTGGCCTGGCCGCAAATTGCTCCTTCAAAGCTGCCTTTCGCAACCACTCAACGAGGTCATTCGTCAGCACATCAGATTGAGCTGCCGGTTGGCGATGGGAGAAGACTGCATCGCCGTGTTGCCGCGTCGGTAACCTGCTGTTTCGCTGCGTGTCTGCATCCTCATGCCCAGCATTTCGAGGATGTGGCGGCACGGCTCACGATACCGATGCCGATGGTTGGCCGTGAATTCGAAGAGCAACTTGCCTTGAAGGTCACAAGGTGGAATTCCCGCAGTCCTTGCCTGATGAAACAGAAAAAAAGTATCTCAAATCAAGAAGTAGTTGCAGGATAGACAGCATGGACTTCAGCAGCTTCCTCAACAGGACACAACCCGAAAGCAAGCACTACCAGCGCCGCGGCGGCGATACAGGACAGAGCAGAAGCCCCGGCTGTTGCCAGTGATGGTTGGTGTTTATAGCATTGCGCTGAGAATCTCATGTAGAACGAGTAGACGGGGAAGAGATGCATGGAAAAGTGCTCTTTCTTCTCATGTAGCACTTATTGCCACAACTAGGCTGTGATAGGTTTGTTGATATGCCATTGCCCATTGTAGCCTATGATACGAAGCAGCCAGGAGCAGAAAGACCAATGGGTGCCTGCTCACATGAAAATGCTAACTATTGCGTGAAAGTGAAGGCTGCTCATGGATGGCAGGAAAAGGACTGGTGACGTCAGGAATCGAGTCTCTTGTGGACAAGAATGCCGTTGTGTCTACATATTCCCTCGGCGGAGATCCCCTAACATGACCTCACCACTCTCGCGGTCGCAGACAGCACCGTAAAAAGCATGGCGACGCGACGTACGACCACGCGCATAGACGTGCCCATCACAGCCAACGGCGCACTCAAATTCAACCAACAATCACAACCAGAGCTGGACGCTTCACCACCGGCAGGCTCGCCCTTCCTACCCACTGCCCTCGAAGCAACCCTCCTCGCAATCTACCCGGGCACACTACTCCTCGGCTCTCTCTTCAGCACCCTGCACCCGGCCAGCCGCAATGCAACCTACCTCCCTTCCGCCCAATCCTACGACCCTCGCGATGCGCCCAGCTACTTCGCCAAGAAGAGCAACGTCTTCAACGTCTACTTTGTCAAAATCGGCTGGATTTGGATCACAGCCGCGTTTTTGCTGTTCATCCTAAGTCACTCCTCCCTTGGCCCTATTCTGCGTCCCCAGCTTACACGGCGACGCCTCCAAGCAGGAGCACGGTATGCCTGCATAACACTTGCCTGGTTCTTCGTCACGCAGTGGTTCTTCGGCCCGGGTATCGTCGATCGGAGTTTCAGATGGACTGGCGGGAAATGCGAGCAAGTGGCATATGACGACGCGGACGATCTGGCAAGGAAGGTGGAAGCTGGTGATCTGAAGGAGATCATCACGCACGCTGCATGTAAGGCAATCGGCGGGCAGTGGAGAGGCGGACACGACATAAGCGGACACGTGTTCCTGCTCATTGTGGGAAGCGCGATGTTGTGGCTGGAACTGCTTCCTGCGGTACTACGGATGGAAGGACTGAGAGAGGCTCGGAGAATCCTCACAGCGGACGGTTTGGTGAGGAAAGTGACAATCGAGTCTGACGAGCCCGCGTCAAGCGCAAAAACAACGAGAGAGATGGGCATTGGGATACAGGCTGCGCTTGGAGTCGCCGTACTGAGCTGGTGGATGCTGCTCATGACGGCCGCTTACTTCCACACGTGGTTCGAGAAGCTGACCGGCCTGCTTGTTGCATTTACTGCGATATACGTCGTCTACTTTTTGCCGCGCGGAGTGCCCACATTACGGCAGGCTCTTGGGATGCCTGGAGTATGATACGCCTTCATCGCTCATCGCTGGGATAGACTCTGTTCATTGCATAGCGCATATATACACGAACAGTTGTTATACTATGCAACTTTTCTGTTCAGTCCTCGTTGGCTCGACCCAGCGCGCCGAATGGATTGTACAAAGCATCCAGCATTACTGGGCATGCCCCGGTATATTATGAAACTGTTATCTTGTCGGCGCCACTCCAACCTGAGCCTGACTGCGTGAACATCAATGCTTCATGGAGGAGAATATGAACAATGATAATGTCACGCAGTGGTCAAGATGGACTTCTTTCCATTCACAGCCGAAGTATGACTGGCCTGAAGCGCATAGCTCAAGAGACATCTGGCTCGAGCGCGAGGCTTTAGCGCAGATCTGCCCAAGCGCGAGGCTCAAGGCTATCGCAGGTCTACTTTGAAAGTGACTCAGTACACGCATCCACAAATAAACAGAAAAAAAGACCACATCACTCAACGTCGGCTTACCCGCTAGCGCCAGCTTCAAAAGCAGCGCATCTAGCCGGTCTCGGAAAGCCAGCATGATCGGGCCCGTCATGATATTGTCGTTGGTGGCGCTTAGGCCAGCAGAGGTGTCACTCTGGTCAGTGGAGGCATTATCGTTTACGTGAGGAGACATCTTCAGACCCGGTGGAGTCTCAGATGTAAATTAGGAAGTGGAATCTCATGGGAGAACGAAGTCGAGTGATTGCCGTTTGCAAATTGATGCTGTAATATCTCGTGATGGGCGGGATGTCTTGAGAAGCGACTCGACAATAGCTGTGTTGTTTGCCTGACGGACGACTACTCTTAGCGTGTCAGTTACGCGAGCTAGCGTCAGGAGTGTGAACGTAGGACTCATACACCCAGCCGAACGTGACGACGAAACAATGCATAGATAGTCTAGCATAGACTGGGAACACCGCGCAGCGTAAAGATACGACCGACTGCTGTGGAATGCGACGTACCAGGTATGGTCGTCTAGAAGACCGCCCGGCGTTCGTTCGTGCAGCACTTTGTGTCTTCGTGTCAAAGTGGTCTGCGCCAGAAACGTCTGCGCGCTTCCTCGCCTGGATCTTCTCGGCTCTCGCTGGACCTGATGTGATGCAGCATTGCTGGGTATACGCCGCTATGTCTACTTTAACGCTATGATGTCGGCTCAACTCCAGCCCGAGCCTTCTTTTTGAAGGCGACGATGCTTCATAGCTGTCAGCTACTCTTGCTTCACCACTATCAGAGCTTACTTGTTCGCTCGAGCCTTGCCTTTGCCCTTCTTAGGCTTCTCGTCCTCCTCTCCATCACCTTCGTCGTCGTCCCTGGCCTTCTTCTTCTTCTTACCTGCCTTGGCTGTTGCGGCTTTCTTCTTCTTGGGTGCCTTGACATACTTATCCTTGCTGAGGTCGACATCTTCCTCCTCATCCTTGACCTCGCCGTCGTCGACGGCTTCGTCTTCGGACTCCTCGAAAGCCTCTTCCAAGTCCGGTTTCTCCTTTGCCGGCGCCTTCTTGGGAGCAACGATCGATGAGGCTTTCATGAACGGCAGAGGATGAGACTGCTGGTTGTACCTGTTGACTGTCAGCAAGATGTTGCGCGTCCGAGGCAATGGAAACATACAGTCGGGTGAAGGTGGACTTTGCCTGCGACTCGATCTTGATGTTCTCCATATCAGACTTGCCCACTCCAAGTTCGAGGATGGCATCCCAGTCATCCTTGGTCAGGAAGTAAGAGTCCATGAGCTCGATGATCTCGGATACGGCCTCCTTGCCTTCCTCTTGCAGCTTTTTGATGAGCTTGTCGAACAACAGGGGCATGTACGTCTGTCGAATTTCGTGTCGATCGGCACTAGTCCTCAAGCGCATGTGGCCTTGAATCTCCTTGACGAAACGCATGAGCTTTCCTTGCTTCGAGTTATTGCCCATCCAAGCCGTGAACTCCGTTCTGTGACCGGCCATCGAGCCGTAGACGAAGCTGGCGGGGCGGACGAAGCTGAAAATGGCATGCGCTGGCATCAACGACCATTGCTGTTGACTGCCGTGTATCATTCGGTCCACAAGATCTCCATCACTAATCGAGTCGGCGGCCTTGCTGACAAGGTCCAGTGTAGCCAGGTTCTTCTTCTTCGGTTCGCTGTTGTACTTGTTTGACCGCTGTGGATTGGTACCAAGATAGTTCTGTTGTAACATCAGTGGCGCAAAGTCGTGGTCGTTAAAGTACAGTTCGCTCTTGTCGTTGAGTGTGGAGTTTGCTGCTGGGTTGAAAAGCCCGCCGCCGAGAATCTTTCCGACCATGTCCCAGGGCTTGAGAACCATGTGCTTCTCCCAGGCTTTGCTCATGTCTTTGCTCTCTTCAAAGGTCATGTTCTCACTGTCAAGCTTGGCAGTACTGACCATGTTCACGACTTGCCGGATGTCGGCACCAGAACCCTCGATCAGGGCGTTGATAACGTTCACTGGCATCTTGAGTCCTTCCCGATAATTGATTGTCATGATTCGAGCTCGAATCTGTTCGGTCGTGGGTCGACGGAAAGGTAAGTCGTAAGTGACAAAGTCGAACGGCTTCATCTTGGGGAGCTTACGATCGTTGCAGATAAGGATCATAGGGATTTGGGTCTTCTTGCACACAGCTGCTAGCGCGCCGACGCCACCTCGATCACCAGCGCTCATGCCGTCAACCTCGTCCATGATCAGGCACAGCTTCTTCTTGGATGCTTCGACGTCATCGGCGCCGTGGGAGAAGTATCCCATCAACGATGTGGTCGAGAGCACCCCCTTGAGACCAGTCTCGACGAGCTTTTTCGAACGAGTGTCAGAGGCGTTCGATTCCACGACATCGAAGCCTTCCATCTTTGCCACGAGATGAGCAGCAGTGGTCTTGCCAATACCCGGAGGTCCATGGATCATGACAGCTCTGTGTACACCACTGCCATCTGGACCAGCCATTTTGAATCCTTTGCTCTGGTTCTTGGGAAACGCTCTCAGCCAGCGTTGCAGCTTCTCTACCTGTGTCTTGTTGCCACAGATTTGATTGAGGGACTGTGGGGCGTACCGCACAGTCCATAGGCGCGAGTCGACGCCCGAGGCGGATTCTTGACCTTTGCCCTTCCTAGACTCTGGTTTGGCCCCGGTCTTGACATTTAGAGATGCAGCTTGCTGAGGTTTGGGTTTCGCAGCAGCCAAACGTGCTCGCTCCTGTTGTTCGATTTCTGCTGCTGCATTGCGGATGTTCTCTTCCTCTTTGGCTTGCTTCTCAGCATATTTCTGCGCAGCAGCGCCGCTGCCTCCGTTGGCCGGCAGCTGTTGAATGAGGGCAAAGAGGCCATCTTCATTGATAACTTTGAGACTGTTCTTCTTGATGGTCTCCAGTTTCTTAGGTCCAGCATCCTCGCCTAGCACGACGTAGCTGGTCTTTGAAGATGGTGCTGTTGTGATCTTACCGCCGTACTCCTTGATTAGGACCTGACCTTGTTCTCTACCAAGACGTTGAAGCTGGCCAGTGAAGACGAATGTAAGGCCAGCCAGACAATTCGGCTTACCGCGTGGCAGCTCCGAGTCTGATATGGCGCCAGCTGGAACTGCAGAGTTTACGTGGTTGCCGAATTGGAACTTCCTCTTTGCACCATCTCCATCCTCATCGCCAGCCTTGGGCGGTGGAGGTGGAGGCTCTATGGTGGGTATCTTGTCAAAGATGGCCGTCAATTCGGCGCTGTCTTGTGGTGCCTCCTTCTTTGCTCTCTTCGCAGCAGGTGCCTTCTTGGACGGCGTAGCTCGCTTCTTGGCTGGCTTCGCTTCTTCGACCTCGAGATCGTCCTCGTCGTCCTCGTTCAGCGATGTCGACTTTCGCTTTCTGCTGCCCTTGGTAGGAGTCTTCTTTGCAGGCCTGTCCTCCACCATCTCCTCACCGGCACCTGGCACAACAAAGTCATCGTCTAGATTTGTGTCTTTCATGTCAAGATCCTCAGCAGGGTCGTAGTCGTCCTGCTCTTTGTCCTTGAGCTTCTTTTGCTTGCCCGACTGCCGCTTCTTGGGTACAGTGGGCATGTCGTCCTCGTCGTCCGTACCTTCTACATAGTCGTCACCCAACCGTCTTCCAGTAGCTGCGCTGCTCTTGAACACATCATCGGCGTTGTCTTCGAGGTCGTGGTCGGGGAAGTCGTCGGCATCCAAGTCTACATAGCTCTTCTTGGTCTTTGCCAATCGTGCCGACCCTGGTCCGTTGGGTGTTGCCTTTGAGCCATTCGTCTTTGCTGACTTGGTTGATTTCTTTGGTGTGGCATCGGTAGTCGCCTCCTTAGCACGTGTCGGCCTCGCTGCTTCACTCCGCTTCGGCTTGCCTTTGCCAAAGTAGTCGCCTGCTGTTGTTTCCTCGAGCGCTGCCGCAGGTTCCTCTTTTCCGTTAGTGGTACTGTTCTTTGATGCATCTTTCTTGGGCGCAGGCTCGTCGTCTTCATCGTCGCTGACAATCTTTTTGGCCCTGCCGCGCTTCTTGCTCGGCTCCTCCTTGACCTTCCTCTCTGCTGGAGTGCCTGCGGGCTTGCCACCGAAGAACGAGCGAATGTCGGAAGGCATTTTGAGCGAAAGGGGGTCAGTGTGGTGTGCTGTCTACATGAGCAAGGTGAAAGAGGGAGCTTGGTGTACAGCAGTGATACGAGAGTCGTACGTAGTACTCATAGTCGTAGTAGACTGCAGAAGGCGCATTGGACGCGGAGCGCGTTGACTTCGCGCTTGCCTTCAATGATGCTGCATGCGTCGGCCGCAAAGCCCGCCCGGCGCCGCCATGCCCGAACTTCACTCTTGCGACAAGAAGCACTCAGACATCCGCCGCCTGAGAACACCACCTGCGCCAGTCTCTCAGTTCGATCCGAGGCTTTGCTGCCGGCCGCTGAGTTGCAGCGGAGCATCGTAGCGATGGCATTGCCCATCAGAACCGCGGCGCCGACACCATTACTGTCCTCCGTCACCACTAGAGCATACTGTACGTCTACAGGACACGACTTATCAAGAACCGTATATTGACTGCCCTAGGCCTACAAAGCGCTCTCAAAGCACTATGCTCGCAAGCGCAATCGTCGACTCGCACATTCTCTTCCTGCAGGCCGACCCTGAACTGGCTCATGCCCAAAGCCGGAGAGTCCAGTAAATCGCGAAAGGGACGTTGCCATGTACCGACTGGCGGCAGTGTGAAGGGGACCACACTGGTGTGGGGAGAGTACGGCATCAGACTGAAAGACCACGATCGTAGGATCAGTGCAGCACAATTGAAGATTGCAGACGAGACGATTAAGAAGAGGCTGCGAGGCATGAAGTACCGCCTTTACCATCGTGTGTCAGCGAACATTGGCGTGTATACGAGCGGTAACGATCAGCGTATGGGAAAGGGAAAGGGATCGTTCGATCATTGGGCAGCCCGAGTGCCCGTCAGCAGGATCTTGTTTGAGCTCAAGGGCGAGGTGCACGAGCAGGTGGTGAGAGATGCGATGCGGTTGGCGGGCAACAAACTGCCTGGTCTTTATGAATTTGTGAGGAAAGGCGATCCACCTGTGATGGGTATCACGAAGCTCGAGAACGGCGTGACAAAGGAGCGCTTGAGGCGGCCGAGAATGGCACAGCTGAACCTGCAGACCACTGCCGAGCGGATGCCAGCATCGACAGCAGTGTAAAGTATGCATCATATTGAAGAAGGCGCTGAATGTGACAGTTTATCGCCTGTTGGAGGACAGCTCAGCTCGAGACTCAACCCCGGGTGGCATAGTGCACAGCGTTGATGGAATTTGAGACTGATTTCTGATGGGCGCCGCTCGTTTGAGTAACTTTACTTTTGAGCCTTCCCGCTGGGTTTGACGCCGCCATCACCACCACGAGCATCACAGGCTTGCTGCACGTGGCTCGTGCACACCACACTACACTCACAGAGGCGATCGCATTGATCAACAATACACCATTCGCCACTAGCACTCGACTCACAATACACCGTCCAGCCATCACCCAGCAATAGCAAGCAGAATGCGTTTCTTCGACGTCGGTCAGCCTTTCGCTCTTCGTCGTCCGGCCATCAAGCTCAATGACGTGGACCGCGCGCTTGCCGGTGACCTCGACACCGCCTCTATGGGACAGTTCAGCTGGAAGACTCGGGTGAGACGAAGACACGAGGCGCTCGCAGTCCAGGCGCCTGGCGTCTGCTGTCTCGACACCACGTCATTTTCGACCACCTCTTCGCTCACGCAACACGACCACCCACCCTCTAGCGACTCGAGCAGCCTCAGCAGCGAGACTAGATACACTAGTTATGGCCTACACCGCGCCCTCAACAGCCTCACAATTTCCCAGACACACGTGCACTTCGCCTCTAAGAAGGCTCAGAAGAATCTCCGCTACTTGGACGACATGCGCGCCACCCACGATCAGATGCGGAACGAGCTTGATTCGGCCATTGACGAGTATCAAGAAGTCTTCCACCTCCGCGACGCCAACGACGACCCGAAGCTTGAGGGTACTATGAACCGGCAATTTCTTTCAGCTAACAACAGACTCGCACGCGCCAGCCGCGAGTACACAGCGTACGTCGACGACCTGAACGAGCTTCGCCAGCTTCCAGAGCTCAGCCGCGCTACTCTGAAATCGGCTTCCATGGATTGGAAAGTCGCCTCGAAGCTCGATCGACAAGATGAGCAGCATGTATCAATGTATACCAAACTCCGCGAGGTGCAAGAGCAAACTCAAGAGCTCGAGCATATGCGCCACGATCTCATCGATCTAACCAACCCCATCGGTGGACTGACTCAGCAGCTTGACGGCCTCGAGATCGAGCGAGACAACCTCAAAGCCGAGCGAGGCCGCCTTAAGGTCGAGCTGAACACTCTCCACGCTGAACGTAACGACCTACAAAAGGAGCGCGACAGCCTGCGAGATGACTTATCTTTCAAGACCGAGTGGGCTATCAACCTTCAACAGGAGCAAGAAATCCTCCAGAAGGAGCACGAGGGCCTCCAAAAGGAACAAGAGAGCCTCCAGAAGGACGTCTCCTTCAAGACCGAGTGGGCCATCGACCTGACTAAGCACCTGAACGAGGCCGTCGCCAGATCCCAATCTCTCGACGTCGAAGTCAACTCCTACAAGTCGCAACTCAGCTTCGCCAAAGCCGAGACCACGCGCTACAAAGACGAAAACAAATCCTTACGCCGTGAGAATCAAGACCTGGGCTACAATCTCGCTGGAGCTCAGGACGAGATTGACACTCTTCGCAACGCCAACGAGGACTTGCGGCGCAACACTGCCCACCTGCGAAGCGAGTTTGAGGAGGTCCATGGACAGGCTCGCACGTTACAGCGGCGGTTCTCGGATGTGACTTCGAGTGGTCGGCGCTCGTTGATGGAGCCGGTGCCGTTTGTCGGTGGCACTGCGGCCTCGATTCAGGAGACGTTGGAGGAGAGTCAGATGAGAGAGAGGGTGATGAGTATGGGTGAGAAGGCGATGTCATTCTAGCTATTTCGAGAACGCGTTGGCATTCTGAGAAATGGAGGAGACGATGGTCGTGACGGCGTGGTAAGCACGTGCGGAGAGACCAGTTCCCTCCAGTTCCTGTGAGGGTTAGGAGGAACGCTCGAATGCATGTGGCTTAAAGTAGGATAAACTACCTCTATGGTTAGAGTACGTTTGCTACAGACGGTCGAAAGAAGACCTTGCGTAATTCGCTAGCAGACCGACTTCCATGAAGTCCTTAGCTCCTGAAGTCCTGTCCTCTGCTTTCCCATATGCCGGCCTCGCAAAACACACAACATCGCATCAGCTTCCTGCCGATGGCGAAACAAGCATGTGGAGGCAGCCACAAAACCTGAACGCAGACGAGCGTTCATGCATTTCTTGGCCATCTCTAGTCTAGCGATGCTGAATATTCCCTCTCCTGGTTTCATGTGCACCTGCAGTATCCTGCCTGATCCGTAGGCACCACTCTGCTCTGACTCCCTACGTCGGAGGAAGCTAAAGAGCTGGTTCTGGGCTGAGCAGCACCATTCCCGGCAATGATTCTTGTGATGAACTTGTGCTCCCGCTATGTGTGGCCGGCTGTCCGGCCTCCAATCGAGCTGTGAGGCGCCGTGCGCACGTGTTGGAACACTCTATCCTTCAGTACCCGCTTGCGCTGTAAACTCCCAATGTTGGTGATCATGGAAGAAGAGCAAGCAGCAAGCATCTCCTGTACATGAAGCGGATGTTTCGATATTATTCACAGAGTGAACGAGTGGCAAGCCAGGATATGCCTCGCATCTGCCATTTCTGGTCTCGCTATGTCGGCATCGATGAACGGCTCAAACCAAGAGGACGCTAAATAACGTTAGTACACGGTCAGGAGGTCAGGAGTATCACACTGCAGCTCAGACTTACGCATTGACACCTAAAGAAACATCATGTTAGCCTATGTATCTCAAAGACGGGGCATGAAAGAAGGGGTGGAAACCTACACCCATCGTTCTCGCAATTGTTAGTTATCTGTGCCCATCGTCCCCAAACAACCTTGCCCCCTGCTGTGACAAGACCCAATTCGCTGACGTTGACTTCGATAATCGTTCCTTTGGTCAACACACCTAACTGGGTATACATCGGATTTTGAGGGTTCTTCTTGACGCTGATGATGGGTAGTTGCACAGTAACGCCCAGCTCCGGATGTGTGACGTTGGCCTTCTTGTATCGCAGACCCATAGGTCGAATGAAACGCTCGTACTTCACCGGTCTTCTCGTAAAATCGGGTCCGACAAAGGTGGGCTTCGTGATCATGCGCTTCCAGCTCTTCTTGGCCGTCTTCTTGCCCGTTTTCACCACCTTAAACATCTCCTCCTCACTGATGCCTCGGACCTTGGGGAGAGGTACGCTGAACTTAGCGGCCTTCTCGGCTCGCTTGTTCTTGATCGCCGAACTGAGCGCCTTCGCATTTGTGGTGTTGCTTCGGTCAAGCAGGTAGCTGGGAAGCGGCGTGCTCGAGGGCTGCGCGGGCTCCGACGACTTGACATTCTTCTCCTCCTGCTGCTTGATGGCCTTTTTCATCTGGATCTTTTCCTTGTGGCGCTTCTGCTGGTGCAACTTGGCCCGCAAGCCGCGCAGATTCTGAGCGTCCTTGGATGCATGGTGTGCCTCTCGTGCGGCTCGCTTACGCACACGCTCCTCGTGATCCAGACGACGACCGTGCTGCTTTGTGAAGCGCTCGATGTACTCATTCTGCGGCATCGCGGCGGTGCTGTCGGCGGCGCTGTGGTGTTGAGCAGTGTTGGAGTCTGGGAAAAAGTTGTTCTTGATGGAGGGACGGACCCTTCAAAATGTGGAGGCAAGGCAGGCGCCGAACAGCACAGAAATCTTGGGACGCGGCGACAGCCCCGAGGCGGCCGCATGCCCGCAGCATCTCCGTCTCCTTCTCGCCTGCTTCTTGACGAGTTCCGTGACAGACTATTGGCGTGTTGAAAGCATCGCATCCCACAATGGCAGCAGTGCTGGCAACACCGCTGAAACGAGCTGTACTGGAACCCTCTTCGAAACTCCCTCCGACCTTCCTCTTACCCTGGATCGCCAGGCTCAGCCTGAGCACGGTAGCGACCTCGACAGAGACAGTTCCTCCAAGCAAGCGCATGGTGGTGTCCCGGAGGAGCAGTCCGCAGAAAGCACAGAAAACACCGTTTCAGTCAAGGAGCATATCATTGGCGTCTTCGGAAACGCATGATGATGCTACAACACCATTGCTGCCGCCGTCATCATCGCAAACGCCGACTTCGGCATCGTCTCCGCTGCACCTGTCCCCCCAGCTACGAGAACTGCTCCCCGTGCTACGAGCGCAGAGTCCACACTACGTTACAGTCCATGTCCATGGCAATCCCTACCTGGTCACAGAAGGCGACACAGTCCGGCTGCCATTCCTAATGCACGACGTCGAACCAGGCGATGTCTTGCGTCTGAACAGAGCCATCAATTTGGGCAGCAGGGAGTTTACACTCAAAGCACCCGCAGCAGCGCCCAAGCTGAAGAGTCCCACCACTTCCACCGTCGAGGTGATAGACCCCACAACCGGCTCCCTCACCAGCCACTCAAGGGTCATGCCCACAGGTCGGTTGGCAGCGACGCCTAACGCGATACACGCGCCACACTTCGTACCACACCTTGCCAAGGGCAAATTCTCATATATCGACGACAGGCTCTTCGTCTGCAGAGCAGTGGTCATTGGTGTGGAAAGCGAGCCTTTACGCATCAAGGAGAAGACGAAGCGGAGAAACCGACATGTGAGGAAAGTGAAGAGCAAGCATCGATACACGATTTTGAAGATCAAGCAGCTCCGGATCAAGAGTGTCGAGGAATTGGAGAATGAGGACACTGAGTCGTAGGCAAAGTCGAGGGGATCCATGCGGCCACACTTGGCATGAGCCAGTCACGTATCAGCCTATGCTTGAAGACCGCATGCTTCCCTTCATTAGCCATCGTGCTGCAAGACATGTGGCCGCCCGATGATGGCAGTCTGAAGTATGACAGTTGTCTTTCCTTGGCGTCCTCACACGCCAATGAAGGCTTCGGTGCAATGCAGCGCTGGGGAATGCCAACGGACATTGAAGCAGAATTCAGACGACCGCAGACGAGATGACCGGAGCGCACACGCGAGAGAGGGCTGCCGATAATGTAGCGGAAGTCAAGTGGGGCGACCGAAGACCCAGATTGGTATACCAGTCTCGCGAGATGATGTTCAGGTGAAAGCACATCCACACTGTGGGCAAAGCAAGATCAAAGCTGCTCGCGCATTGCCAGCTTGTATGTATAGCCTAGCAGTACCACGCTGCACAGAACATACATCATGACTGTGAACAGTGGACTGGCTTTCAGGGACCAGTAATCATTTGACATCTCGAAAAGTCGTGTCATTATGCACAGGTGAACAGCTACTTATCCTATCCAACATGTACAGTGACGAATCGCAATCGCTAAGAAGCGGCAGAAAACGACAGGACTACGACTATACATCCTCATCACTGTCCTCCCCAAGCAATTCGCCTTCGTCAGGGTCGACCACGGCATAATCACCCCGGCCTCTCTGAAAGCTACTCCTGCTCGTGTAAGGTCTGGTGTACCCACTGCTACTCCTCCCTATCCTTGATGATATCGTCCTCCTTATACTATCCACCAACATAGGAATGGCGGCCAGTACCGCAACGGTGCCGGAGACTGCCATGACGGGGTATCTGACCCACGGCGCATCTCCATCAAAAGCGTCTCCAAAGCCGCCTCCCATGCTGTCGCCGAGTCGGATGCGGCCGAACTTGCCGTCCCAGTTCTTCCAGACCCAGTAGCCTATGCCCGCCGCTGCTGCGATCGGTATCACGATTGCGAAGAACAATCCAGCGCCGCTGATGCCATGTTTCTTCTTATATTCCTCTTCTTTGCCGGGGCAGGGTTTGGGTGGGAAGGGCTTGTCCAGAGTCTGGCCACCTTCACATGTCGAAAGTGGAATGCGACGGTAGCCTCTCGTCTCGTAATACTCGGTCAAGTCCGGATTCTTCTTGCACACGGCTGATGCGTCTGGCTTCGCAAGACCAGCCACCAGGCCACACGACTGGTCAGCTTGACGCTCGTAGTTGTAGTCGCATTCAAAGTCGTCTCGTACGCAGGTGCAGTTCTTCAATATGCTGTGCAGATGATCGCGCTTTTCGCCGTTGTAGCAGTCACGATCCACTTTTTTGCGGTGATACTGAGCGATGTGGCCAAAGAGGCAGCCATTTTCCTCATAGGGATGTTCGGGTGACCACAAGTCGTAGTCGAGGTTAGCATCATCAGGTTTCTTCTCATCAAGTTGGCATTTCTCGCTCCGTTCTTTAAGGCCGCTGAAGTCAATATTGACAGTCGCAATGCTTGAACCAATTTTGCCCCACAGCAAGAAATTGCGGCTTGTGTCGCTCGGCACGGTGGTAATGTCTTCGACAATCATTTCTTCGCCGAATCTGTGCTCGTGCCAAACGCTGCCCTCGTCGAGGGTGTAGCGAATGGTGTCCGTTGGCTCATCCTCCTTGACGATGACGATGATAGAGCCTTGGTCACCGTACTCCCACATCCAATTGCCTGGCGCGGCGAATGCCCAGGTCAGTCCGCCATCTCGTGTGATGAACGTGTCGGCATTTTTCTTGTAGTCCAGGAACTCGCCGACATTGCCGGTACCAATCATCAAACCAACAGCACTGGCTGAGCTATAGGTGTCTCGGGGATCTTTGCGCTCCGTATAGCCATGGAGATGCAACCTGCACTTTGGGTCGTTCAGTTGGCAGTCAAATTTAATGCCCTCCGAAGGTTTCTTGGTGGACATTGTCAGCTGCTCCCAGCGACCGCCGTCGTTATGAGTTATCCAGGTCTGAAGCTTCTTCGAGCTTCCGCCGTCCACTTCTCTCACGTTTGCTACTTTGTTGATGACGGCCACACCCTCGAGGCCTTGCATCTTCTCAAAGTCAACGTAGCCCGCATCATTCCGGTTGACCTCGGCCACGGAAAGAACATAGGAAGTGCCGTTACTATTACTCTTGATAATGCTGCCGTATTCTTGATCCTTGATGTTGTTCACCGTGACATGCAAGAAGATAGCGTGCGTGCTCGAGTCAAGCACAGTGTAAGCTTGTTGATGAGGCACGTGGAAGTTATGTGGAAATTGGGCATTTGCGAAGCTTACGCCGTCGATGCTGGTATCAACCCTCAGAGTCTCTTGCTCGGTGTCACGCATAGCAACAACAATGTATTCCGCCATTGTCGCGAAGTTGATGACGTCCCGTTTGAGCTCCTTCTGGTGCTTGAAGAAGTCGTCGCTGCTCAGAAGTAATAGCGAGGAATCTTTGTTCTCGTTCTCGTATTGTTCGCAGAATATCAGGTTGTCCGAGCCTTCGCGGTCGTCTCTGTACACGAATTGGCACTTTCGAACGGAACGGAGCAGAGTTTCCCATCCTTCGCCTCCATGTTCAGAAACATGTGCAACCGTCAAGCAGTCGGCCGACTTGTCTTTGCAGTCTTTTGACCCTGTCCAAATCAACCAGTCCTTGTTGGTCGGGTGGAATGACAGCACTTGGATGGAGTCTCGGTTTGGTTCCTCCGGCGCCTCGAACTTGTGGAACTTGTGAGCGCGGTCAGTGGAGTAGTGTACGGTCTTTGACGGCGTGATCATGTACACATAATCATTGATGTACTGGTGGGGATAAATGGCCAGAATTTCTTCATCCTTGAGGACCTGCTCCCAGTGTTTACCATGATCGTGGGTCTTCCACACCTCGCGGCGTTCTGTTCGCATGATGATAGACTCATCATCGCCAGACGCACTTGGCTCGCGCTCAAGGTAGTAGTATTCAACGAATCTGTCGCCGTCGAACTTTGTAACCTCGCTTGTGATATCTCCATTGACAGGTGGAGCCTTCGTTTCATTGCATTCTCGATTCACTTCCTCCGCCAGGTTGACAGATCCCTCCGCGTCCATGTCGCAATCATTCCCAGGAATTAGTCTGTACCCTGACGTGCCCTTGAACTTGGTCTTGCCGTTATCGCAAGCACCTTCTGGAGCTACGATAGGCCCAGCCTGGACGCACTTGTCACCTTCCTTCTTGAAGTTGTAGTCGCACTCGAAGTCCTCTTTGGTGCATTTGCAATGTTTCCTTTCCTCTTCCGGATCCTCAAAGTGATCTGACAAGACAACACAATCGGAATCAGCCTTCCTTCGCGTGAAGAGCTGAGTGTGGCCCATGATGCAAGTGGGCTTGCCGTCATCGTCTACACGTGCCGACCACTTCTCCATGTCCTTGTCCTTGCACTTTCGCTCTGACAGATCCTTAAAGTTCATAGCAATGGTCAAGTGTTCGGTCTTGGAGCCGCCGCCTCTGGTCGCCACTAGCAGAAATTTCGTAGAGGTCGAGTCGGGAGTGGTTGTCAACAGCATTGGCTTCACCTTGTCTTTGAGAGTGACCTTCTCCCAGTTCCTGCCGTGGTCGATTGACCATTTCACAGTGTCAGTCTCGCCTTCTCTCACGGCCACCAGCACGGAGCCCTGGGCGCCGAACTCGTAGATGTGTGGCTTCTCGATTGCAAGCCTCCAGTTCAGACCGGCGTCATCAGACACGTACACGTCGCCCTCTTCGTACTCTTTCAAATACTTTCCGGTGTTTCCCACACCCATCACGATTCCAGGAGCCGGACTACTGAATATGCGGCCAACATTGTGAGGGCTTGTCACCGAATGCAGATGGAGAGTATCCTTGTCCACTTTCATGTCTTCCCATGTTCTGCCATCGTCGAAGGAGATCTTGGACACGATCTTCTTGTCGGCCAACCACTTGCGCTCAACTTCTTCCCAGTTGTCGACAGCGTTAGCGAGGACGATGCCTTGAATGTTGGACACCTTTTCAAAGTCCACGTAGCCTTTGCTGTTGCGATTCGTATGCTCGAGGTTCTTCGTGAAGAACGTGCCGTTGCTGTTCGAGGTCAAGAGCACTCCGATCGGCGACATTTGGGTGGTAGTCATCACATCGACTTGCATGCTGTAGTTAGTGCTTTCCAGCAATGTGTATGCGCCCTCCTCAAGCTTGTGCTCTCCAAACTCAGCCCGATGCCAAATTTTCGTGTCGTCTGTCACATACATTGCCATCTCAGCAGTCCTATCACTCTTCGCTGCGAAGACTATGTACTTCTTCACAGCAGCAATATTCGTGATGTCCTGGATGGTTCGGCCATCGCTCATGGTTGGCTCATTTCGATCCTCACCATCAGGGAAGAAGTCGTCCGAGTACACCACTTTGTTACTGGTAGAGAACCACGAGCCTTGGGTGATGCACAGGATTCGATTTTTGTCCAAGTCCTCATCGCCGGTCGTGAAGATGTCGGTGCTCTTTGCCCATATACACGTCTCCAAATCATCTGGTAGCTTCTTCGGCTCCGTCTTGAACCCGTCGATCGTGTAGTAGATCTGGGACGTGCAGATCAAGCCTCTGCATGTCTCTGCATTGTACAACATTCGCTCGGGGTCTGTTGCATGGAACGAGATGCCTGGACGAGTGTGTGCTGGGCTCTTCTCGGACTTGAACGGTGTCCATGATTCTCCCCTGTCGTGCGTGATCCAGTGCTCGTTCTTGTGGCCGAGGATGACTGCTGTCTTCTTGTCAAGCGGATGCTTCAAGACTTCCATAACGCCCTCGATCTCATCCTCGTCACTCTTGCAGAGCTCCCAGTTGAAGCCGCCGTCGGTGGACCGGTATGTTTTGGTGAGTTCGGCGTCGGTGAGCAGGACGGTGTCACTATCTTCGAAGAATAGTATGTTGCGAGGCTGATTCTCGAACGCGGTCTCTTCAATCGTCGGCTCGTCTTTCTTGCCCGCAGCTCCCAGCGCCAGCAGGTTGACGGCCACAGCCAGGAGGAGGCGCAGTTGGCGCATATTGAGCGTTATCGCTGATGGATGATAGCGTTGGTAGGTGATGTGAACATCGGGGGTCTACAGCTGATGGACTCCCACGATAAGATGTTGGCGCCTGCAGCGGACAGAGTACGTGTATCAGCTGCAACTCAATTCGATGTCAGGCGAAGGCGTTTCTGGCTAGGTGTTCATCGCCTAGCGCGGTGTTTCCGAGTCCGAGCTGATCGGGCGGGTGAAACTCGCTGACACGTGACAGCAGGTGCATTGTCTCCCTGTTGATGCAGACGATGTTCATCAAGCTCGCTGTCCCAAATGCAAGGGTCTTGCCGTGCTCACTTACGCTCATTGTTCTTCTCTTCCAGACGACGCTTACCAGTCTGATCAGCCGAGATATTCTCAATACACCACGACACGGTTTGCTGTTAGACAGCACAGTCGCACACGTTTCGTTGACATTCAGTATGTACAGTGCCATGACTTCAATGCATGTTTCATCACCAACGTCTCACAGCACGGAAGATCCTTCAGTGTGTCGACGAACGGAACGTCTTCCATGTTCACGACCTTGGTCTAGATTCGCCGGTCTCCTAACACCTTGACCAAAAGACCTTTCAGCAGTGGGTCGTGCGCTGCCTCGTCCAACGGGAGAGATCCTGCAGTTCCACGTGCTGTCAACCTGCGACTCATCCAAGGTTGCGAAGTGGTGGACCTCTTTCCCAACCCGCTGGGCTTTCCCCAAATCGAAGATGTTTATGTACATACCCTGGAGGTACTGTTGGCCATTCATTAGCAGAGCGTCAATGTTTGATTGCGGAGCAATAAGAACCGTTCTGCAATTGTGATGGACTTCCCGATTGAAACACCAACGCCGACGCAAGGAGCTTGCCATCCAGTAAGTCCGTCTGCCATACTGCTCGTTGAAGAAGCGAATAGCGTTCGCAATACGCTTTGCTTTGCAGCTCTTCTTGGCCCTATGCGATGTTGTGCCGGCCGTTTTGCTTGACGCTATTGCGAGTGCGAGCGCTGGTGCTCTCGTTGTTGGCGAAGCGTGTCGTTGAGCTTAAAAGGGCGAGCGTTTGGGATGAAACCGTGTCTTTTGTCCGTCCTCACTTGAACTCTCATTCCAGCTGCGACTCCAGCTGCGCGGTCCGCAGCTGAGCCGGGGTGAATGTTTGGAGCAGCCGAGGTCAACGTACTTAAATCTTCGTCAGCAATCACTTTGCGGGCCAGCGAGCCACAGGTGAGATGGAAGAATACGCGTGCCAAGTCTGATCCGTAGCTGTACGATTGTATGCGAATGGGTATAAGATTATGTCCAAGATATGTACATGTGTGCCCAGATCAGAGGTGTGGACATCTCACAGTGCAAGTGCACCAAGAGCGACCACACCGAGGAAACCTGCTGCGGCAGTTGCGTGAGCGGCAGCGCCAGTCTGAGCTGCAGCGCTAGTGCTGCCTGTTGAAGTTGCTGCACCGGAGGAAGACGCGCGGGTAGTGGTGGTCATGCCGCTGGTCGAGCTTTGGGACGATCCGGTCGCAGAGGCGGAGGACTGGCTGCTAGTAGCGGACGCGGAGCCGGAGCCTGTGAAGGTATCAGTCAAAGTGATACCATGAAGTTAAAGAGGCGCAAACCCGTAGATGAGTGTGCTACCGTATCGATAGTTACACCGGCAGGGAGAGGGAACGCACTTGGGCTAGCAGTGACGGCTGCGGTGGACAGATTTACGCTGGAACTTGGTGCTCCCAGCGACACCGAGCTCATGCTCACAGGTGCGGTGTTGCTGCTATCTACCACGAAAGCCGGAGTGTAGTTGGTCTCGGATGGATCGCTGTCAGATACAATCTCGACAGTATAGGACGAGCCTCGCGCGATCGAGTCTGGCACATTCCAAGTGTAGGATCCGGAGTTGGCAATGTTGGCTATCAATTGGTAAGTCTCGCGTGCTCTCAAGCATCTGTGACGTTGTTTGAGGCAGGACTTACCCGCAATGGTCGTGCCCTCTGCAAGGTTGTTGCTTGAGCCACTTCGCAGAATCAACGATACTGATCCTTGGGTAGTAGGGTTCCACTGCAGTTGCAAAGACTTTCCAGCAGCTGTGTCAAGACTACCGTTGATCTTGAAAGGGTTGGCAGTGGACTGTGCATATGCGACGGCGCTGAGCAGCGCTGCAATAAACGATCGTGTGAACATGGTGATTGGCGTGGAAAGGAAGGCTTGAGTAACGATGGTGTGGCGATGTCAAAAAGAACAAGATTGATGATGATGATGATGATGATGATGATGTAGGAAACTGGAGACTGCCTACCGTGGACCAGGCGCGAGGTTCTTATGATGAACGGGTGAACAGGCTCGACAGGTACGAGCGCCCCTGGTAGATCTGTATAGTCGATAGCTAGGCTTTGGTGGTAAGCAGCGGCCAATCACGGCCTGAGCTGTCAGCTAGCCTCCATCGATGGATTTGACTGAGTTCGGCCAAGAAGGGAAACAGCGTGGGCGGCTGTGCCGCCTTCGCCGCGCTTGGTCATGCGCACACGGGACGGCAGTGGCAAGTCGATTCGGGCAAATGCTGGTACATGTGCGCAGACGGTGCGCGCCTGCAGCAGCTGCTGAGAGACCGATACACTTTCCACGCGTGCGCAAACGATGGCATCGCTTGCGCGTCCAGGACAACCTGCAGACCCTGGCGTGCCTGGGTGGCCATCTCCGCGGCTTGGAGATTGCGGCGGAAAGCGCCAGGTGAGAGACATCGGAGATGAAGAGTCCAACTGCCGCCGTGAAGGAGGTCGCGTCGCACCAGGCAGCAGTATAAGATGCTGCCTAAGGACGCGCGCAGCTGCTGCGCTGCGCTGCCTCCGATCGGTCAACAGATCGATGCCAACCAAACACTTCTGCTGACATGCACTATTGTTGCTCTGGCACTCCAAAGACACTGCAGAGAGTCAACGGTTTGCAGCTGTGCGTGTGGGATCATGCACAGCCAACGACACCTGCTGGTTCGATGGAGCTCATTCGCGAGGCGATTCTTGTCTCGTTGCCTTGCCAGCAAACCGGTCGATGAGGTGTTGTTGCAGTGTCGCAGAGGCCCCAGATTCAAGAGCGGAGTGTGCGGTGGCTGGACTGGAGATGAGAGATCTGCGACTGTGACACATTGCGGATCGACCGAAGTCATCACAACTGCTTCGTGAATGTTAACCATCATCATGATCATCATGATCATCTTCATCACCTTTATGTTGAGGAAAAGAGACAGATGGAACTGTAGCCACGTGAGCCGGACAGGACGGGACCAGGACGAGGCTTAAACTGCTGCGACCGGAAATAGACGTTACAGGCTTGCCAGCAGCCCTAGCCAGGCCGCTAGCCAGTCAGCCAGTCGCTAGCAGGGTAGTGCGTCTGCACACATCATGCATCGACAGCGCGTGTCCAAGCTCGAAAGAATGCAAGCTTGGCGAGGCCACGATCGCGCAGCGTTTCATTGTTATCATCGATGTTTATGAGTATTGCGCGTCGTGTACCGCGCGATACAGTTCTCCGTACATACGCAGGAAGCGGCGTAGCTGTGGACCGAGACACGACGGGCGTCGTGGTGTGATGAGTGGCGAACAATGAAAAGGACAACGGAAAAGGATACCGACACTCGAAAGGATGCTTGCAGCAACAAGTGTTCATCTCAGTTCATGCGCGCGCGCGCTCTCAGCAGCAGGGGCCAACCCAGACGTCCCACCAGACGACGCGTGAATCGATTGGCGGCCGGAGATTGCTTGCCTCGTTTCGTTTGTTATGTGGGGGATTGGATGCCGATCTGTGCGACGACCGTGACCTGCTTCTGCCCGTCATCCACCAAGCGATGAGACGTCGTCTGGAATAATAACAATGAGGACTTCCTGGCTGTCGCATTCCTGTCGTCGTCGTCGTTGTTGTTGTTTGTCCTGAAAGCCCGCACAGCGTCACTACTGTCTTTATCCTCAGTCATCCCCGACGATCCACTCGCTACCCAGACGCTGCCACACGACACACCAACAATACGCCCAATCCGCCCAGAGCCACGGTACTGTCCAGCGGTCATTCGTATCACCCAACATGTTCGCCAAAGCACTCCTCGTGGGCGTGCTCGCCGCCGTCGCCGCCGCCCAGTCTTCGACCCTCTCCTTCACCCGCGTCCCAAGCCCGGTGACCGCAGGACAGGAGGAGGCTCTGACTTACGCAACAGGCGACACCAACTCGGTATGTGCTTGGGAGGCCTCATCCCCTGGCGCCAGATAGTGAGCTAACATCACGTCGTCTAGCCTGTTACCATCCTGCTGCGAAAGGGAGACTCGGGCAACTTGCAGACCGTCGCAACCCTGACTTCAACTGCCACCGATGGCCAGTACCTCTGGACTGTTGACAAGAGCCTTCCAAATGGCTCCGACTACGCTCTGGAGATCAAGCAGGGCGACCAGACAAACTACTTCGGACCTTGTACGCTCAACACCTTTTCCCTACCGCACGGGCATGAGCTAACACTTAAGTCCACAGTCCAGATCCAGGGTGGTGGCCAAGCTAGCTCCAGCTCCAGCTCCAGCGCTTCGTCTTCTGGGGCATCCGCCGCCGGCTAGTATGTTGAGAGACTACCTAAACTCCCTAGTCTATATTCCTAACACATCTGTAGCATGAGCGGCGCCAGCGCCGCCATCGCGACCGTCACCGCCTCCAAGAACTCGTCAGCCATCACGACCGCAACCATCAGCGCCGGCACTGGCTACTCGATGCCACGTAACCAGACCATGAGCTCCGCGACCCTCACCCGCCCGAGCTCCCAGTCCGCAACCCAGAGCGCAAACGAGACTGCGGGCACCAGCGGCGCGGGCTTCCAGGGCAGCCAGACCTCTTCTGCTGCCCCAGCCTACACTGGCGCAGCCTCCTCCCTCGTCGCTATCGGCAGCAGCGCAGTCGCCCTCGCCTGTGGCGCTGTGGCTGCACTCTTTTTCTACTGACGAGTTTAATACTCCATGCGATTATCGTCCTCCCGAAGTGGACTTTTCAGCATCACAGCGGCGTTTGAAAACAAAAGGTGTAGCAGAATCGCATCGCCATGCCCTGAGCGATAGTCACGCTACAGCGCATGTACGAGCGGTTCGAGGACGATCATGGTTCGGTACTCTAATGACTGGAAATTGAATCTCTCGTAAAGTGCACATTTTCTCCATTTGGGAACAGAAACTGTACTTGATTCGCGTGACGTTCATTTTGGCTCCGTGGGTCAAGACTGCGGCTGTTGCGAGTTTGACCCACCCGATCTGTCCTGACACATCCCACACGAAGCCGATCTGATGCTGTGACCGCTGGATCTCATGCTGTGACATCGGCACATAATGGTTCGCCCGATGTCTGCGCTGCGGGAGTCGCAGTCCGAGACACACGCAAGCAAGGAAGTCGCGGATATCGTGGAGACAGTATAAACCCCTCGCAGTGTCGCGTCGGTCTGCTGGATTCTTCTGTCTGTCATGCTATTGGAGAACCTGCAAGCTCTCGCAGGGGTATCCAGCTCTCTGGACTCTCCACTCCCCCTGTGTATAAGGCGCGGTCCACCCTGAGTATCCATTTCTACAGCTGAAACCATCGCAGATTCTGCCTCATGACGCCTTCCGCTCCTTCGTTCTCCTAGGTCCGCGACTTTCGCCGATCTTGTTTTGGGAGCCCGCGGGCCGCTGCCGACAAAAAAAAATGTAAAGATCACGAGCAGCTCTCCCCCTGGTCTTTGACGAAAATGCCATATGCTGAGGTGCTCCGCTGCAATGGAGCACGAAATGCAATAAATGGAAAACAATGCCCCTTGTAGCCTGACCGGCTCGGTGTCGTATCCAAGCCCGAGCAAATCCGAGCTATGTCAGGATGTTATGCCACGCCCATGACCCGCTGTTTATCGTAAATGCCTGATCGAACGCTGCCCCTGTTGGGGCTACCATGAGATTCTGTACTCGCGTTGGGGTTCACATAAGGAAGGTTTGGCGGAGTCATCGGATCACCACCCACGTGCCGAACGGAGCTCTCGTTCTGCCAGGCACTCTGCTGGTGTGGATCCGTGTCGACGCGGGTCACGACAGGAGCTGAGGATGGAGGTGAAGTTGCGCCGTTGTGAGCTGCTGCAATCGTTGGCTGTGCGCTGTTGACTGTCGGTGCCTTGGCACGATCGCCATATCGCTTCAGTATCTCTTTGGTCGTGATGTCGGCACTGTTGCTGAAGAGAGATGAATCGTTCAAGATCATGGCCAGATCTTCAGGAACCTGCAAACATTGTCAGTGGCGCTAAGTTTGGAAGTCATGTCGACTTTGCTCACCTCACACATGGCCTCATTACACTCGATCAAGCTGTGAACAGCTTCGATGGCCAGGAAACTGTCATCAACAGGGACATGGTCTTTGCCGCGATGCAGGATATTTGGAGTAATCACGGTGGCCAAATTGTGGATGTCCATCTTACTTCCGCTCTCCTCGTCGACGTGGCTGAAGCTGGACACCCAAATGAGGAAATTGAAGAGCACTTCCATGGTGTCTCTGTGCGATTTGGGCAGTAGACAGCAAGTTAGGTGCAGTAACCTCCGTCTTCGATCGCTGTCGTCGATCTTCTGGGAGGTGATCCATAGGTCGTGTAGTTTATGGGTGAGAAGCGGGTCCGGGAGTTCGCGGAGGAACTTCTTCATCAACGCGGCTACTTGTACCGGATTATCCTTTGAAAGGTCCACATCGACGGCACCTTTGTTGTCAATTTCTTCTTTGACATCGTTGAGGCGCTTGATGTTGCCGTTCTTGCGGAAGACTCCCTCAACTGACATGTCCATGTTGCGCATTGCTGTGATGCACTCTTGCACCAATGACGGGATCTTCAGTGACCCAGGACCAACGCCATCAGTGCTCTCTTCGTAGTCGCGCTCAATAATCTGGTCCAGAGGTATGCCGAAAATAGCTGTCTTCGGTCTCTTTTCCTTCTTTTCCTTGCCTTGGAAGGCTTTGCCGAATTTGCTCCAGAACGTGGGTCGTTTGCTTTCGATGAGTTCGAGGAGCTCTTCTTGGTTAAAGTGACCTTCTAGTAGAGGCTCCATGGACAGGACAGCCACATGTCGAACGATGAAGTATTCCAATGCTGTCAGCTCGGAGAAGTACTTCTTTGTACCCGGAGGTCGCGTCTCCGTGCGCTCATTGCCGTCCCCAGACCATTCCCGAGTGTGACCATTGATTAGCTTGGGTCTAGGCTCATGCGGTATCATGGGCTGCCTCGCGAATCTCGAAGCGTTCGGTCGTTGTTCTCTGGTCTGCTGTGCCTGCACTATTCTTGGAATATCATCAAGTGTCATAGCATCATTCTTACCAAAAGCCAGGTGATTCAGAGCCTCGCCGTTTGCGTCTCGATCCTCAACAATCTGGAACGTGCCAGTTCGTCTGCGACCATCGCCACCGTCTGCAGAGCCTGGTCTCATGCCCTCCGGTCCATCAATGATTCTCGATGTCCGAGCTTTCTTGGTTGCATTAGAAAGGTGCTTATCCATTCTTGTGCTTCTCAGTCGGCGGATGTCTCCCATCGTGTCTTCGTAGCTCTGGTCGCCTTGATTCCTTTGCGTTCCAGTCCTACCAGCATACGACCTCGATCTTGTATTGGACCGTAGCAGGAAAGGCTGTCCTTCATTCAATCGCGTGTGACCTTCTCGGGAGTCGTAGCCAGCGAGATTTGGATCGTCACTGGTATGTGGCAGTGCGCCGCTTGTCCTCAGCGTTGCCAACAGTCTCGCATGCGCCACTCTGAGAAGATGCACGTATTGCTGTAGACGAGTGACAGGCACAAAGCCGCCAATCCTGGAATCCGACGGAGCATGGATCGAGCACCATACTCGTTGGGTCTGTTCGCTCCACCGAGCTTCACCTGTGTCGTCGCTCAAGTCTTTGCCGCATTTCGCGCAGCTCACGCATTGTGTGTGAAGGACGCGCTTATCTCGTCGGAAGCACTTGTCCTCGACAGCTTTGCTGCACACGATGCAAGTGTCAGCGCTCCTGTCGACGTAGAATTCGGCATCAGCCTTGGAGTCTCTCTGACTTTCCGACTGAAGGCGACTCTCGAGTTTGCTGATGTCTTCGAGGAAGCTCTCAAGGCCTTCAGCGCTCGCAGTCTCGCGTTCCAGCTTCAGGGCGCCAGAAAGGCAGATTCTGATCATCAGCTTCAGGTAATGCGCCAGTCCAGTGACAAGTGAAAGTAGCTCTTGAGTGACGCCCAGCCGTCGAACGCCGTTATCCTGGTTTTCCGCGAGCAGCTGGAAAAATGCAACGACTTTCTTGCATAAAAGCTTCGCTTCTCTGCTGTAGCTGAGGCCGGGGTGCACAATGGCTTCGAACGTCCTCACGCCCTCCGCATTCCTGTTCGGCCGAACCTGAAGCCTATGGTCGAGGACATCTGCTGCACCAAAAAGAAGGTCCACGTGAGTAATGAATTTTTTAGCAGCCACGACGCCGTCCATGTACGCTCCATTACTAACATGCAGTAACATGTCCGAAATGCATGTGGCTGAGCGTTCCTCGAAGGTTGATAGTGTGTGCCATATCCAATGGACTTTGTATTCCACGGCTTCTTCCTCGTTCTTGACGACCTGCCTTTCGTTCTCGCTGGCATCGCCTTCGCCTGCGTCACGTTCAAGCCTCACGCGCTCCAGCGCTTGTTCTTCCTCGGAGCCCTTCGGCGGCGACGCATGCAACCGCACATTCCAGTATTTGTGTATCATGTAGCACTCGGGATGCCAGTGTTGGTTCACACCATTCCGGAAAATCTCCACAAACTGCTTCAGGATCGCGGTTTGACAACCATTACACTTCTGTGCGAATCTGGTGGAGTAGTGATAGTGACAATACACGCTGCCCTCGTGCTCGTAGTACGAGTCCTGTGCACCGAACACTGTAGGACAAACCGAGCACGTAAAGTGCTCAATGTGATATTTGCGATCCAAAGCTGTGATGTACGATCCTCGGAGAGCTCCACCACAGGCATAGCAGAGCAGATCGAGCCGGCGGAAATAGTCTGTCTCGCAAAGCGGGTACTGATTCGGTGGCTGGTCTGGCACTGGAAAGAACTTGGACGCCACGATCTTTCCACAGTCCTGCAATGTTGTTAGCTGGATGTCTGTATGAGGCTCCCACGCGGCTCTCAAGTACTTACGTGACATGTGAAGCACTCCAAGTGATATGTGTCCCCTAACGCTCTCACGAACTGCCCAGTGAGATGTCGCTGGCACTTCCCACATGATCTCTGCTGGCCGCTGGGCCGCCGCCCGTTTGACTTGGACCTCTCTTTGCTACCTCCTCCATCGTTTGTGGCCTCCACCGAGGGTCTGGACCGGTCGTGGGGTGACAGGCCAGTGGCGTTCGCATGTTCGTGCGGTCTGATGGCTAGATCTGTTTGGCCATTCGCTGCGGGCGGGTAGTCATGGTGTGCAGACTGGTTGTCATCGTGGTGTTTCTGGTAGGTCGCGCCAGGCGGCAGGTCGCTGGGTGGCAGAGCCATGCCAGGGCTCCGCTAGGCGTTGCGCAGACACAATAGCGTGCGCGCAATGGTCGTGCGGCCGCGGTGTTGAAGTTGTGAGTGGGATGGGTGTGCGGTTGGCCAGTAGCAGGCTGTCGGGACAAAGGCTGACTGCCGGGCTGTGTTCGACTCGCGCAGAGTTGTGGTGCTGGTGCAGCAGTCGAGGCGTGAACGGGAGTGTGTGTCTTATGCTGGGTGCTGGGATGGCGCCTTGTGAAACGAGCGACCCCCAAGATGCTCTCTAAGCTGCTAGTGCCAGGAATAGTCTCGCTCCACCTCCTCCACCGACACGTATAAGTCGGAGGTCCTGCGATGCCCGTCACTACTTCGCGCGGTGCTGTGCTGCTCTTCGTGCGCTGCGCCGAGGAACGCGGTGTGGTGTGGCGTGGCGTGGCGTGGCGTGGCGTGGTGTGGCGTGACGGCGACGGTATGCGGAGCGCTGGAGATGCTCAAGTCGCCGCTACAAGAAGGATGAGGGAACGGCCAGATGTGCGCAATGCGGGATACAGGATGCAGAGTCGGAGGGCAGAACAAGGGCGGGGCGGGGCGGTGCGGTGTCGTCGTCGGGGCTTCTTCCACTCAAGCGGCGTGCAGATGGTTTGGTATCGGAGCAGCGAGGTACGATGGGTCACGGTCACGATCAAGGCGCGAAGAGGCGCGAAGAGGCTCTGGCCGTAGGTATTCGAAAAGTTAAACCTCCCTACATTCACCCCGTTCTGCAAACAACGAAGCCCGCCATGGGGCTGTGCTGCTCGGTGCTGTGCTGGCGCCTCGTTCTTGCCTGAGCTGAGATGCCTGAATGGGCACCCTCCTCATGTGCGCGTGTCGTCGCCGTCGTGCGGATGCCTCTCATTCACATTCTTCCACCGAAGTGAGTTCGTACCGGTCTTGGCGAAACAGCGGAACCACTTTATCTTCGTCCCCACTCATAGTCGCGTGTGCGCTCAGTCAATTGTAACTCACACCACGCGACACTTCTAACAGATCACACGACGGACCACTAGGACCACCTCCCCCAGCTCTCTCCACCACCACCACAACCACCACCGCCACCACCACCACCACCATGGCCGGCCCCCAAACCGGCGTCCCAGCCCCAACCTCGCGCCGCCGTCCACCCCCATCAGGCGACGAAGAAGCCACCACGCACCTCAAACTCGGCGAAATGTCCGGCGAACAAGCCCTTTCCCCCGCCGAAGTAACCCTCATGCTCGACCAACTCGAGAAAGCCCGCGGTCAGCCCAACCACACCGAGATCTACTACAAAACCCGCGACTACTGCCGACACTTTGCGCGCTTCAAGGACGACAATAGCATAAGGCAGGTCAACCAGATCAGCACCGAATTAACGGAGCGGGAGTTGGGCATTACGCAGTTTGAGAGGGCGCAGTTGGGTGAGTGACGGTGATACATGAGCATGCTGGGGAGGGATGGCACTGTATTGAGGCAGAAGTGCTGACGGTAATGGATACAGCTACGCTTTGCTGCGACACACCCGAGGAAGCACGTACCCTGGTCCCTTCGCTCGAGGGCAAGATCGCCGACGACGAGCTGGAGATTGTGCTCAACGATATTGCGAAGCTACGCGACTTTCAGTAGATTATTTTGATGCTGCATTCAAAAGAGTTTTCAAAGCGAGGCGTTGGTGGTATGGGCATGCACGATGCATGATTTTCGATGAAGTATCAATTTCGTATTGCGGCAATCAGAGCTTGCGGCATGAGTACGAAAAGAGGCGCGGAAGCATCAGAATGAATGATAGCATCAGCTTGCGCCAGGCTCTCGGTCGAGAGATGAGATACTGTATTTAATACAGACTATGTCCTCCTCAATACGTCTCCCCTAGAGGTGACCGTTATGCGCAACATCAACACTTCCTTTCGTGGTGTTACAGGCGCCAAAGCATTTTCCAGACTGTGGTCGCCCCTGCGACTAATTGGAATTCTGAGTCTTCAATATACTTGCAACAGAAAAAGCTTCTGAAATCCAGCAATCGGTTCGGATTATTGCATAATCGTGCTGTAACTCCACCAACGCCCTGCTTGCAAAAATCTCCGTAACGCGGTCGTAAGGCGGTCATCGACATAGGAATTAAGCAATGGAATAATCAATACAGCGAATGTAATTCGAGCGACGCGAAAATTGGTTTGTTGGTTCAGGCGTCTTGAGAGGAAGCTGCTCTGGATGTAGGATCCGGATCGGGGTGTCCAATGTGTTGCGGCTTCGGTGTACTGTCTTCCGACGTTGCAGCGTACATGTAAATGTCCTCGATATGATGACCGGGAGCAGGGGGAAATGTTACTGGCGGTGTCAAGCGCCCGGTAGACGCCGCAGCCATATCTGCAGAAGATTCTTCAATAATGGCATGCTCTGCGCTGGGGGTGCGAGGGCCGGCTGCGGACAACAGATCTTCGCTCGAAATCACGCTTCCTGCAGTCTTGTCAGCAAGTGCCTCCCGGAGTGAAGAAGGAAGGGGGGGGGGGGGGGGGG